>ML677343.1:9135997-9323497 GCA_007922305.1 Dermatemys mawii | reverse complement strand
ATTTATTTTGGTTTGCTTTCACATCCAAAGATGCACTTTGTAAGATACCACTACATTTCATTACTACATATATAGGACTGAGCATCCTCTGTTAAACAGCACAATATATATGTGGTGCATATGGAGGTGGGGGCTAAATCACATTGTCTATTATGGTGTTAAACTTGTATTCATATACTTTGAGTCTTGGAATTCCATCTTGCTTGATTCCTGCATCAGTATTTAGCCAAAAATATAGCATTTGCTCAGTAAAAAGAGGTAGTCTAACAAATCATATGTATTTCTATATAGTAGCAACTCAGATTTGAAGATTTTAAAGAACTTCACAACATTCCTTATGGGTAAAACTGAGGTAAAGAGATTAAGAGAGTGACTCAAAGTCACATGACGTGTCAATGGCGGAGCCAGAAATAAAATGCACAGTCCCCAGTTAGCTACCCAACAGCCTCTCCCCCATATCGCCCAAAACAGCCAATTCAGAAACTCCCAGATTGTTTTGCAATCCCATATTATTGAATGCCTGGTCTCCTGGTGGTTTATAAGGTTTAATCAAAGAGCTAATGGAACGAGTTATACCACAAAGGGTCTGAACTTCTTGCTTTAAATAATTTAAATCAAGCTGCTTGCTAAGCTATCCATTGAAACACAGATAAGAAAAAGAAAGTAACTTTCAAAATCTCAAACTGACTGAGCGGTCTCCTTTCAAAGAGACTCACAAGTAATCTAAAGTAAACAGCATCTCAGAGAGATAAAGAAGGTTCTTCCCTGTAACAAACAGGAAGTCAGTATAAATGAAATCATTCCAGCTCGGTTATTATTATAAAGAAGTGCTAGGATTCTTTTTCTTTTTCTTTTTTTCAGAATGACAGAGTATTCCTAATAAAAACTTCAAACAGGTTTTATAGCTGCATATTATCCATAGAAACCAGTCATAAACAGCACTGTAGCATTATTTAGTGCAACTCCAATACGGCAAGAGTCACAACCTATTTTATTTATTGTGCGTAGCTAAAATGTTAGTTCTTGGCTTTACAGTAGCTGCCATTTCTGTAGCTGTTATATCCCAGCATAGGGCAAACTGGATCTTGCTACTTTGTTATAGGATATGAAAGAAGATCTCAGGAACCTAACAGTGTCACTGGAAACAGAATACCCAAATAGTACAGACTAATACATGGTAGTAAAGAATACAGTCTGAAGAGTACGGAGACGACATTTGTAGATGCCAAGAGATAATACTTCAGAAGTAATCTCAGAATTCAATATCTGTGACAGGAATGCCTATGAACACTGTAGAAGAAGTTCCATGCTTATCCATAGCAGAGGCTGAATATTGCACTTATGAGAAAGAGGAACCCAGGAAGAAAATTAACTGCTGAGGGGTGGGAGTGAGAGGGGCAGAAGGAGTGAGAATTATCAGCTGTAATCTTTTTTATGCAGAAGAGAAATTCATACCTGGATCTATTATAGTCACCTTGATATGACTCACTCAGCTAGCATTTTGTTGTAAAAGAGGTATTATTACAGCAACAAATGAAGACATCAGATAAACACTCACATTACAGCTCACTTGCAGGAAACAACTGCAAGAATTGAGGACTGTCTATTGCCCTAGTCACCTTACAAATTAGAAACTAGAAATACTTCAGCATTAAAAATTAAGGAATTAACAGCTGTAAAAAAAGAGTTCTTCATGTTTGAAATGAATAATGTTTCCCTGAAATTTCTAGGCAAGAGATATAGTTTACCTTCCACACAAACAGGTACTCACTATTAGATTTCAAGAAAATAAGGTAGATAAATATGAAAGAAAATCATGATGAAAGTAAAATGCAACCACTTTTTGAACGTTACATTGTTATTAAGCTCCAATTCTTTAAATCAGACATCTGTTACACACACACTCAAGACCAGATTCTGCCCTCAATTACACCCATGAATCCTCAGTGACGTTAGCCAAACTGCATGAGTATAGCTGCACAGAAAATTTGCCTCAATCCTGAGAGATACCGAGTACTCATGACTCCTGCTAGAAGTCATTAGAGTCAATAGGAGACAGGTGCTCAGCTGTCCGAATTTCGGCCACAAACACTAGCAAACAGCATTGTGCATCCTCTTTCAAAACGTAGCCTGAACTGAAATTAGATTACAGGTTCAATCTAAGTGCAGAAACTTATTTACCGAGAAAGTCAAAAACTTTCACTCATGTTTACCATTACCATTAGGGGAAGTTCTCTCCATACATGCACTGAACTCAACAGGAGTAAAATGCATATGTGGTAAGGAAAATAATCTCTCAAGACATTAACTTTGTCTCTATCAATCCAACAAATTTAAGCAGATAGCACCATTTATGTTAATTATGTGAACATACAAGAAAACAAATAAAGGTTCAAGTTCTCCCACAGTATTAAGATATTTCTAGTTATATAAATGCAATATTAGCCCCCAAATAAAGGAGAATATGCTCAAAGCATTTAAAATAAATATATGGTTTTGTCCTGAATACTGTAAAATTAGAGTTTATATGAGTTTATCAAAGGTTACTAAAATTTGTATCCCTATATTTACTTTTTTCTATGAGACAAAAAGTTGATGTATAAAATATTGTTGATGGTGGGCTGCGGGGAGACATTCTGAACTACATAATACATGAAGGTTAGGCATGAGGCAGGCAGAAACTGGTCAAGGCTTCCATCTACGTATCGATGAATTGTCTCTCAAATCTCCATGATTATGAGACAAAGTGAGTTAACAAATGGATTTTCAGAAACATTAACATTGAAGGAGTTATTCACTGAAGGAGTTATCCTACAGAACCCTTATGTATAACAAACCATTTTGCATAGATAGTTTCAGTCTTAAGTACAGATTCTGCAAGCCTTACTCATGTAAGTTATCCATTCAAAGTCAACAGAGCTACTCACATGAGGAAAAACTACTTGTGAGTAAGCATGCTTTACTTTTTCTGCTGCAACTTCTGCCAGTGTTTTTGGTGCATTATTTTGGTTATTGCTCAGCTAATGACGTATTGATTTAAAGTAGCAGAACATAATTTCCCACTTTTCTGCACTAATCAATTTCATTTCCATGGAATTTTGAAAGTGAGAATGATAGGTTAGCCCTGCTAGTCCCCCAATCATGCCTATTTTTTTAAATACATATTTTAAAATCACAGCAAACCTACTGCCTTTTTTTAAGGGAGGGATATTATCTAGAAATCCCAATAAAATAAGTATTTTTAACAGACATGCTAAGCAATTTTTCTTCCCTTATCACCCTTTCTTACCCAGAGAAATAATTTTTCTGGTACTCTCCTGCTTGTTAAATTTTGAAGTTTAGATTCTATCAACAAATATGCTTCTAAAAAAGCCTTCTCTCTCTTCGATGTTCTAGTTATATCCTCCCAGTAGCAATTTGCACATCAAGATATAATTTTGTAGTTAGTCAGTGAACAGCTAAAGTCAAATAATCTAGTAGAGAAATATCATAAAAGGTTTTGTAAACACTGGAGTCTTCCTCCACCTCTGCCAAAAAAATAAATAAATAAATAAATAAAAAAAATTACATCTCCTTTCATAATTGAAGCCAAAAGATGACATTTTCTCAGGATCTTAATGAAGATAATGATGAACACCTGTGTCGGCATTCTTTGGCAAGACAGCTTTATCAATCATAATCTTTTAAGTACACTCAAAAAAACAACAAAATCATATGACAGAACCAATCTGTTTCCTTTCCTCATGCTAGTTTTAGCTCACTCTCACTTCACATACACACACAAGCACACACTCAAGAATGATTAAACCTTTAAAGACTACAATAAAAATAGGAGTGTTGGATTTTAAAGCTCAAACTGAAAGTAACTATTAGAGTAAGTCAGTTAAGACATAATGTCCAAGATTCCCACTTTTTATCTTCATATACTAAAAAAAGTTACCAGAATACATCATTTTGTATTTATAAAGTATTCTTGCTATGGTTCTAAAGTATGCTGTTTACTGCTCTATTCAAAATGTTTTCCCCACTCCAGAAAAACCACAGCTAGTTCCTATTACACATTCATAAACTTTGTTTTATTTACTACTTTACGCAGTGCTCCATATGTTTGCACATTTTAAATGAAGTTAGCCAAATGAAACCATGGTATAGAAACAAATTCAACTGCTGCTACATTGGTGTCATAAAATCCTATGCAGTCATTTCAGGTCTAATCTTCCAAACCCTCACTCATGCCAATAATCCCATTGGAGTCAATGGAACTATGAAAGCCAGCAAGAATTGTTTATAAAGGTTTGCAGCATCAGTCCCTCAGACTACATGTCACACAAAAAAGCAGTTTTGATTCTCTATACAGGTAGTTTTAATTTCTCAATTTAAATAAAAGGAAGGATGCAGACTAAGCCTGTAAATCTTACCCATCATTAACTAAGATTTAAATGCTAATACAACAGAAGGTACTGCTGACAGTCTAGTTTCTCAGAAAGGGCATAAGGTACAAGTAAAAATGCATTGAAACAGCTTTGCTGACATAAAATAAAAAGCAACAAAATAACACACCCATAAATTCAAAAGCTACTAATTACGATAAATGCATAAAGTGGAAGCATATGCACCATCAATGCTTTTAAGGGAAAAGTTAATCCAGTGTTTATTAATATAACCGTTAAAGCAACAAAATAGCCTTTGAATCAACTTCATATTTCCCTTGAATCAAAGAGCTGAATAGTCCTGTAAAGCAGACTAATCTTAGGCTTTCCCATTTGAATATACTTCTATCATAGGAAAGTAACTAGTAATTCAGTAGAGCTATCAATGTGCAAATAAAGCAGAAAATAGAGACATCCTTAAGAAATGAGTCTCAGATTTGACATAAAGTGAAGGTGACAACCACAGCAATAGAACCATAAACTAAATGTTCCAATATCTCGAAGAATTATCTCCAGTTCTTTTAAAACTGCAAGGAATACAGTAGTGGAATAATGTAGTGAGGATGTCTCTTTGATAGACACGTTCATGATGGCATAAGCCCTCTCTTGCTACATTTCATTAATCAACCCTGGTATTATACTGCAGTACGTGAAATTGGGCATAAACTCAGCACAATTTGGAGAAAAAAATGTTACTTTAACAGAATGTCAAAAATTAAGAGGATAATTTTACATGACGTTAACCTTACCTCCGCCTCAAAAAAGTCAGACACACAGGAAAGAAGGAAGTTAAAACTTCTGCTTCTCTCTACAAATAAATTGGCAAGGAAGAATGGTTACTCATTCTACTCACTCTACTCACATATAAACTTAATGCTAAACATATAAAACTTTACCAGATGATATCTAACTAACTCATTGAACAAGGGGTATTGTTAGAGGATTATGACAGAGGCTCTTTCCAGAGGGGGGAAAGAAACAGAGCACTTTAGAGCAATAGCTAAAATTAACACAGTGACAAATACCAGTGTCATTGTGCAGCTGAAAACTGATCAAAGTGCACACCTGTGTGGATTGAGCATGTAAGAATGTGTATGAACCTGCTTTTCACAAACCTTCACCGTTACCACAGGCATGGTTTAAACCCACATGAATGGTTAAAAAGGAAACCATGCAAAGCTCAGCTTAATAAAAAAAGGAACAAGACCCTCCCCCGCAAAAAACACCAAGCTAAAGCCCCATCATATATATATATATATATCAATCTTCTCAGCATTATGCCTGAGAGATTCCAAGAGATGCATTTAATCTAACCAGGATTTCGATAAGTCATTTTTTATAATTGCATGAATTCTTACAAAACATAACCCAAACAGGAGCCTCATCTGTTTGCTCCTGAAAACTAGAAAACTGTGCACAAGCACAAAAAAGGACAGCGGATGTGACTTAAATCCCCCGAAACACGGACTTACTTTGAGTGTCCGCGGACGAATTTGGAAGCTTTAATGGATGTAGGGTTAAGTTATTAGTTAATAATAAAAAGGACCACGGGGGGAACCGGGGCTCCCCCAAGAACTGTGCTTAGCCCAGGACCGGCTGCCGATCCCTCCCCTGCTCCGCACCGTGCAACTGAGCGGAAAACCCCACGACACCCCTTTGGGAAAATTCACGGGCAATTTTACCGGCCGCAGCGCGAGACCGCCTCGCCCAGCCGCCCCGCGGGGACGGAAAAGAGCCGCCGGAGCGCGGACGGGCTCGAGCGGCGGCCAGGCGCGGGGGGCCGCTGCCCCGGAGGGCTGCGGGGACAACCGGAGCGCAGGCTCCGGGGCGGTCCCAGCGGGAGGGAGCCCGCCCCGGGAATCCACGGGCAGCTCCCCTGCCCCCGCCGGGACAACGCCCGCTCCCTCGGGGCGCCCCCTAGCCCGCGCGACGGGTGAGAGCCGAGGGGCCGCCGCCCCCACAGCCCGGGAGCCGGCGGGCGCGGCCGAAGGAGGCGCCCGGTGCCGGGTCGCTCCGGGGGAGGAACCCCGGCTCCTCACCTCTCGGCCAGGGTAGCGGGCAGCGCCGCAGCGGAAACGGGCGGCCGGGCAGGTCTCTATTGGCCCGTCGGCTCCCGCCCCGCTTCCGGACTCTCCGGTCACCGCGCCGCGTCCCGCCTTCCCGTGAGAGTGACAGTCCGAAGGACCAAGGAGAGGGAGAAGGGGAAAAGGAAACCGAAGCCAGTAACCAATCAGGAATTGAGACTGGGGTAGGGCGGGACTTCTAGGAACAAGGGCGCTTGGGGAATGTAGTCCTCCCGCGGGGTGCCTCTGGACCAAGTGCAGGTACAGCGTGCAATGCTGTTCTTTTCCCTTTCCCTCTCTCCTCTGTTTTTCTCCTCTCTTTCCTTCTTTATTTTCACCTTCTCTTCTTATGCCTTTTTAAACTCCTCCTTTATCCTCTTCCCTTCCTCTCCCTCTCGCTTGTCCTTTTACTGTTGCCCGTTTCTTTCGCCTCTTTCTAACCCTTACAAAGTGTCAGGCTCTATCATTGCAACATGATTCATCTGTGGTCGTGCCAGCAGCAATAATTGCTTCCCCGATCGTTGTTCGTGTGCAGGACTGGGGTGGGGGGCGGCGGTGTAAAAGACGGGGGTGATTACATTTTCAGCGCTTCTGCAAATCTTTTGAAACTTCGGCACCACAAGGTCGAGTTTGCAGCGTTTGCCCCAGAGGTTTTCAGCTGCATACATTTAAACAGTAAATAGTGCTCTTTCCGAGAGGTATTAAGCTGCAGAAGTGCACCGAGCGAGGACGGGAGATGAAGCGCAAGGGGAGGGAAATTTCCTTTTCTTAGGGTCATGGTGTGAATTTCTGTATGTGCCGTTGTCACGAGCACAGGCACACAAAAGTTGATGGTCCGGCATTGTTTGAGGGGGCCACGGCTGTAGGAGAACTACTGGGATTTTCAGAGCTGCAGTGAAACTATAAATGCAACCACGGCAAACACTGATTTGTTTAGTCCCCTCACAACCTGTTCGCACGGATGTTCCCTGTGCTGAAAGCAAGGCTCTACCCTAAAATGTTGCATCCACATTTGTTCATTTCATTGCTCCCTGCTCTGGAAAATTCTCCTGGTTAATCACGTTTTTAGTTGAGCCGTTTTCAAAACGCCACACGTGTTAAAAGCCCCTTTTCGGTGAAGAAATCGTCTTCTTATAACTCATAAAGAGCAGTAACAGTAGCGGCGATCGGAGAGGGGAATCAATAAGAAACCCCCCTGGAGATCTGAATCCTTTGCCAGAGTTGCTGGAAGGAAGAGATTGGCAACCCTCCCAGCCCGTCTCCCTTCCTTCGTCCGAGAGAGTTAAATAACCACAAGGAAACAAACTGGGGGGCAGGGCATGTTCCCATCGCGAGTTCAGCGGGGGCTTCTGGGGCTTGAAACCTTTTGCTGGTGACACAGTCTGTCAATCCCATGTAGTTTGAAAGTTGGGGTGGGGCATGGCATGGCAGAGCATGAAGCAATCTGCCCGCTCTGCTATTGGAAGAACGGGGGCTTTGTTGGGGGGCGCGCACTACGACTGCTAAATGCGTACCGCGTGTAAGCAGACCTAGGGTAGAAATAAGCCATTGACAAGGGGCTCTCAGAGAGAGTGCTAGATAAGCTCAACAGAGGGGTCGCTCCCCCTAGAACACCAGGGGGCACATAGCCACATGGACCCCCTACCCCATCCCAGACAGATTTCCAAATAAATAAAGAGGAACCTTCGCCATCTCTTCCCTTAACACACACACATACACGCACACACCCTCTCCCCCCCAAAAGAAAGGAAAGAAAGGAAAACACATTTGGTTGGCATATGGGCAAAACTAACACACACGCGTCTTTACTCCCTTTTCCAACCTCGAAGCGGCCAGGGGGTTCCGAAGTCAAAATCTGTAGCGTGACCCTCCACTTTTCTGATCCACGACTTCTCTCTGTTCAGCACATGGCGTGAATTAAACTTTACGCGTTTGCCAAACTTCGGCACGTTGTCTGCCGTTTGTTTACTGAGATCTGGCTAGTCTCGGCAGCATTTTTGTTTGTTTGTTTTTGGACGTGGCTGTGTTCATCTACTAAACTGAGCTTTCTGCTTCCAGTCGCAGCCGCTTTGGATCTTCCAGGAGCCGACTCATCTTAAACAAAAAATTCTCCAGCTGACCCCCTCGGAGCAGGTACCAGGGCGATTAGACCCCGAGAATGAACCAGTCCATAATTAAAATGCAGCCTATTTTGGAAAGGCACCAGGCGCTTTGAAAGCGATCCAGGTAAGAGCAGCACTTGACATCCACCCCCGCCTCCCTCCCCGTACGTGTGTGAATTTAGCTGGAGTTGGTGGGAAGAATGGGCGAAAGGCAGAGCCCACAAATTGCAGAGAAAGTGGCTTGCCTTGGGAGCCGGGGGCGGAGGGTGGAGGGGAGGAGTGAGAGAGAAGAGGATACATCGGGATATGTTCCTGTTGGGAAATATATCTGGTGGATTCAAAAGCGATTACATCCTCTTATCGGCAGGGATTTATCCCACTTCAGATGGTTTTAATCTGCGTTCGCTTCTACCCTTTTATGAGTTTCAGGGTGGGGGGAATACCTGGTTTATTCTTCTAGATCTGCTGGTAAACCCTCATTTTGAAGGCTTCCTATCCACCCCTCTGTCACCTTCCATCCCTCTGTCTTCCCTGGTCCTTCTTCCTCACCTCCTGGGACTGGTGCTGGGAAAATAAATGCTTACATTGTCACGCAATGAGAAGACACCACTTAATGATTCATCAAAAAAAAAAAACAACCCCCCCCACCCTGAAATATCTTATTTGGAAATAGTCCCTGATCCCTTATGGTCTATTGAAGGGAGGGAGACCAGGGCAACATTTCCGGCTGCAACTGTGGCTAGCATTTCAGATTTCCCTTAAAATGGCAACAGGTACCTTCTGAGGGGAGCGTTCCCTGGCAGAGGGGAAATGAGCCAACAGCCTCCTGGCCTGACAGCGTTTTTAAACGGTGGGGGAAGACAAATAGAAATCCGATGACATTACATATTGTGTGTAGAGAGACACACGCACCAGCCGGGGGTGGGAGAATCTATAAAGAATGTGTTGCCATATTTAAAAAAATATCTCCCCCTCTTAGCAGCTAAACAGAATTTTCCCGTTGAAAATAGATTTTCCTTTTTTAAAATAGAAAGTATATTTCACACCCCCACCTTCCCTCGCCCTTTTAAAGGGTCGGATCAAATGATCTGCTGGTCGGGGAGGGGGCCGAGGAGGGGGCTGGGGGCAGAGCGGGGGGGGTGGATAATAAATCTTATTAAATATATATTTTTTCCTAAACTGATTGGCTTGCATTCCAGCGCAGCCCGGCCATAAATCAAGAGGGAACTGTGATGGCTTCACGCAGTATTTAGCAAATGAAGAAAGTTGGAGCCGATCTTCCATGGCTTGGATGTGATTTGCCATCCAGGGGCCGGCGCACTTGAGCCTAAGAGCCGGGGAAGCGAGGAGGGGGGGTGGGGAGAAAGAGCGAGGCTCTCCTGCTGGTTGGGTTTGGTGGTGGCGAGCCCCGCGGGCTCCTGCCATTTCTTCCACTGACAACACCCCGGGAAGGAGGAGCTTCCCCCCGCGCCGCGGAGCAGGCGTCAGAATCCTCACTTCCCAAGTGAGCATCTTGGCAGGACCTTTCGCGAAGCCCAACGCGGAGAGCGGAAAAAAGCCTCTAAGTCCAACGGAGAGAGAGAGGGGAAAGCGCCCTGCTCGTTAGCGAGCCGCAGCAACGCAGGGGCGCGCAGCGGCAGCCGCCCGGGACCCCGAAGCAAGGTGCGGGGCTGCTGCTGAGCCGCCGGCTGCCCCGCCTGGCCACAGGGGCTCTCGACAAACCCCAAAGTCACCGAGCCAAACCCACCAGGCGAGCGGCGGCTCCCGGCTCTGCGGCTGCCCGGGTATATGTATGCGTTGGGCCATGTCGTATCCTCAGGGTTACTTGTACCAGCCCTCCGCCTCCTTGGCGCTCTACTCGTGCCCGGCTTACAGCACCAGCGTGATTTCGGGACCCAGGACCGATGAACTTGGCCGATCGTCGTCGGGCTCCGCTTTCTCGCCTTACGCCGGATCTACCGCCTTCACCGCCCCTTCGGCGGGTTACAACTCCCACCTCCAGTACGGCACGGACCCCGCCGCGGCCGCCGCCGCCGCCTTCTCTTCCTACGTGGTAAGAGCAACAATGACCGGCGGGGCTGGAGCGAGCAGGGGGGTTTGGTGCTCCACCGGGAGCCCTGCAGAGGCCGGGAGGGGGGGAAGGGAAGCACTTTGCTGGCATCCCCTGGCAACTTTTGGGGCGGTTATTTGTCCGCACTGTTGCTAGCTCAAAAGTGTCTCTGCTGAGGGTGGGGTGCGGAGTTCCCGCAAAGAACTATCGTAGGAATCACTCGTGCAAATATTGTGTTTTCAATTAAGGGCTTCGCCAGGGGAAGCACAAATCAACCAGCCCATTCAAAGGCAACCTTGGATTCCTGTGTGTTGTTTTTAAAAATAACCCGTGGGATGCCGCCCTTCATTATTATTTTTTAATTGTAAAAAATAAAAATAAATCCAGCCGCCACCCTCGGCCTCAGGCCGATCAACGTCCGTAAATTTCTTCTGCACACCCTTAATTAGGGTTCCCAAAGACTGCGAAGCCGTAATCCCATCTCTGCAATCCGATTTGGGAGCATTAATACGACCATAAAAATGGTGCGGCCTGGCCATGTGCTCCCCCACGCCCGGTTTAATACATTTTCAGCGAGGAAGAAAATTGGGTTGGGGGGGCACCGGGGGTATTTTTATTTTTAGAAAAACTAGTCAGGCTGGTTTTGTTTTTCGTTCGCACCAAGAGCCGGTCTCTGGCCGCAGCGAACCCCCCGCAACCCTTTAGAAACTCACCGTCGCCCTTCTCCGCTCCCCCCGCCTGGATTTCGGCAGAGTTTCGCAGAGTTTCCCCGCTTCCTCTTTGCAGCCCATTGCGGAGAAAACCCAGCCCGGCCTGGTGCCGTGGTGGTGGGAAAGGTGACGTTCAATTAGACGGTGGGAAAAGCAATTGGTGGCTGCTTCGCCCCATAAGATGTCAGGGCCAAAACGGCTGGTCAGGTTGAGCCGTTTCTTCGCAAGTGGGGAAGTTGGCTATTGCTGGGGGTGGGGGGATGAATGAAGAACTGTCTCTCTGCGCTATGGGCTAACGCGGCCGGCTTGGATAGACCAGATGCGCTGCGTCGGCTTTGTGTGTCGGCTGCACACAGAGACACGGGCACCCAAACCAACAACAACAACAAACTTCTAGGCCATTTTTCCTTTCCGTTTGAAACGGCTCAGGGGGAAAACCGAGGCGTGACTGCTCCGATACAGGAATAGCCTCTGGGATTTTCCTGGTCTCCCAACTTTAATTGGGGGGGGGGGAACGAGTCATTGTTTGGGCTCTTCCCCCATTTTGTTGCCCTTGTGTCACTGTCAGAGTTGCGCTGATCCCTTACTGGCCAATTCACTGTCTGCTCTGTGCCCGCTTCCCCCGCAACTCCCCCTCCAGGGCTCACCCTACGACCACACACCAGGGATGGCAGGTTCCCTGGGGTACCATCCCTACGCGGCGCCCCTGGGCTCCTACCCCTATGGAGATCCAGCCTACCGGAAAAACGCCACCCGGGATGCCACCGCCACCCTGAAGGCCTGGCTGAACGAGCACCGCAAGAACCCGTACCCCACCAAGGGCGAGAAGATCATGCTGGCCATCATCACCAAGATGACCCTCACCCAGGTCTCCACCTGGTTCGCCAACGCCCGGCGGCGGCTCAAGAAGGAGAATAAAATGACCTGGACGCCCAGGAACCGGAGCGAGGACGAGGAAGAGGAGGAGAACATCGACCTCGAGAAAAACGACGAGGACGAGCCGCAGAAGCTGGAAGAAAAGGGTGACCCGGAGGCTCCCGAGCCAGGTAGGGGGGGATGGGGACAGGGCGAGAAGATCCCGGGGGCAGGACCCCAGCGGGGCGGGCGCCTGGCGGGGGGGATGGGTCCGGCGTGGCGGTCGCTGCAGCCCCGTTGGAGCGGGGGAGATCGGGTGGCCTGTTCCCCCTGCGCCAGCCCCACTGACCCAGCTCGGAGGCCGGGGCGGGCTGTCACCTGCGAGTGGCGGGGAGTTGTGTGCGCGCAGGGGGACGCGGCGGGCCGGGTTCCACGGTTCCCTCCCTTCCTGCGTCCCTTGCCCCGGGTGAGGGGAGTGGGGTGAACGTGGGTCGGGATCCGGAGCCCTCGCAAACTTTCTGTCGCCCCCCTCTCGCCCGCTTTGCTCACAGGAGAAGAGGAGCAGAAGGCGGCGCCGGGCTGCGAGCGGCTGCAGGAGCCCCGCTCCCCGGCGGGCCAGGAGGTCGAGGGCGGCCTGAGTGACTCGGATTGCAAAGAGCCTCCGGAGCAGAGGCTGGAGGGGAGGCCGGGCCCCCCCAAAGCGGCCGGCCCCGCGGCCTTGGTGCAGTGCATCGAGGAGATCCAGCAGCAATACCGGCCCCCTGCTGCCGCCCCACGCCCGGGAGAGCTGCCCCCCCCCTCCAGCCACGGCACGTCGGTGATCCACTCGCCGCAGCAGGCTGCCCTGGCCAAACCCAAACTCTGGTCCCTGGCGGAGATCGCCACCTCCGTGGACAAATCGAAAGAGAGCGGCGGCGAGGGGTCTCCGGGAGCTGGGCCGACCCAGGGCCCTCCCTTGGCCGGGAGCAGCAGCTCGCATTCCCCGTCACGGTCCCCCTCCGCTCAGTGCCCCTTTCCCAACAGCGCCGTCCTCTCCCGGCCCCTTTACTACGCGTCTCCGTTTTATCCGGGCTACACGAACTATGGCACTTTTGGGCACCTTCACAGCCACGCTGGCACCAACCCGGCGGCCGGAGCCCAGAGCAGCCATTTCAATGGATTAAACCAGACTATTATAAACAGAGCAGAAGCCCTGGCTAAAGAAACTAAAATGATCCGAAGCCAATCCCAAGTAGATCTTTGCAAAGACTCACCTTACGAACTGAAGAAAGGTATGTCCAACATTTAATATTGGCTTCTTCTCCGATAACTCCCACTGGGACTTTGGGTTTTTTAAAATGTATTTAATGCTTTGGCCGTTATTTTTCCACTACCAAGAGAAAAACAAAAACAAAAATCAAAAAGACACGCTCCTAAGTCAAAAGTTTGTAGTTCATAGGAAATGGCTGAGTGTAAAAGAACTCAGAAAGGTCTTAATCAACTGAAAACAAAAACAAAAAAATTACACACAAAAGGAGAAAGATTTGTATTAAATCTTATTCTGTATATTTAATGTAGCTTTTTGTATTTAAAAATTGATAATACAGTATCTTTGAAGTAACTTATGAAATCCAGTCACCTGTACAGGCATTCATGTTGTTTTTCCGTAATATAAATATATGCATTTGTGTCTTTTCCCGAATTGTTTCATAGTTTTAAAATATATATATATTATATATACACACAAGTTTATTTTAACTTTTTTGCCGCCTATTGATTTTTTCCCCTGGGGTGTGAGTTAAAGTATAATAAATTAATAAAGGAAATAGGTTATACTTATTAGATTTTAAAAAAACCCTGCAGTCGCCGTTGTTAAAAGCAAATATTTTAATTAAAAGAGGATTTTAACCGAATCAAACCCACTCGTTTTTGCACCGAGAAAATACATACATAACCGATGACAATAACAACTTTTAAAACGCTCGTTTGTTTAAAAGTGGAGTTTAATTTAGAACATTAGCTACCTGAATCTGATTTTCAGAGGGTGAGGGGATTTCTAAATGTGGGACTCTTTACCAAGAGCACCTACTTGTTTTTGTGGATTTATGAGTCAGAGATTAAATAAGGATATATATACATACATACATAATAGGAACACCAAACCGAAGTACAGTACCATCTTTTAACCTAATTACTTCCAATCAGTGTCGTGTTTTATGCAAAGTAATCAGCTGCTGAACTTTGCTAATGAGTTCGATTTTATGCCAGATTTAGCCCTTATTACTATTTCAAAGGTGCTGCAGAGTTATTAAGGAGAGAGCCGGGGAATACACATTAAGATATACACTAGGGGGAAGAGTCCGTCCCCCACCCACCCCTCAATTTTTCATTGATATATTTGGTTAATTTGATTAAATTAGTGCTTCATCGCCGCTGCATATTGCAGGCATTGATAGGATTTGTAAATCTGTCTGTCCGGAGATTACCATATATAAACGGAGGTCGAGGGTCGGACTGGAATGTTTCCCCATATTCGCAGGTAGGTGTCACACTTGTCCTGAATTTCAAACCTACCCACTTTGAAACTGATGCTAAAGGAGGGGTGGGGAGACGAGAGAGAATCAAAACGTAATCAAGGAGCCTTCAAATACACAATTCCACTATACTATACGACTCGACAACAAAGGAAGATAGAGTTCAGCTTTACTAGATACAAATTAGGCCAGGAAAGTTTAATGCTCTGTTACCAGTTCAGGAATGTTGTCATCTCTCTTTTGTAAATTTTTTTTTTTTAAAAAAAAAAACAGCAATTTAAACCATTTTTTTTAAAAAAATCTGTTTTTTCTATCACTTTAAAACCAAAGTTTTCAAAAAGGAAATCTATAGTCAAATTAGATATTCTACATTAATTGAAGCCTGCACTTCAAACTACCTCCCACGGGCATTTCAGGTTCTCAAATCTTGACTTTCCCTGCCTTTGCAATTAACTAAGCAGTCAGTGTGTTTCAATCCAGAGAAAATTTTCTAATGATCAGAAACTGTTACATCACAAAGCTATAGGAACAAATGTGCTATGTTTACATCGGATTTTCTGGACGTCCGTTGTATAAGAACATATCAGTGAAATTAATTTGACTGGGATATATCTGGTATCATTTAAACAGAAGAGTACTGAAACACCCATTTTATTTTTTTAAATTATTTTTTTTTACAAGCCAGATTAATTATTTTGTAATCGCTTCAACTTCGTCAGAGCTATTTATTAGCTGTAACAGGTTTATTCATGTTATTTACATTTTACAGGATATTAAATAGTGGTTTGTATATTATGTTTTAAAAATACAGTCAATGTTCACTTGCTATGCCATCGTTGTCGATAATCTGGTTTAAAGTCAAAATTGTTTCAAGCTAAAAGTGTAAATAATCAAATATTCATGGGATAATAGTATGTTATTTTGTCACTTTATAAATTATAAATGATTTTTTTAAAAAACAAATGAATTCCACAATCGGATCATTTATTTACACGAGGGGAAAAATTACACTGAGCTGCTTTTTGAGGGAGTGGGAAGGGGTTAAGAATAAATCAAATTTATTTCTCACCTGCATTGTTTAAATTAGGAGAAAGTTTGGCTAGTTCTGGAAAGTGAACTGCAAAACAGTGACATCATATTGCCTTTTTTAAAAATCACTTAAAGTATTTTATAAAACCTAATCGCTCCCAGCACGTTTATTAGAGACAGAGATAAGATAATATTTTGTTGAACCCTACGTTTAAACGTCCGAAGTTCTCATTGGAATAGTAAAGTTGATAATCCCAACCGTGATTTAGAGACAAAAGGTTATACAGTTAAACAAGCATTCCTAAAATTCATCTTTTGTATTTAGTCATTTAGCGATGGATATTTAAAAAAAAAAAAAAATCTTTCCTTTCCCCCCGATGCTCTCTCTCTCTCTGAAAAACTACTTTGGGAATAAGTTTAGGAACCTCGTTTGTTAAAAAACCAAGTTCCTAATAAAAAGCGGTATTCTGAATAGATCTATTAGCAATCTCAACAGGATTTTCGTTTGATGTATAAATTCCTAAGGGAACTAATCCAATTCCTCTAGGTTGCGGCTTTTCAGCTTGTCGCCTATTTTTACCTAGTTAAGTCTTAACTAAGATCGTAGATCGACAATTTAATAAAACAATTCTGAGCTTCCCTCTTATCCCTCTCCTTTGTGAAATCTTAGATGTAATTGTTCTGGTCTTAAAATTTCAGCATAATGCTATTTTTCTAATTAAAGAGCAGTAAAGGAGCATTTCTTTCTTTCTTTCTTTTTAAAGAAAAGCAGCATTCATATGTTTTGACACGTTGAGATGACCTCTCAATTTTATAACTCAGATGTTACTTTTATGAGGTCTCTTTAACTTGAAATACCTTATTTTAGGGTCAACTTCTTAACAGACTGTTGGCGCAGTGTTCGGTGGTTAATATCTAAAAATTCACCAATGACTTTTGAACCATCCGACCTTGTTTATAAATATCACCATTATAAGGTAACATGATTGACAGAAGGCTGGTCTATACAGCCACATACTTGTATGTATATAAACCTACTGTATTCATACGACTTTGATCAACACGAATTAGGTTTAACTATTTGCTGCAGATATTTAAGACGAGGTTTTATTTCCTTGCTGCAGAGAATTTAAGTAAATGGTTTAAATGCAGAGTGGATGAGAAAGTTGGAGTGGCGACAAGAGGGTCTCTCATGGCTGGTTTCAGGGTGATTTTTTTTAAAAAAAATACACATGTATGTTTCACTACAGTCAATACAAGGCAGTTCACTCAATATTTCTGAAAGTGGAGGATTTCTTTGCTAGCAAAGCGTGGCAGTTTCTCCAAGCTGCCTCGCTCTGATTTTGCTCTTGAAAAGTCGGTATTGTCACGAGTGTAACTCTTGAGCCTCGCCTGCAAAATGTGGCGACCGGCCCAGTGAAATGGGCATACGGTGACGCGAGGCTGTCTGGGGGCGACTTGTATTATTAATGCAGCCGTTGGCAGAGGGCATTTTCCTAAATCCCAGGACAACGCTGTATCACCGTATTCATTAATTGCGTTGCCTTTGTACATTCAAGTGAATCTAACACGTGCGCGTCCCTTTGACAACCAGGCTACAAACCAGTGTAAAATACGAATCGGGGTTTTAACGCCTAATCCCGATAGCCTGGCACTTTCAAAGCCGAGCCCCGTCCTTCACGCAGTCAGTTCTTGTGCTGGCAGGGTACAGAGAAAACGAACTCCTCACGCCAACCCCCCAAGAGAGCGCAGACATGTGACCAGCGGAATGGCCCCGAAGGCAGGTTCTGAAGGGGCGTCGCACCGTTTTCAAGGAGACCTGTCCTGGGGCTAGGGTAGGGCTGGAGGAAGGCGCAGTTGTGTCCGAGAGGCCGTTGGTGGCTTTTGTGTGGATGCCCAGGGGGTTACCTCGGCCCCTACCCTGCAGAAACAGGGTGTCCACGTGTTAATCATCGACCAGGGCTCTGGCTGTCAGACGCGTCCCTTGACTGCCCCAATGCTTCGCGTTCCCATGTTCTTCCACAGCCCTGGGTCCCGCTAAGGGCGAGGGAAAAGCCGCTTGGCTGGAAGAAGGGACGTGGTTTTATGCTCTGCTGGGGGAGCCCGGCTGCTCAGGCGAGGGGATGGTGTATTTCATAGACCTGCTCTCTGTGAAACCAGCCTAGAACCGCGCTCACTCCTCGGTAACACGCTGCTGGCCGGGGAAAGGCAAGTCCGAGGTGCTGCAAATTCTCCGCGCAACTGGAAAAGACCCGCTCCTCGGCTCTCAAATTAATTCCCATTAAAACCAGCGCTCCCCGTTCCCCCCCGCTCCCGCCGGCGTCCGCTACTTCCTCCGCAGCGCAACTTTGCGCCAGGACAGGGGGCCCGGCCCGATCTCCAGCGGGAGCGCCCGAAGTTGGCGCAACTTCGCCGGAAGTTGGACTGGGCCCGCTCCAAGTTCTCCTGGCCCCGGAGGGGGCTGCGGGGTTCGCACCGCCCGGCCGTGGCCGCTGCACAGGGGCTTGGCCTGGAAGGGAAGGACGCTCCGCTGTCCGCGGAAGGAGCCCGAGCCGTTCAGGGCCCAATCCTGCTCTCGGTGGCGGCAACGGTCCCGTCAGCTTCAACGGGGGCAGGCTCCCGTCCCCTGGCTCGGGCGCCTTCCCCCTTGTAAGAGGGGGGTCTGCCCCGGGACGGTGTGTGAGGGCAGAGCCATGAGAGAGGGGCACCCACTCAAGGAGAGAGAGAGAGAGAGAAAATAGCCACCCCAGAGCCCGGCGCACGACTTGTCTACCAGTGTACTGACTTCGCCAGTCCTCAGCTGCAAGACGGGAGGAACAGAATTAGCCAAGACTCTCCAGCGAATAGAAGCGAGCGCCCCGCCGGGCAGGTAACCCGCGGAGGTCAGAGCTGTTCAAAGCGGTTGCTCCAGTAGCGTCACGGCGGGTCATTTCTAACACGGAAATAGGTGTCGTTACCGTGCTTTTTGGGGGGCAGGAGGAGAAGGGGGCGAAGTTCCCCTCGAACTGCCCCGGATGCTGAGGTGAGGGAGCTGCCTCGCTCAAGGTCGGCCCCATGGGGAACAGAAAGTTCCCTTTGATTTTTAAACTCACCTAACCCGTTTCCCTTGGTGTGTGTCAGCGAGCCCGGGGCTCCAACGAGAGGGGCTTTCCCACCTGGCAGCTGTCCTCTACCGGGGGGAGGTGTCTCCCCCTCATAACCCGAAACATGAACACAGCATCCAAAGCAGAGAAGCTACTCACCTGTTCGAGCTTTAGCGAGCTTCCCTCCCCCCACCTGTCGGAAGCAACGTCCCCTTTCCTTTGAATGGACGGGTGCCCCCCTCTCGTGGGATCTCATCATCCAGCGAACACCTTGGAGCTCGCTTTGGTCGGACACGGTATCTGAACCCTAACAAGGAAAGGGCTGGGCAGGGAGATGAAGGCCTGGCAATCAAGGGCAAGGTAACACTGAGCAATAATGGAACCCCAGTCGCCATATTTTTCCCCCACAGCAAATCCTCACTTGTTAAGTCCACGAGGAGAATTAACAATAACAAGACCCGGGGTTGGAGGATGCATGTATTCCTGCTGAGGGGACCCGGATGGAAAAGATCAATCGAGGCTTCCTCACCAGAGAGTCAGTGGGGATTGAAATGTTCCTTTTCCCTCCCCAAAATAAAATTCAGCTCTTCAGGGAGTCATTGACTGATTCTGTATTATCCCGCACTCTGCTGGTTCCTCCCACGTTTGAAATGGAAAACAAACCTTAATTCGGATCCGCAGCCTACTGTACCGTGTTTACACACACCCAACTGCTTTCCCTGGAATGGCTGCTTTTTCAATTGTCTCTATTAACCATCTAACAGACCAAATACTGTGAGAGCGATTCGTGAAGGAACAGAACAGAGCTCTCCATGGAAAGCACATTTGGATACAATAGGCTTAGGGAGTTGTTTTTTACCCTCATCTTTCCTCTAGTTAGTAGAATGATTTAACCAGACCGTTCTCTAGTCGTGCCTAGAGACGACTTCCAAGCTCTCCTAGAGCAAGGAAATGCAGGTTTAAAAGGCGATGGGAAGTAAATGTAGCTTTCCTTTCGGAAGCAAAGGCACCATTGTTTAAAACGGATTCCCTGCGTCTCCCCAAATCTGGCCAGTATAAATGTTAGAAAAAAACAACCTCCAAACAACCCACAAACCCCCGTAAGAATCGGCTTGATAGAAGACAGGCCACAGAAACAGGAGTTTACATGGGTCAAAAAGGTAGAGGCGCTCAAACGAGACGCCGTAAATAGCAGCCAGACACCCACCGCCACAACTCAATCAGCTGATTGCGGACAGCTCGGCTGTCTAATCGGCCAGCTCGGTTCTGTTGACAAACAGAGCGCGGGGCTGTTAATTATGGTTATTACGCAGATGTAGAAGTCAGGTTTCTTACGTCCGGCTTTGCATTAACAAATCACTAGAGAAACATACTCGAGGCAGCCTGGTCCCCAGCGCAGAATCGAATTCAGCCCACAAAGTGTAAAGAGATCTCTCCCCGCCCCCTTTCCCCTTTTTATATGACTTGCCTAGATTATTAGTAAGGACATCTGCGGCTGGCAATGGAACAAGTGTTACCAAAAACAGAACCGGCTGTTTTTCCAAATGAGCAATATGTTAATTCCTCAAACCCTCCCCCCCGCGTCTGGTTTCTTTAAAACCTGGCACAAATACATCAATAGCGGAGAATAAGGAGCCTTTGCAGAGAACAAGTGGCAGTTTTGAATTTACCTTTTGTGTGTGCCTCAGATGCAATCTTGAGGCATTTTTCGCCCTCTCTCCCACAAAAAAAGAGCCTTAATCTGCCCTATCTCGGGACCCAAAAGAATTGGAGTGGAGTAGATATTCACTGAAATCACATAAGGGAATAAGGGTCTTGCTTTATTGAATCATCAAATCCCAGGAATGAAGCTTTTAATTAATTATGGGTGCTAAAAATTCAGGCCAGCTGTTTCTTTTTTACTTGGCTCCTACAAAGACAAAGTCTACGCCGAGCTCTTCTAAATCACATTCACTATAAATCATTCCCCCTCAATGATACTTCTAGCCACGAAATTAACCTGTAACTGACAGATGGTTTATTGTCCCCCTGCATTCCTCTACCCTGTACCTAGCCAGGATCTTTAAAAATAATTTGTCCAAGCAAGTTATTGACTGTTAATGATCCGGCACTTAAAATGCCCTCTCTCCCCTCGGTTTTTTTTTTTAAGAAACCAACACGCTTTGCAAATATTTATGAATAAATACTTGTCTGGGGGAAGTGAGAGCGGCAATTACACAGCCGACCGCTACTTGAAATAGATTGTGTGAGAAACTTAGCCATCAAAACAAGCAAAAGTAACACAAATAAACACCACGTCCCCGAACTCCCTGACTTCTACTCTTGGGTAAAGGCTGCCCAAGATTCTTGAAGTTATTTGATCATCTATCCTCGCCTCAAACCAGACAGGTCCTAATAATCAGCGCCCCATTTTACCGGCTAACATCCACTCTGTGATGCCTCCTTCCCCGGCTAACTCCCCTGATTCCTGAAAGCGCCAAACTCTCCGCTCCTTGAAAGGGCTCCGTTCTGCAGACACGTGGGGCCCGATCCTGCAGATGCTTACCCGGGAGGTTTTGGTGTGTGAGGGGAGGGCTGCAGAATCGGTCTCGTACAATCGTGACGGGGCGGAAATTTACCGCGGGAAATATTTATTTGGGTTTAGAAGACCAGGACGGGACCTACGCCTCGACACGTCCTTTAAGCGCGCTGCCAACAATTAATCCCCGTCCCTATTACCCCCGTGGCATGATTCGATAAGAAAAAAAGTTACCACCCCAGCCAGGCAGCCCCGTAGCAAACTGGACCCGGCTAATTCTGCTGAACTAGAGAGAGAAATTCGATTCGGCGTTAGAGACAGAATCTGTTTGCCCCGAGTCATTTAGTACTAACCCGCCCCTGGGGAGTTTGCCCCTTGCTCGAAATGTATTTGAGTTCAATAGCTAGATTACGTTATTCACCAGCTTTACCTTAGTTAACTTTATTCCATAGTTACTCACGCTATCTCAAGGGACACTGCGCTATGCATTTGCTGGCAAAACAGGCGCAACATTTCTTTCCAACCTGCGATTGCTCCTCCCTGGGTTTTAGGGTGTAGGGGACCAGGAATAGGCTCTGATCCTTTCGGACCCAGCATTCCCCAGGATCGCAGGGACAAGGGTTGAACGCTAACGGAACGCAGGATCAGGCCCATCGGCCCCAATCCGGAAGTCCAGGCCAACAGTCTCTTGGGCTCCCAGGAGAGCAGGATTGGGGCCAGAGTTTCTAAAATAGGGCTCGTTCTGACCCGCTGAGAGTCCACAAAAGGGGCTAAATCACGAACAACCCCATTGTTTGTTTTGAAGAGGAAACTAGACTCGGGGCTCTGGAAAGAGTTTCCAAACCCTAACTACCAGCCCCCAGCGTTTTGAAGTTATTTTTTAGCGCCCTCACTCTATCAGATAGTTTCTCTCATTCTGATGTTACATACACGGTTTAAAACATTCTGGAGATACTTAGCTCATTTTTCTAACGTGTATATATGTATTAGTTTGGCCAACAGGTACACTACCAACCCCAGAAAATACTCCAGGAAACAGCAGCACTTAGCTGTAGATAGTTTCTTTGAGGGTGGTGGATTTGTTTAATTGCCTCAGATGAAAACAATCTGTATTATTTTTACGGTCTGTTTACAGAAACACGTAAGAGAGGCAGCCAAATGCTTGTTTAACTGAGTTTTCATTGCTTCCGTTAAAAACAATGTACGTTTCTAGAAACAGGCTGAGAAGCGAAGAACAAATCCTGTGCCTTTTGGTAGTACCAATATAAGGAAGCTGTTCCTTTCTTTGTTTTCTGTTGGTTAATTCTTCTTCTTCCCTATTTCACCCCCCCACCCCTTAAAGAGAGCAGATTTGCTGTATTTCCAGTGACAGAACCACGTGTGAGAGAGCAAGACATGTAAAGACCCAGACTTAACGTTCTGTACGCTGACTCCATTGATTTAAAATAAATAAATGCCTTGTGTTTGGAAAGCCTTCAGTGTTTTTTGACTGACAGTAAACCTCATGCCAGGGAACCCTAGTGGTTTGATAGACTACTTGTAAAAGCTTCAGAAATCAGTTCGCCCCCAAATACCAGAAAATAAATGTCCTCACCACGCTGTTACTCATCTGTTATAATTAGAGCATGTTGGAACTTGCAAAGAGTGTTCTCAGAACAGGTCTGCTTGGTTGATGCAGGCTATTGTTGAATAATCGTCTCTCTTTTCTTCGTTTGTGTTGGTTTCTGTCGTCTTATTAAGAAGGTGTTTTGGTTAACGAGTATATTTGCAGACACCGTTTGCTGACTTTCACCTGTTCCACGCTATTCTTTCAGATCTCTTTTGCCTCCCATCTTCACTTCAGGGGATTCTAAAGTTACCCTTATTTAACACAAGCTGGTCTATTTTGTTCAGACACCTCTTTCTCCAATGAAATTAGCTTCTTTGCTTAAAACAAACCACAGAACTTCCCCTACTCATGCTTGATGGATACAACTTTAAATGTGCACTTATTTAATTGGATCAGGTCCCAAGATAAAGAGAGATAAACGGGCTCCCAGTTTGCCAAGTTATTTTCAGAGGCATGCAGTGATGTGTGGAAGGAAAGTTAATGAAGAGGAGAAAAGAGACACACTGTACTTAAAATACCTTGGGTCTAGACGAGTTGAGAGGACGCCTACACTTTATCACTTTGGAGCAGGGTAATTATTTGCCTCTTATTAGGACAAGTGCTGTTTGGAGAAGGGGTATCAGCAACACTCCGTTAAACTATTGGAAACTAGCACCTTGCACTGTTCCCTCGCTTCCCTTCCGCGGAAGTTGCGCGCTCTGTCGAGCTGGAATCCCTACACCCGGCGGTTTGTCTAATAGACTAATTACCTGGAGCACTTACTCTACCACCGCCTACGTGGGGAAGGGATTTGCTTTCACAGGCAATGAGCACCCCGCCCCCCCAAACTGCCCCTCTTTAATGCTGTCTCTCCTTGTTTCTCCTCCGTGTTCTACATCCTTATGCGCGAGACATTAACAGACGGTTATTGATACAAACATAGTTTTGGTTGCTAACGGCCTTCCAAAACAAATCCTCCGGCTGAATGCCAAGGTCCGCCCGTTGGCTGGCGACAGCCGATTAGTGAAATGATTTACGGCCAAGCTTTTCCTAAAAAAAGTAGGAGGATACCGTCAAAGGCAGCAATTTGAAAAAAAAGACAACCCCCCCCGCCCTCCGGCGGGAAACGCTCCAGGAATCAATTGGTCGCAGATTAAATGCAGGCGCTCTTACGCCTTGCCCGGGTAATCTGTTACTCCTGACAACGGCAGCCTCCCCCCTCACCTGTCCACCTGGCTCACGCGGAGTATATTTCACACAGCTCCAGCCGCGAGGCGTTTGTGACATGGCTACCGCTCGCACCAGGTCACCAGACGTCAATGCACTGGGCGCCTCCGCTCTCCTTTTTGTTTCAAGACCTTTTTAATGCCCGTTAATTGATTAAAAAAGTCCCCCTCCCCCCCGAGCGCTTCTTCATAAAGGAAGCTTTTGCTCTGCAATAAAGTAAGAGACTTTGATCCCAGCTCATCCTCTTAGGCCCTTCCAGCTGAAATCAGCGGAGAAACTATGTGGGGTTATTGTTCGCACTTGCTGCACTTCTGATTCCGAAAGGGCTGATTTATTAGCTTGTCAAGGGAAGCATTGTTCAGGAAGGCAATCAAAAAGCACTTACCTAGCTAAACTAAAATTACTGCCTTTTCAGGGGCTAATTTGTATAACTCCCATGGAGGAACTTGGGAAGTGTTTGATGAGGCATAAAATGATGATTAATGAATTTATTGGCCCGCTGCTCATCAAATAGGAACAGTATATCTTTCCTCTATTGGACGGGGGGTCTCATGCTACATGTCTGTGTAAAGCAAGGCCAATATGATCTCCCTTTTAGCCCCCTTTTAACCCACACGACCTGAAGACTATCTCCGTGTAACAGAGGCAACATCAGGGGACTGCGCAGACAAAGGGCCTGTGTGATACAATGGTAAATGAGAAATGTGAGGAAAGTTGCTGGAGGGATGGATCTGCTCCGTGTTCGGCTTTTCAATCACTTTGACTACTGAAGGGGGAAGAATGTAGAAACCAGATAAGGTGTGAGGAGCGGGGGAGGGGAGGGAGAAAGACAAACCCATTTTAACTTTCATAAAGGATCGAGCCAAGCAACTTTATTGCTGCATGAACGAGGAAACGCGCGGGATTCCCAAGCGCACTCCCCGCACTTAGCTACGCGGCCTTTGCAGCAAAACACACCCAGCTTTGATATAATCTTTCGCCGCCGGTGAGTGCTCTGGTGGGATTCGTGACTCGATCCCATGGACTGCGATCCCTGAGATGTTGAATGGTTATTTGCGGGCCCGTGGTCATGGTCTCCTTCCTACGAGTTCAGAGGAGATAGAAACACATCAAGTACCCCTGGAAGTGCAAATGATTTGCGATTCCTTTTTTCTAAGGGCCCGGGGCTACCCAAAGGAGGTTCTATGACCAGGAGGCTCTAGTTACCGCTGCGACCATCACAGATCAGTTGGATCAATTAAAATACTATCCCCCCCATAGCTCTTCAAGATGAAGCTTCCTTTGCGTGCTGAAGTTACCTATCTCGCCCCGTACGAGTACAAACATTTACCCCTTAAGTCTGCAGGTCACTGTTCCTACGATCCTCAAGGCTAAGAGACAACGCGGGGAGTGTCGGGTTTGCAGAATGACGGGTTATTTGACTAAAAGAACGCGGGACGGTTTCGCCTCGGATGCAGTTCAGAGCAGTAGGTCTCTAGGGTACAAAGGGGCTGGGAGATCGCAGCAGCATTTGGGGGGGAAGGGAGTTAGTAGCCCCCCTTTTAGCCTTTCCTTTCCCCTCGCTACGCTCCAAGCCCGGGGACACGGATTGCAGGGGACCCTGTCAGCTGCCCCACCTCGCCGCCCTGGCGACCCGCCACCGTCCTCCTCATGGGCGCTGCGGCCCCCGCCGTGGGCCGGGATCCCGGGGGTCTCACAGCTTCGGCCTCGATCCAGTGAGAGGGAGCCATAGCACCGAATGCGTGGCCTGGACCCGCACTACTGAAGTCGTGGGGCGGACCCCTTCTGTCGATACCACGGGGCTTTGGGATCAGGCCCCCTCCCCGCAGTGAAGGGAAGGCGCATTAATGGGGGAGGGGGAGATCTGCGCTTTCTAGCCAACGGCAAATGTTTGCAAAACTTTCCGGGCTCCGGCGCTCCGACCCGTGCGTTGGTTTCTCCAGGAAGCGACCCCCGACACCTCTCCTCGGGGCGGCGCCTGCGGGACCAGTCCCACTGTCTGGGGCCTGCCCGCGCCCTGGCGAACCGGGCACCCACCTGGCGCTTAACAGAGTTATTTGAACGCGGACAAAACCGGTACGTGGCTAGTTCTCTGCGGCATTTTTTAGCTACAATGATCCGCCGGGCAAGGGATGTCTCTAAACCCGGTCAAACGACACCAAGCTCCCATCAACATCCAGCTCAACAAGTTTTATCTGCAAGTCCTTGACCTGTGTCTGCTTTTACAAACGCTCTCTGTTCATTAGCAATTTCAGGTCACGTTCAGTACCTGCGTCACCAGCACACAGTGCAGCTGTAAACTATACATACTCCACCCCAGCTGCAGTACTACAGGGGCTGATTCCCCCCATCCCCAAAAGCAACAAGATCTTTATGAAAAAGAAGGCAACTATATCTGCATAATTACAGCAATATTGTAGGTCTCTAGTGTAACAGACCTAAAAGGCTGACTTATAGGATTAAATATATATTGCTAAAAGTTACCAAGCCGCGTAGTGTGCATAGCATTAGATAATGACAGTTTTGGGGCGTAATTGCTTTAATGTGGGCAATTAAGACTAAGTGCATGCGATTTTAGTGTCTGCCCTACATTCCTCTGAATGATTACAATGATCAATACACATGATTTGTAAGTCGCTTCCTATCGATCCAATGGTAAAATGTTTGACCTTCCTTTGAGGAAGTAATTTGCTAAATTATGACACCACGTAAAGTCTCTCTTAGTTCAGAGGTGAGGGGTAATGGTGCACAGGGAAAAGGAAAAAAAAACCCTTTTCTTTTGCCTGAAAGTAGGACCACATAATATTTCTGCCAATCCCCTGACTCGCGCCCATTCATTTTGTCTTTGAAACCAACAGTGGAAAAATTACATTGAAAACTTTATTTTCTCCAATGAGCTAAATCCATTTACACTTTCGTGCCAAAGCACTGAGGATCCAAGCTTGATAGTTTTTGACCATGTGAAATTTATGCTGTTTGAGTGGTAATGGGCTAAAATGTGCCAAAGCAGAGCTAGGAAAACAGAGCATTTTGCCATTGCTAAGAGCCATAATTATATATATTTATGTCTGAAATGTCAATGTTTCTCAGGTTCTTCAGCACAGCTCTTTTTGATTGGTATCCTCAACACAGGATAGGCTTTATCAGATCACATTATCATGTAGAAAAAGCTGTTCTTACAGCAAAATAAGAAAAGTACTATACATAAAGGGTCCATGAAGCTATACCACTGAGTGAATAGTTAATAGATGAAGGTAGATCAATTCTGATATGAGCTCTGTGAAGACTTTGATTTACAAAGCTGACTTTAGGGAGTAGAGCCAGAGTGTGACCAGAAAGAAGAAACACCTTCCAAGAAGCTACAGCACATTTGCAATGATTTACACCTTCATAAGAGGGTTTTGGAACAAACTCGCATATTCCTACATGGTGAGATGCAAAGGGAAGAGGAGGCACCTCACATGATAGAGCTGGGCAGAAATCAAACCATGGTAATTCACTATATTTCCAAATCAAAAGTCTTCCTTCAAAAAACTCACAAACTTAAAATCTGAAGTCTGTGCCAGGAAAACAAGCCTCATTTCCCAACTGGGAAACATTCAGAAAGACACTGGGAAAACTAACAAAACCCAAACACCTGGGAACCTGTCATTTTCCTTTTGCATGGATTTTTTTTAATGCATGTCATTTTCTTGCAAATCAGGGAGAGACTCTGCCCTTGGATGTAGTTCACCTTCCATCCTAAATGACAGGTCTCCATTCACATAACAATGTGAAAAACTGGTTGACTACCAATAGTTTAGTTGATCTATATGCATTCCATAGCTTAGTAATGACAGCATTTCTGTGCTATCCTACATACAAAGTCATGAAACACACATGTGAAGTATAAATGTGCATGTCCAAGTTCCCTGGAGTGTGCAGATCCTGGGGAATGCACGAGATCAACAGCTTGCCAAACACATGAGCAGTAGGTTCAGTAGGACTCATTGTAATGAGCCAAGAGTTTGTGAAAGAACTTAAGAATGAAGTAGCTGAGTTGCTTACAAAAACATTTACTCAAAATCTATCACTAAACCAAAAGATGGGAGGGGAGCAAGTGTTGTACCTATTTACTTTCTCTCAGATGCATCCCATCCTCTGCCCCCTGGGAATAACAGACTAGTGAGCCATTCCAGGATCATGCAAAATAGAACTGTAAACATTTAGATGAGCATGACATGAAAATAACCAACAAGGGTTCTGTAAAGGAAAATCTTGGCTCTAGGAGCATGTCAGTTCGGTAGTGGATAAAGGATAACAGTAAAGTGGTTGACAATTTCAAAATGTCTGTGATAAACCCCCTCAGGGGAGATTATTAAACAAAAAACACCAAGGCCCAGATTCTCAAACATTTTCTTAGATTCTCTCCCCTGTTCTAATTTATGCCATCTGGCTGCTGCCCAAAAGGACCATAAATTAGGTGGGGAATGCCAGAGTGCACTCTGCTTCAGTCCCAGTGTAGCCTGTGTGTTCAGGGCTTGAAATGCTCCACTCCAGTAGAAATAGTAAACTGCTATCAGGGTAGGCACAGCCATTACTTTTAATAGGTTTTGAAGTCAGCTGGAAGCACAGAATAAAGCCAACTACGAAGGCAGACACTGACAACCACTCCACAGTGGAGCCATCATAGAATGTTAGCCCCTTGCCAGGATATACATTACAAGTTGGGCACAGGGGTGGTAGGTGTGTATAATTTTTGGTGGTGTCCAGAATGGATCTAAGTCCTGCCCACCCGTACCTGCCTAAAACTCTGGGAGGGAGTTTGGGTGTGGGGTGCAGGCTCTGGGCTGGGGTAGGGGGTTCGAGTGCAGGAGGGGCTGAAGTGTGTGGCGCTTACCTCAGGTGGCTCCTGAAAGCGACCTGAACACCCCTCTGGGAGTGGCTCCTAGGTGGGGAGGCTGAGTGTCCCTGCATGCTGCTGCCTGCAGGTACTGCCACCACAGCTCCCATTGGCCACAGTTCCAATGGCAGAGTCAGTGCTTGGGGCAGGGGCAGAGTGTGGAGACACCCATCCTGCAGGGATGTGCTGGCCACTTCTGGGAGTGGCACGGAGCGAAGGCAGGTAGGGCACAGTTTAGTCCCGCTGCACTGCTGGTGGTGGCAGTGTGGCCCCCCCGGCTCCTTTTAAATCATGTGGGGGCAGCAGGGTGGGCCGGAAGGCATGCATGGGGTGGCAGGCAGGGCCAGGGGAGAGACTCAGCCCCGAACATTGGTGGAGCTGGGCCCCTGTGCTCTGAATATCCCTGGAGCCTGAACACCACAGGCCTAATGACTCCCTACCCTGGCTGTGCACATTACAGAAAAGGGCGACAGTGGAAAAACTATTCAAATAGTTACCCATGAATGCCAAATACTCAATGTTACTCACAGAACTGGTCGACATTTCTCCAGCTGAATGTTTTTCCATCAGAAAATGCTGCTTTGTTGAAGTAAAAAATCAAAACTTGCTGTGTGAAGGTGTCAATTTCGATGGAATTTCATTTAGAAAAATATTTTTAAAAGATAAGGTTGAAATGTTGCTTTTACTTCACTGGAATTAAACATTTGGATTCAAAACTACTTTTCTGTTTCAAAAATGATTTTATATTCTATTATAATACATGGAAAAAGATGAAATTTGAAAGAAACATTTGATTTTTATCAAAACTGAAGGTCTGATTGACTTTTTGGAAAATAAACCTTTGTGGAAAGTTTCATTTCCCTGGACATTTTTTGGTATTGTTCCAATCTGGAATGAAAACAAATGCTGGAATGTCCCATAGAATGCATATTTGAGGTTCTGACCAGCATCTGAAGAAGTGGGTTTTTTACCCACAAAAGCTTATTCCCAAATAAATCTGTTAGTCTTTAAGGTGCCACCGGACTCCTCACTGTTTTTGTGGATACAGACAAACACAGCTACCCCTCGGATACTTGACCAGCTCTCGTTACTTGGTATGGAAAAGGGGAAGTCACAGTTAGTGTCTACAGCAAATAGCTACCAGTTTACACCCTTGCAACATGTGTACCGATAAATCAGTGCAACGATGGTGCCTGACAGACTGGAGCTCAAAGGAGTGGGTGCAGACAGAGGAATGGAATGACCCACTTCTCATGCTGTTCATTTAATGAGATGCTCCATTCCTGGCCAGCCAATCAGTGGCAAGGGAGAGCCAATAAAAACAATAAAATCAGCACCCAAAAAGACAGCAGATGATGACTAGATGGCAGAATGGGATTCCCTTGCTGCTCTGTTGTGATAGCCCTGTGCATTGGATCCCCTGTTATCTACTATGGGGAAAGATTGGGCTGTAGCTACTATTCCATTGTTTTTCCCCTAAATAAAAGCTAATATGTCTCAAATGTGGGTGCCTCAAATTAAGCATCTAAATCCATGTTTAGTCTGCGTTGATTTACAGAGGTGTGGTGCATTCACAAAGCCCATTGGAGTGACCGAGATGCACAAGCAGGAAACTGAGTACAACGGTGCTGCAATTTTGCACTGTGGAACATGCTGGATGAAATGGGACTTCGAAAGCCTGCACAGTGTGCGATTTTCAGAGCTGCCTGGCTGCCGCAAGCACATCTTCCATGTGGTGTGTCTGGCTTTTGAATTGCGATCATCAGCTTCCACCATCAGCAGATCTAGCAGGGTTTGGTTTCTTTTTGTGCTGCTGGCTACTCAATATTATTGTGTGTTTCTCCAGGGCTGCCACTTCTTCATGGTATTTTAAGTATGCACCAGAGATATCTAAGCCTAGATCTTCAAAGGTATTCAGGCCCAGCTCTTGGAGGTATTTAGGTGCCTCTCCCCCATTGATTATTTTATAAATCTAAACAAACAAACAAAAAAAACCCACCTTATATCAGTGGAATTTAGAAAGAAACAAATACAAATATTTAGCCTGAACAACATTTACTCTGTCTTAACTATTATAAGGATTTTTTAAATAATTATTGATCAAAAATTCTACCCTATAAATATTACACCTGTGAATTCAAGTGCTAAATAAAAATTGCAATAAAATAAGCTCATTACATAGGGCCAGATTTGATACCCTTGTTTAGATGGAGTACTGCTCCAAGAAAGCACTTGATCAGGTGCTTAACTTTAGGAATATGCCTAAACCCCATTTAAGTCAAAGGGATTTAAATGCATACCTCAACTGTTGCCCTCAGTTGGGATGTTTTCCTGAATTAGGACCAAAATGAATAAGTATATGACAATCTACTGCACAGCATCATAGATGTGATCATTTATTTAGGGTGGAATTTGGGTCTCTACTCTATCAACTACTTATGGTCTACACACTCTGGCTGGCACTGGTTTCATGACTGAGTCCCAAGTGAGGATGAGAACAAATGAGAGAAGGTGGTAACCTGGAGTTGGGAGAGGTGGAAGGGAGAAAGAGGGAATTCTCATTTGCAAAAGCGGGAATAAAATAAATAAAAATCAAGCTGTGTGTGTGGAAGATTTTGCACATTCAGAATATAATTCCCATATTTCTTTGTTACTATTTTGTTCTGCCAGCTTATTAACTACATCGCTTTGATGAGTATTTTAAAAAACATAATGGCTATCACTCAAACTGCTTTGAAGTGTCTGAAAGTTAAATGACTAGTAGCATTTATTCATTTCATAATATGATGCTAAAAGTTTTGATATGGGATTTTTAAAAAATAATGATATTTGAAGTTAAAAGAAGACATCTTGATTAAAGCCAGAACAAATTGTTTGGCTGAGAGTCAAACTCTGGTTCACATGCGTTTCCAAGCTTGTAGGCTCACTTGCTTGCTTGCAAAAGCGCATATGCTTTCAATGGATGAGTCAAACTCCATGCCATAGATCTGCTGACAAAATGATGAACAGAAAACTGCTTCAAGTTTGGGAACCACTGGCATAGCTCAACTCATAAGGGAGTGATAGAACAGAAACATTAGAAATGGGAGGAAGGGATGATCTTGTGGTTAAGGCACCGGACAGGGATTTGAAAGATCTCGATTCAGTTCTCAGCTCTGTCATGGACTGTGTGACTATTTGAGCAAACGACCACCACTCTATGCATCAGTTCTTCACCTGTAAACAGGGGATCATGCCACTTCCCAGTGACTACTTACCTAGGGTCGTGATGCTAAATATGAGAGAATGACTCTGTAGTACCCCATAGCTCAGTGGTTCTCAACCAGGGGTACGCATACCCTTGGGGGTACTCAGAGATCTTCCAGGGAGTACATCAACTCAGCTAGATATTTGCCTAGTTTTACAATAGATGACATCAAAAGCACTAAACAGTCAGTAGGAACTAAAATTTCACAGACAATGACGTGTTTATATTGCTGTATATACCGTACAGTACACTGAAATGTAAGTACATTATTTATATCCCAACTGATTTATTTTACACTTATATGATAAAAATTAGAAATAAGCAATTTTTTAGTACTAGTGTGCTGTGACACTTTTGTATTTTTATGTCTGATTTTGTAAGCAAGTAGTTTTTAAGTGAAGTGAAACTTAGGAGTACACAAGACAAATCGGACTCCTGAGAGGGGTACAGTAGTCTGGAAAGGATGAGAACCACTGGATTAGAGCACCTACCCAGAAGGTGAGGCCCATGGGTCCAGTCATCCTGCTCTAGTCTTGCTTTCATTATTTATCCAGAGTAGAACAGCTTCAACAAGAAAGACAGAGGGAGCCCCACATCAGAATATCCCATAGCACAGTAGTTACACCCCCCTTCCTGGAGGAGAATGACCCCTGTTCAGATCCTTCCTTCCCTTCTGGAAGAGAGGGGAGAACTGAATCCAGATCACCCGTATCTCACGTGAATGCTCCAACCACTGGAGTAAAAGTCACCTCCTGCCTCAGTTTTGAATGGGACTCAAGCTAGCAGGCCCAGCTAATGAACTGGGCCCCCCACAGGCATTGGCGGCGGATGCATGCTTGTCTTTCCCTGCTTTTTGAATTGCTCTCGGGCTCAGGTGGGACATAGGAGTTCAGACACCTATGAACTATGGACATTGCACATGTCCAGAGGCAGAAATTTAGGCGCCTAGGGAATTTTTACCCTGAAAGTTTAGGTGCTGAGTGAGTTTAGGCACCTACAGGGTTTGGTGGGAGTTCTGTGGATTGCAGGGGAGCTAACTACAGGATTTAGGCCCCTAACCCTGAAACTTAGGCACATAAATACCTTAGTGGGTCTGGGCTTCTGTGATTACCTCTATAGAAGACCTATTTCAAATTTGGACCAGGTTGGTCGTGATGTTTAGGAAAGAGGCAGGGCGTGTTCATTTGGTATCAATAACTCTTAGGGCAGTTCTGGTTAAACAGATTTCTGAAAACCACTCCACAATCTGAACCAGCATTCCTTGGTGTCAACCTCTGCAGAAAGGCTATAGTGTGAATGAGCAGAAAGTTCACTATCTTCACCTATAGATGGGATCTTCCAGGACAGCAGGGACGGTTTTTGTGCAAACCTACAAGGTGAGTGTCACAAGAAAGCACCATAGCCATGGATGCAATAAAATCCTACAACTCTTTCTCATTCTAATCAAGTAGGTAGTGTCATATGCAGTCTGAGCTACACCTTTTCAAAAATGTACCAATATCATGAAATCTAAAGTGATATCATGCTTGATCAAGCCATCTTTAGCCAACATTAACCCTTTAAGTCAGTAATCAGTCCTTAAGTAACTGAACTCATACACATATTAATGGAGTGCTACTTATACTTAAGGAGAAATGATATACTTTTGTGAAGTGGGATCTTACAAAATTGTGGGTGTTCATAGGAGCTAAACTGGACTTTGAAGGTACCACAACATTTTGCAATTTTGGGGGCACGAAGAGAAAATACCATGTCAGCTTCTACAATGGAAAATATAACAATATACCAGCAGTATACTGACTGGGCTGTTAAAGTTGGAGGGGGAGGGGAACAACTGTTGAGTGAGCTGGTTAATATCCAGGGTCACCACTCACTTCTGCTTATACTGCAGACCATGTCAAAAGCTTTCTAGTAATCAGTACAGCTTAGGAAAAGTCTTTGCTTAACTTTTCTTTCATCTTTCTCTTTTCCATCTGGTGTTAAAGATCAAACTTTCAGTTCCTCTACTCTTTTAAGCCTTGTCTGCTTGACAGCAAGCTTCTCATCCATCTTAAATATGGGGCAAGTTAGAACGTCTTTTAGGAGCACTTACAGAACAAATTTTTCTCAGACACTAACTGTGTAACTTCTGCTCTCATTTTTGACTTTAGCCCGAATATGGTTGTTAAGGGATATTCCCAATGTTCTTGGATTTTCATCTTCTGTCTCTCCAGGGTATGTGTGGTGTGTTCCTTTAAAATTCTGGCATATACTTTCTGTGCTTCACATAACTTTTTCCAAAAACTTTCCCAGCAATCCATGATGTCTATTTCCTTCAGATTTCAGCAGCTGGTCTCTTAGAGGCACTGCAATATAGGAGTGAGTACAGGTTTGAAAGCATATGTTTTATGTGGCTAGAAACTGTACTCATGTTGGTGGGATTCTGCACAAAGGCTGCATCCTGTCCTTTGATAGGATCAACAGAACTTGAATAATCAGCTACTCAATGAGGACTTTAGTCTCCTGTGTGGGATACGCGTAGCTGCAATTGAAGGCAATGGGATTGACTTACATCTTGCAGTTGGAGAATCAGGCTCAAGACACTACTATTTCTTAGTAGCAGAGTAAGGAAAGCAGATATAAATATTTGTTACTATAGTGTTACAGTTCACTTCTGAAATTCTGCTTTTATGAAGAAAAAGATTCCTTTTCGTACACACAAATTTAAACTTATGCTTTAAGATGATAGCTGATCATACTAACAATTGTCAGCATAATTATCCTGTGATGCTATTGGCCCCATCATCTCCACATTACCTTTCAGTGGTAAGGCAAGAATTAATACAAGCAATGAGAATGGAGGAAGTGAGAAAACTAATATTAAATGCAAACACTCTGATTAAACAAGGGGAGGATAGTGACATAAACTAATAAAATGTAGGGAAGGGATATGGAAGAATGAAGTGACTCCTGGAATTGTGAATTTCAAAGCTGTGGTTGTTTTTATCATTAATATGACATTAGGTGTGAAATAATTGACCTGATTCAGAACTGCATTACTCCAGATTTACACTAGTATAACTTTGATTTTGGTAAGGTTATGTTGATATAAGGCTAGAGACAGAGGAGAACCATGTCCACATGGATTTATTTTTATAATAATCAAATATTATCCAATTACTATCTACCAAGGAACTGAATGGCAGAAATAGTTGGTCTGTTCCATCAATTAACCACATGTTTAAGCTCTTTTCCAAAATCCTTCCATTCTACTAACTGTGCAGAGAGTATTTGGTATATATATCACACATATTTTAAGCTTGGTATTCTTTATGCAGTAGAATACAATGGCTCTAGATACATCTAGAGCGTCTGGGTTTAGCATTCCAATTTGGAGAATGTCTTATATTTACTTAATAGAGAAGACAGTTCAAGTGATGTACTTTTTAAACCTTTGGAGACAGAAGAACCTCCAAGGCATTTATTTGTCAGGCAAACTAGAGGATGCATCTTGCTAAGAGTTAAAGCTGGATTTGATTTAATCAAAATGTATCATGTAAATCTTCGTTAGTTAATGGATTATTAACTCAACAGCCAGTTCCAGAGCCATAATTGCTCTTGCTAGACTGGTTGCCTCAGATGCACGCTAAGGGGAAAAACTCTTAGCCCCAGCATCAGAGCCAAGTGTCTGGCTTAGGATCCTTCTCATCTGTTCAGGAAGAATACTTGGAATCGGCCCTCTTAGTTGGAGGAGACTTCACAGTGCCTGAACACCTCCATTCTGCAGGGAGCAAGAGTTGGATCCAGGAGGTGGTGAATGCCCTGGCTATGTTCTCATACTGCCTTGTCCTCAAATCCCTGCACAGGAAATTGCTGTGGAGCTGGACTTCACACAAAGGCAGATTTTATGTGAAAACTCGGTCTTTCCATAAGGGCGGGCTTGAAAATCATGACATAATTACCAACAGAAATACTATATGCATTTGCTTTTAAAGGTTTGTATTGGCTCCCTCTGACCCATGCAGTTAGACTCATGCTAACCAAGATAAGATACCAAGCTTCATGGTGAAAGGACAAAAAAAAAAAAATCCTATAATACTTAAGCCTAAAACATCTCTAAAATAACTTTCTGTCCTTTATGAGGAATATTAAAAAAATGCAGTATGGCGAGACAAAGGTTCTATTAATACTCCTTTGATATCTCTTGAATAATTCATTTGTGGTTTCTCCACTCATGTTTAACATGGCTTCCACAAACAGACTTTGTAGCACGTCACACCGTCATGCACTCTCTGTCTCTTGGGTCCATGCACAGCGTATATAAGACTCACATACAAAGTGGAGGTGGGGTCTGGCCTTAGGAGTGAAGCCAGGTTTGCACTACAAAGTTTTGGCAACATAACTACGTAAGGCTGAGTTGTGAAAAAACACCTTCCCCATTGACATAACTATTCTGACAACTATGCCAACACAAGAGAGGTTCTGGCAGCGTGGCTAATGTCATTTGGAGATGTGATGTTACTCTCCTGGCAGAAAAACACCTTCTGTTGGCATACGCTGTGTCTATGGTAGGGAGCTAATCTTTCAAAGCATTTGTAGTGTAGACAAGGCTGGAGTACAGGAAACGTGTGAGTTCTAATCTTGACTCTGCCATTAACTCACTCTATGGCTTGGGGTAAACTTTCTGAGGGCATGTGATCACATATTGCTGCTGCACAACAGTGGTGCTCAGGGGAATGGGGAAATGTGATTTATGACGAACAGAGCTGTAGCAGCAGAAGCCCTAGTGTAGATGCAGTTATATGACCAAAACTGCACTTTTATTGGTATAGCTTGTGTGTTGATGGGTGGTGGAATAAGCGATAGTAGTAGAAACACAACTCTGACAGTATAAACTGCATCCACACCTTCTTTTATTGGTATAGTGTATTGGTATTTATATGCCAGCAAAGCACTCCTTGTATGTACACGGTTTTAGCTTCCTGGTACCTCAATTAGCCCGATAAACTTACCTGCCCCAAAGGAGCATTTTGAAGATTAATTTGTTAATGGCTGTGTCGTGCTTTGATGTGCACAGCGGTACACCTGCTAAATAAGATTTACTATGCAAATTAGAATCTTTCCTCTCAGTAATGCTAACTAGATTAAAAAAATAATATTAAGTTCAAGTCTCAGGGCTTGTCTATACTTACAGCACAACTGCATCAATGCAGCACTGTAAGGCCTGGTCTACACTGGGGGAGAGGAAGGGAATCAATCTAACTTACAGAACTTCAGCTACGTGACTAATGTAGCTGAAGTCAACGTACTTAGATCTACTCACTGTGGTATCTTCACTGCGGTAAGTCGACTGCTGACATTCCCCCATAGAATCTGCCTGTGCTTCTTGCTCCAGTGGAGTACTGGAGTTGATGGGAGATCACTCAGCAGTTGATTTATCGCCTCTTCACAAGAGGAGATAAATTGACCCCTACTGGATTGATCGCTCCAGAAGTAAGTGTAGACATCCTCTAAGTGTAGATAAGCCTAGCTAACTTCCTGGTTTCCTCTACAACATGAAAAGATTGCAGGACTTTGTCAAAGTGCTGTGGAGGTCATTAAGAGAAAAGAATCTGGGCAGATTCAGCACAGACAAATCATCCCCCGAAGTTATGTTTTATTCTTGTATTTTATATAGTGAAATATGGTATTAAAAACTGGAAAAAACCTGACTCTCTCCTGAAAATTAGGGTGTAGAATTGAAAGATGCTCCATCATTTATTCTTGTACTCTGTATTTTTTTTTAACATTATTGCAAGAATGCTCAGTGCAAAATACAGATCAAGAATTATTACTGCACTTTATGGGGTATATGACATAATGTCGCTGAACTTTTTGTTTTTCTTTTTTCCATACATCATGTTTTCCCCACTACTCAAATTGCAGGAGAGATGTAATTATACGCTCCAGGTTAATGTATTTCCAATTGATGGAATGGAGATATGGGAAATTATTAATTATTTATATTGAGGTAGGACCTAGAGGCCCAAATAAGGATCAAGACCCCATTGCGCTAAGTACAACTGTACACACAAGCAGATTATCCCTGCCCCAAAGAACTCATGTAATTCTCTGGACAAGTAGTCTTCAGGGATTGAACCCAGAATTTCTGGATCTTATATAACAGCTTGAGACAACAAGCCAGATCTGGTAAAATGGACTCAGTAGCCAACTCAAACCTCTATGAGGACTAGCCACTAGTTGACAGAGAGCCAGTATAGCATAGGTTACCCATACAATCTAAGTAATGTGGCATATCTAACTGCGCTCCATCCCCAAATTTGAGTACTGCACTTTTCCTTTTCATCCCTGGAGGCTGGAGGTTCTGCTCCAAGAATTCACCATTTCCCCAAGCTTCTCAAATTCTCACCATGTTATGGGTGTCATCCTTCAGGACCAACACCACTGGATGGAACTCCAATTCGAGCCAGTTAATGGGGCTCCTTAATCTTCTACTTCCAGACCCAGCCAGGTGAGGATTCTTTTCTCTCATTTATGTTTCATTTAAGCTTTTTACTTCCAGTTTCCACGTTGATTATTTTCTCATAGAGGGTCTGATGGACTAGCATTAATGCCTTTAAACTCCCTTTACCAGCAGTCACAGGCCAAGTACTGAGAGCAGCACCAGACTTCCCATACTATCCCACCAAAGATTTCATAACAGATCAGACAAGAGCTTCTCACATGGGGTGAGGGATAGTTCTGTTTCCAAGTCAATTTATTCCAAGGCCTTTTGTGTAACTTATATCTACATAGATGAAGACAGAATATACACATTGTAGTTAATATGTTGGCTTCAACTACAAGTCTGGGAAATAGCTTGAATGTTAGCATTCAAGGTTCTGAAGCCCAAATGTACGAAGACAGGGATGTGATGAACTGATTATATCCACCAGTATATTCTGGTCTCAGATTAAAAATCAGTCAGATAACAAGGCTCAATTTTTATGATACAAAAATGAATCCAATTCTATATGAAACCCCAGTAATGGTGCAACATTAAGGTAATTGAAGTACACACGAAAAAAGGCCAGAAAATACTCAATAAAGGTTTCATGTTCAACCTTAACTCTGCCTGGTGAGGTTTATGTATTACAACATGTGGCCAGACCCTCAGATGGTGTAATTTAGTGTTTTTGCATTGTTTTTGGTGGACCGATGGTAATCTACACTAGCTCAGAATGTGGCACATGATCATGTAATATTTCTTAAATAAAACAGTTAATTAATCCATTGCCACTGAGCATAAGTTCAGGATGGTCAGTGCTGCACATCATAGCCACTTCACAACAATAGCAGGGATAGAACTCAGATCTCCTGCTCTACAAGCACAGACCCATCTACCATTGAAACACTTTCTTTAGCAGTAGGAGGCTATGATACATAGTTGAGCCGTCCTGATTCCATGCAATACCATCGGTGATACAGACACACACCAACCAGCTCAAAAGATAGAAATGTTGGACTTGTAGTCCACTTTACGTTATGTAAAGAAAGGTGTCATGACAGTCTTCTCTTGAGGACTTTTACAGAAAGTTACAAATAATTAAAAATAGGAACTTTAAGAAGATTGGCACTCTCATATCCCATAGTTTCACTACTACAGAGTAGCAAGACAGACTGTTTGGGCAACTCCAGCATGCATAAGGTGAATTTCATCCCCCTGCAGAGAGCCAGCATAAAATGTTGTAGGCCTTAAATGGTACATAGGCCTTGTGCTAAAAGCCTGATAAATGTCATATTGAACATGCACTTGTTCTGTAATTCCTGCCCCTCCCCACCAAAAAAATCACTAAATGGAGGTCTAGCAACTTGCAAGGAGTTATAATGAAACCGTGGAACTTTAATTTGTGAAAAAAATAGGTTCTTTTCTCCTTACTGCTCTCCTTTAATCTCATCTCATTCTTCTGTTACTTTCTCCTTCAACCTATGCTCCGGCACTCTTTCTGGCTGCCTGAGGAGTTTCCTGGCATGAGGGGTATCCTCAGGTGGCACAAAGGCTCTGCCCCATCCCCTCATCTCCTCCTTTCACACCAGGGGATTTCTGGGATAAAGGAGATATGGCCAAGGTGCCTCAGCTCTCCAGATATCCCCCAGCTGTTGTTGGAGCTGCGGACATAAGTGAAAGCAGCCTTTGAAGAGGTCCCAAGAACCAGGGCTCCACAATGGAGGCATAAAGCCACCTTTCCCTTCCTTCTCCAGGGCTGTTCTGAGTATAGTTTAGCCAGACTAGAGAATCCGACCTAGTCACTGTAGGAGAAAAATTCTCACTCCAGCCAAGAATGTCTTTAATATGAAAAATTTGCCTGTTTTTAAGCAGATCCTTATTAGCTTGAAAGGTTAAAATAGAAGCTGTCACGGAGTCTAGTCAAGGAGCCTGATGTACAAAAAACACATCTATTTATATATTTATAGTCAAGCTCCCATAACGGAGATTGTGTTTGTTGAAGCCACCTCCTTCATGTTCTGTGCCAACCAATATTTTGAGAACAGGAGCAGAACAGGAATAGATTGTTTTTAACCAATGCACATAGGCTTTTAACCCTACTCTATAAATTAGATGATGTATTTTTATATGGACTCTATTTTTCTTTGGGTAATGACAATATAAGCCTCTTTCAAGTAACTGAAATAAGGTCTCACATCTCTATACTTAACCTGTCGAAATTATACCTGAACTGAATGCCTACAGACATTTAGGAAAGATACTACTCTATACTAAGATCTGCGGGATATAAATGTTACTAAATACATATTACAGGATGCTAGTATCAGAGGGACAGCCGTGTTAGTCTGGATCTGCAAAAGCGACAAAGAGTCTTGTAGCACTTTATAGGCTAACAGATTTTAGGGATCATGAGCTTTCGTGGGCTAAGACCCACTTCATCAGATGCTTTACTCTGAATTTCACTACTTCATGATTGTAACTGCAGCTGTATTACAATGGTCAGAAAATGTTTCCTGAGGATAGATTCTAAACTCTGATAAAATACTCCAGCTAGGAGGAAGTCAAAAGATCTCACACACTGTGCTATAAAAACCACTTACAATACATAAGACAGAGCTGTGATTAGTTAATATAAGGCCAGCATTTTACTACACATGTAAAATAGGGGCTAGATCTTCAGCTGATGTAAACTCACATTGCCTAGTACCACTGACTTCAATATGCCTATCCACGCTAGCTAAGGATCTGGCCCTCATGATGTTTAACCCTCCTTCCACAATAGCTAAGGATCTGACCCTCCTTCCACACTAGCTGAGGATTTACAGTTAGATTCTGCCACACTGGCTCACACTGAGTTGTAAGACAACTCCGCAGACAATTCCCCCCACCCCTATAGCTTTTTACAAAGCAACATGCGCAGCGGTGGCTGAACCAGTCCCTAGTTGTTATTGTAGTATAATGCATTGCTCTTTCATTCCATTTCACACAGAATATGGGGGTTGGGGAGAGACAGGGGGAGGAGAGAATCTGCAACTGAAATTCCATGGGCTGGAGTAACCTGTTAGAGAGGTGGGAGTGGCCATGAATTAAAAATAATTTGAATGTGACATAGCAGGAAAAAAAAATGAGATTTTGGGTTGTATTGGTGGAGGAATCATGTCAGGGTCCAAGTAGTAAGTGTCCATTCCTCCTTTCCCGCCCCCATTTCTCTGACATGACTGTATTGTATTCCGTTCTGGGAATCTCATCACCAGAAGGATATTGACACTTTGGGAGAAGGTCAGGGAAGAGTACTGAAAGTGACTGGGATGTATGTAAGAGGAGAGATGGAAAGAGAGATGGAAATTTGACTATTTTGAGAGGGTTTTTTTTTTGACACATCCATTCTGCCAGTAATATGATGATTTCCTGTCTTCTCCTTTGCATTTCTAATATGGTAGGCCCAGACAGTAGTATTTTGCCAAAGTAGAATTGGGAGTGATGTAGGTAACGTGATCACTATTAACAAAGTAACATTGGTTAGAGAAAGCTCTTTTATAATTTGGTTGGGGTGTTTTTCAGGTAATCCAATACTGAATGGTGAAACTCTCAGATCTGCAAATCTGCTGAAATGTGAACATTTGTTGTTTATTCTGAGCAGCAGAGTTCAAATGTAGCTACTACTGAAAACTTCAGATAATAAAAAACAAGACCCTCCTCTGATGTTAATTTTGTGTCACAAATTATATCTGGAAATCTGCTACCTAGATTATTGTACTCAGTATCCAGAGCATTTGGTGACGAGTACACATCAGACAGACTTGACAGAGGCTTTGAGAAGCAAACAAAATTTTACTTGGAAAACATTAATAACCTTTTTAACACCTGTTGCTTGATCCTAAGATCAGCTTTTGACAGCTTCCACCATTGAAGTCTCTGGGTGTTGCCACAGAAGAACAAAAGAGATAATCAGAGTATCACAGGGTTTCTTCAACTGGGGATGTAAGGTTGTCATGGCACCGGTCAAGGACGAAGAGGACTGCAGACCAGATCCTTGGGGGTGTAAACTGGCAAGGTTCCATTGCAATCCACATGATAAAGCTGTAAGAATTCAATGGGAGCTATGCCTTGCACCAGAAGAGAATGAGGAGGTATATTCAGTTTACCCCTGCTAAGGATCTAGCTCTCTCTGCCATTTTCTTTAAATCACTCTTGTGTAGGTTCTCGGGTTTGGTACAACTAACCTGGGAGGAGCTTCCCATATGGTGTTCCTGCCTAGGTCTGCCCCGTTCCTTGATTAGTTTGGGGGTCTTCTCTAATAGATAGTGCCCGAGGCAGCATTTCATTTCTAAAGCGGAAAGATTAGAAATCACAAGTGATGGTACAAGCAAGCAGAAAACAATGAACAAAGTCCACCTGCTTTGAAGTGGAACAAAGAACTTCCTAGATTTAGAAAAAGGTAACAAGACTTGGGGAGAATCCAACAGTTCAAATGCAGGACAGTTTTTCTAGCAGGTATTGGGGTTGATGTGTCTATTATAAGGGAAAAAAGATTAACAAGAGTCCCGCTGTTTAAGAATCACAGGCTATATTACAAAGTCTGACTTAGTGATATTACATAGCAATAAATACAGGAATCTTACATGGAAAAAACCCATTGTTTGGATTAGATCTGGGTCTCCAGCTTCCAAGGCCAGTAATCTGCTACTAAACTATGACTGCTCTCCCAGCTGCTTAGCCCAGTTATTATTATTAGTTACAATCATAGAATATCAGGGTTGGAAGGGAATAAACAGCCTTGCTACAGAAGAATATCCTTTAAAGTCAATCTTACTAGAGAATAATATTCTTTAAAGTAACAGAAGAATCCACCCAAGAAATTTGAGAACTTCATAATACTTCTGAGTTCTGAAACAATCTCATTGTAATGTAGAACCTATTTAAAAAGAAACAAAACTGAACCAGTTCTTCCCATAGCACTAACTTATGAATAATAAATAAATCCCTTGCCATTAATACTTGGTCTCCACAAATCTTTTCCTCTATTTATTGCGAATCTAGCTTTTATCACTTAACTGGTAGTTTTATAATATCCAGAGGGTGGACACTAGATGCAGACATCCTCATTGTTATAAATATGATTTCATGCCCACTTTGTTTTGTTAAAGGACTGTATTAACAGAAAGTTATCTTCCCAGTAGTCCTGCCAGAGAGGTAAGAATCACCCACTTCACTTTACAGATGGAAGATTCACAATCCTGCTTCCTAGATCATCAGCTTGCAGAAGGAGAACACACATTGCTCCCAGAGCGTGGCTAACCTGTGTTCCCGCTGCTTTATGGCTAGCTCCAAGGGCTAGTGTGGATAGGACCATAGTCCTCACCTCTTCCAGCTCTCTCTGGGGTGAATTGTGTCTTGAGGAAGTTCATGCTCAGAGGCTTAACACAGGTTTTAGCACAGTCACTTGCATACTATCACTACATCGTCTCATTAGCAGAGTTCTCAATGTTTGTAATGTGGGACTTGTCCCTATAGATTCCACCAACAAGTGCCTAGAAGTACAGTATCTGAAAAATGTAACTGATTATACATAACGTATCTTACTGAGTTATTGTTTCAAACATAGGAAATGGAAACTAGGACAACATGGCAAATGAACTCCATGCCAGTGCAGGACAACAGAAAGTTTTTTTTTAAAAAAAACAAATAGTTAGTTGGGCATGTTACTCTGTTAGTCCAATCCTTTAAAGAGTTAAACTTTTTTAAAAAGTGTGTGTTTGTACAATATATTTACCTACATGTGGTACCTTTAACAATAGATTTAAGACAGGGACACAGGGGAAAATATTTCTTCTTATCCTCTCCCCCATGGGTGTATTTACTTTGTGCGTTTCACAGCAGTGTGTATGTAGACAGTTTCATTGTTGCCCCTGTATATTCAGCCTGTTCCCCTTTGGTTTGAGTGGGTCTCTCCTTCCCCAAAAGCAACGGAAACGATTAAAACCTTTTAAAAACTTGGCAGGGTACTCAGTGGCTGAAGCAGTACCTAAAACCTACAGGTAACTCTTGAAATTGACTAGATTGCAAGCTGATTGTGTCCCTTTAACATAATAAACTATAACACACAATAGCGTCTGCAGAAAGTCTGCAGATTGCTTTGTATAAGTCTGTATTAATATTTTATACCACTGTCATCTCTGCCTATTCTTAGCCACCTAGTTACCTTGCACAGTCTGGAAGGAGCGGTTTAGCAATAGGCTACATCAGAGTGTGTGTGAAATCATGCTGCAGCTAGAAGTGTTGTATCCAGATGCAGATGAGTCTCTTGACCTTGACCCTCCCTTAAGTGGGCAGTGTCACTGTGTGGATTCATTAGAATATGGATCTTTTCCCTGGCTGCAGATAGGAGACAGATAACTCAAAAGAACAAGAATAAACCAACCAATATTTTCTCCAGGCAGACATGTCTACCTTGACTATAATGAGTAAGTATGTGGATTTTTTTAAAAGGAGCTAATGACTCCAAATATGTTGCTTTGAGATAACACAGTAGGACTCAACATGACAGTGTGAGATGGATGAAATGAAGAGGTGAATTGTCAAAATAACCGACATGGAATTGTGTGCTCAAAAACATTCCAGGTATTTGCTTCTTAGCATCCCCCGCCCTGCACGTATCACCCATGCAGTGTTTTAAAAATGTACCTCTAAGTGACTATACATAATTTAATGTGATGAAAGAGAGAGAACAAGAGTGAATTGCAGAGTTGTAACAGATAACCTGCTAGGTTATCTACAGATACCAGTACACAGCAAATGGCCCTGCTCGAAGGTAATCTATATTACTTCTGAATAGTTTGGTATAAATCATATGTTTTCCCCTTTTTCTTGCAGCTCCAGTGATTTGAAATGTGGAGTTGTCACTGATCCCGTTATATGAAATAAAGCAATAAAGTTAAAATAATATGTAAGGCTAAGGCATAAACTGGTGGTGCTTGGGTGTTGCGGCATGGATCCTTCTTCAAAGCCTCCCATAAGAGTGGGCGACATCACGTTTAGTACAGAATGCTGTACTTTACAATGCGCTAGGATAAATTGTGTACAAAACAGCTGTGCATGTTCACATACTTGCAGAGTGGGAAACACGCTTTCTCAGTGGAACGTAACATTGTCCAGTGATATATGACCCTATGATAAGGCATCAAGTGTACTGCACCGACATCTTAAGTTCTGATCCTACTATGCACACCACACAGCTGGACCTATTGGTCCTTCTGCATGGAGCTCACTGGAGAGGTCCTTGTCTGGAGCTCATTGCAGGACCAGGGCCAAGCCATTTCAGAACTCTTCAGTGATTTATCACTACAAGATTAACCCTCCACTCACAAATTAGACCTTCATTAGCCCTGCCCCAAAAAACCCACTGAAGGGGATGCATAGACCAAGATCTAACACCTATTTACACACATACACACATGCATGCACGTACACACACAAATTTGAAGCCTATTTACAAAACTGAAAGTGGTAAAAATGTGGTGATTAGGAAGAGGGCAGTATCTCTTGTAGTAGTTTGTGAGCCATCTAATGGTGCTCAGTGTTCAATAGAAGCTGCCAGAACTCATCCAGAGTGGCAGCCTGTATATGTGGCTAGATCTTGCATGCTGGGTGTATTCTGAAAACACACAATCATCTGGAACTGACCATGCCTGAATGGTTCATTCACATAATTGTGGAAAGAACAAAAACCGACAACCTATGCTGAGGATGGATGGAACTGCAGAGGTCTAGGGAAAGTAAAACTGAAAAGGAAACTGCAGCATGCAGCCACTGGGACTGTGGGTAAACTGCTCATCTGGGAAGGGGAAAAGGTTTAACAGATCTATCTGTTGAAAATTGCCTTGTTTGATCACTTAGTAGAGGCCTGGATCTGCTATATCAAGAAGCTGAAATAGCATCTAATTGCTAATGGTATAAACAATGAGAAAGTGTGGCTGTTCTAATAAGTGTAGGGGGGTGGGGGGCTAAACATGTAGCCTGCTGCGCAGTTTAACAGCTCCTTTTAAATCCAGAGACAGAACGTTTGCTGAGATTGGGGATGTTCTATAAAATCCCCAAAGTCACTGGGGATTGTTGTGAGTTTCTCCTATAAACAGACTCAAAAAGAAAAGCTAATTTCTGAATAGGTGGCTGGATTACAAAAATTAACAAAGCAATGCCGGTTTGGAGAGAGATTACATGATGCATTAAAGGGACCAATTAGTGCCTGGGTAGGCAAAATGAAGCAATCCAAAAGTGGTTATTGACTGAGGTTGACTTGACCCTATTCCTATATATTACAAAAAGGTTGCGTGCCTGAAGAGAAACCAGGAAAGAAGCGGCATGATTTGCAACATCTGCCAGGCCTCTATCTGGCATGTTCCAAACTCTCTATTGGTTGATGACAACACATGGATTAGGATTTCAGTATGGCTTGATCTGGAACTGATCTTTCATTGAGTTTTGAATAACTTAATAGCAGGGGTCAAGAGTGGCATGAAGCTCATCTTCACATCACTCTTGATCCTTTGCCATAAATTATTCCAAATTCAAGGGCATAAAAGGGTATTTTTAAAGCACCTAAAGAATATAGAAATGTGGCCTGCATCAACATAGTTTTTCATTAGTGTAATTCAGGCTTACAGCATGGCTAATGATGTAATTTAGAGATTTTGTAACTCAAGAGTGTCTTTACAGTGGATTGATTTGTTTTAAAATGGTCTAGGGTAAAAACTTGTACACTAAACATAAGTTTAATGGGATTTAATACTTAGGACAGTAGTTTTCATCCACTGAACTCAAAGCACTTTGCAAAAAGAAGGAGGGAGGGTACCTCTGCCTCCTTTTTACAGATAGAGAAGCTGAGGCACAGAAAAGGGAAGTAAACTTGACCAAGGTCAGACATTGAATCACTGGCAGAGATTAGAATAGAAACCCTGATTTCCCCATCTCCTAGTCCATGACCTATCTAGGGAGCCATGCTGCCTCCTGAATGCGCATCACGTCCTTTTCTACAGAAAGGGGTATAATGCTTTGAAACTAAGCTTTCTTGGAAAAATATGGCTTAGATTATAGGAGTGAGACTCTGCAAATTCACACACATTTTACGTGCTTAAAGATTATTTTCAGAAATTTACAAAAGACAGACGCAACCACAGTGGGACGCTGCCAATGCTCTGGTATGATTCAAGGTGGGGGGAAAAAAATCCCAAACCAACCAACCTCGGGTTCCAAATGTTTTTTTTTCTGTGCACCTACATCTGCATGCACCCTTCCAGTAAGTGGGTGCAACTTGGATAGTATGTGCACACCAGTGGTGCTTTCAAAACAACTTGGCTTGCACACACCTAATATCCAGGCATACTTGTGGCAAGCATGCTTTTAGAGACAGCACCCAACTACCCCCAGGTCTATTTTTTTGTTTGAAAACCTGCTCCTCAGTGTAAAAAACGTGTACAACTCCCATTTCAGTTCATTTCATGTTGACAGGGGTCAATTCAGAGGTACCAAAGGCACATTCTAGATTCTCCACTGTCTCCATAGCAGGGCTCCCACATCATTATTCTGTCTCCCTAAGGTGGCTTTTCCAGGAATGACATTAAGATAAGGCAGCATCCACTCATTTTTCAGGCTCTGCAAGTTGCTCAGGAATTTCTGGGTATTTCATGCTTGTTCACTGTGGGTTCTTATACTGCTGAACAAAAAACTCACTTTCCCCTGAAGATGAACTAAAATGATCTTGCTGAGACTTGGTATGCAAAACAAAACTTTTAGATCACTATTAGTGAATCAGAATATTTCAGTTCCCATTATTTCAAAATGAATAATTTAAAGTTCACCCCTTTTAAATTAACCACTTTTAAATTAAAAACTAATTAAAATGTTTCAACAACAGTTAATATTAGCATACCAGTAAGACATACCAAGTGGACATTGCCAGGAGATAATTGACCTGATCTGTAAATTGGTGCCCTTGACTTTACCTCTGGATGTCAATCAATTACAGCAGTCAATCATCCTCAAGAAGTGCCTGCCTCAGCAGGTCTTATTACTTAATCATATAACTGTTGAGCTAATACCATTCAAAAACCCCGCTAGGAATTCCCATTCATTATCACATCAAAATTAACAAGATCTTGAAGTGCATACTATATTATTCATAACATAATACTCTGTCAAATGGAAAACATCAAAATAGATTTTTTAACATCTGTTTTTTTAATTAGCAATTTTTAAGGATGATCAAATAATTGAGATACAGGTTTTAGAATGGGTTCATGGAGAGGATGTGGTCAAGTGAGTAAGTCATGGTGAGACTAGGCTGTCACTGTGCAGAAAATAAGCTACTTTAAGGGTTAGAACTTATGTTGGCATAAACTGCTATAGTTCCATTGAAATCAATAGAGCAATACTAATTTACACCAGGTGAGAATCTGTGGAGTAGATATTTAATGACAGTCGTTTGCCTAAAGAAATTTAGTGGACATGTTTTTCTTAATCTTTAGGGGAGTAAAGATTTCAGGAAAGAACCCAGAGGGTACTATATAAGTTAATGACTTTCAAAATCTTACTTATATAAGCAGTCCCCTTGAATTAAATGGGACTACTCATGTGAATAAAGGCAAGCAGGATCAGTCCCTTTGTGTGCAGAAGGATAATGAAATGAAAACCTCTTTCGAGAAAGTGAAAAGTGGACATGGAAACTCAGGAAAGTTATGTGAATTAAAATCAGATTAATTCAGATTTTGTAATTAATTAAACTCATTAAGATACTGTGTGAACACTCATTAAGAATTAATGTGTCCCTGTGTAGGTAAGCCCAAGATGAGTTTTGAGTCTTGGGCCCCAATCCTGCAAACACTTATCCACGTGCTTAATTTCACGCACAGATATGAGTAAAATTATGGGACTGCACATGTGCATAAAATTAAGCACATGAATAAAATATTTGCAGGATCAGGGCCCTAAGTTTTCCTTCTGGATATACTGGAGCAAACATGTCATCTTTAGTACTAAAGATGGGGCAAACCAGCCAAACACTTGGTTTTATTGAAATACAGAAAAAACTGCATTTTTGGAAGGCAACATACACACTGTTAGACTCTCATTGAGGAAGAAGTAGAGAAAACATTATTAATGATAACTTCGGACTGTACACAAAATCAAGATAGGAGTCAACATGTTTGGTAATGAAGAAAACGTGGTACCTTAAGCATAAGATTAACAATTACAATGATCTGTACATTTGGCTGTCCCAAGAACCCTAACAGACACAGCCAGAAGAGACAATTAGTAATGTATTGGCACCAGTGTTCTCTCATGTACTTAACAAAATCTGGCACTGTGTATAAACTCACATCACAGCACTTGCTTTAAAGCCTTCTACTGTAGTTAGCATAGAAACATGGTCATAAATGTGCAGAGACAGAAATGAGAGGTGTTACAACATGCCTAGGGAACAGAGACAGGTATGCCCATTGCACAAAAATACATCTGAAATTCTGAATGAAGGCTTCAGGAGTAACATCTACAGCAGAGTTTGCTGTATTCACTCAAATGCACTTTTGAGGAAATGCTGTGGAAAGCAAGGGGATCTGGGGATAATAAATTCAAGATTGTTTAGATCACAAGCCATCCTGCTGTTATAAGATTTATACTCAAGAGCCCATACCAGACCACATTTTAATCTACATTTTCTCATTAAATCTTCTAAAATAGAAGGTATCTATTTTCTTTACCTAAATCAATAGGTTGAACTAATATTTTCACACTGGCACATGCAATCATTGGAAGCATCAAAAAAACCAGAATCCAAATTCACTTAATGTGCAGCTGCTGGAAACTATAATACCACTCAGAGATAATTAGCGATTAGTTAAACCCTACATGTTAAAAGTCCCTTAAATATTTTTCCTACTGATTCCAGCTGGTAATAGCCAAGTTTAAACATTTAAGACAAATACAGACAGGAAAGCATGTAAATTTTGCCCCTGAATGTACCTGGAATAACTCAGTAAGAGTTTACTTATATATAACTCCTTATATGCTATTAGATGAAGAAAGAAAGAAATCCAGTAGAAAGAGGAAGAAAGGAATACCTGTGCTAACAAGCAGCATAAAGGGCCCAAGCCTGCCAGCTATTGCTACAGGATGCAGTGCTTGCTAGCCTCACTGATGTCAATAGTATGGGGCCCTAGATATTACCTTTCATCAAAGGATCTTTACAAAAGTAATGGATATTCACAACATCCATGTGGTGAGTATCATTAAAGCCATTTTATAGATGAGAAAATGTAAGGATAGAGTTAAAGGGATGAGTCACTGAAAGTGCTGGGACTTTACCACAGAATCCCTGATGGCCTGTCCCCAGTGGATTAGAAGGCCATACTTATTTCAGAGAATCTTTGTTTTATGTCAAGATTCCCAAGACTTTTGAGAGTGTGGGCCACTCTTAATGGGGAGGAATTGCCAATGGGAGGTGATCTGTCTAAAACCATCACGTCACACTGTTGAGTCAACTACAGAAAATATTGTACTAGAAAAGTATTCTTCTTTTATTGCAATTTACAGCTGGAAATGAGAGCCAGCACCCTACGACCAACCAGCTGATGGGGATGATCTCTGCAGATCACTGATGGTCCATAGACTATAAGTGGATAAACTGTTTTAGAAAATTCCTTTGAAAATGCCTTGAAGAAGAGTCCACGTTTAAGGTGTGCATTCCCAACGCACCAGAGCCCTGACTGGAGAGGGGGAAGAGCAAACAGGAACTGGGCAGAGATAGCAGGAAATTCCAGCCCGACGTCCTTAACAAGGAGGCCTAGAAAGAAGAGGCAGGATGCATGGGTGTGAATGCTGGGCTGGTTGTGGGTCTAACAGATTGAGAGCCAGCTCTGGACCGGGGAACAGGTTCGAAGAGCAGCCTGAGCCTCTGGCCCCCCACTGAGCCTGCACCACACTGCACTGGAGAGTCAGAACCACAGCAGGAAAGAGATCCTGGATCGGAGACTGTGCAGGGCAGATGCACAGTGCCCTTTGCATCTGATGTGGGTAGGCGGGCGACACTGGACTGTATGTTGCTGCAGGCTCTGGAGAGAAAGCAGGGAGCAGGACGGCTGCAACCCGCTGCTGAAGGGTCGACCCCAGGGCAGCTGGACACCAATGCAATGTAGATGCAGACTCACGCACTGAGTTCACACCATAGACTGGAGCTGGGGCAGTTTGGATTCAGATTCAGTCGGTGGCTAATCAAGGTGAAAATTAATGGGATTGATGTGATTCCTGGGTGAATTCTGGCCTCAGAGGCAGAAGGTGAGGTGTCTACCCAAGGCCAGGGGAGTTTGGAACACACTACTAGCTAGGCCAGCACTCCCCTTACATCACTGATACAACCCCCCTTTACATTGAGATTTAGCTAGGAGAACAGGAGCATGAAAAGTTCATTTAAGTCCTGACATGAAGTAAGCTTCAGAGAGTTCCAGCAGGTTACATTAATTTGCTTAGATTATATAAGATACCAAGCCACAGTTACATAATTTAGTGCCATTTCCAACGTAATTCCAGTTTCACAATTATAAACTTGAATTTCTTCTCGGATGAAACATGTTCAATATTTGTCAGTGCAAGAGCGCTTTGTACAAGATAATAGCTGTCCTTGCTATTAAAAAGTATAATAAAGACCATTCATTACAGTATAATGACCTTGCAATTCCATTATTAAAATGTTTTCCGAAAAGCGTGTTTTGAAACCCTGTCACATGAATGATAGGGTCAATTTCTGGATTATTCTGTATTAGTGATGGGTCAAACCCCCCAAAATAGTTCAGAGATTTGGATGTGCAGCCAGAAATTCATATGCTCATTTGAGTTATATGTGAACAACCAAATCCTACTTGGTCTGCAAAGCTCAACTGGAAATCTCACAAGAAGTGGTTTTTATGAGGTTTCCAGTAATTCCAGCTTTTGGCACTGTTATCAACACACTATTGTGGCAGCTCTCTGTTATTTGGGTAGAAATCAGAGTTGCATCCTCAAAAATGTGTAGCAGTTAACACAGAGTTAAATGATTTTGACACAAAATTTTGGTTCAAGATTTGTGATATTTCCCCCTCCCACCCCTGAATCTGAACACGTTTCGCCAGCTGCAATAGCTGCATATAAGAGATCAGAAGCCCCCCTGAGTAATGGGAGAATTTGGATCCACATGGGAACTCTACAGTTTAGGCCTATTTCTATGAAAAGGCAGAGCAGAACTCACTTCAATCATGCCTGAATTAGGGGAAAATTTGGATTCTGATCTGAACTTCATGGCTCTGCTCCATCTTACTTGTTAAGTCATCTGATCTCATCCTGGATAAGCAGCAGCAATTCTCTGTCAACAGACTTGTGACATTGGGCAAACCTGCTCAACAAGCAAGCTTGTCTAAACAACAGAAAAAGGTTGCCAAGCTCATGAGCCAGGGAACATTTTAACTAAAATCAGTGAAGAAGGTGTGTAGCTAATACTAGCAGTGAGAATTATAAGCAGAAACTAGAGAACTGGCAGTATTTTTTAAAAAAATATCCAGATATAGGATCAGATCTTGCAGTGTGTGTTTGCAATACCCATGTCCAGTGCCAAACAAGTGTGTGGAGCCCCCAGACATCGAAAAAGCCTAAGTGGTGGAAACAAAGATGGGAATGAAAATTATCTTAAACAAGTAATAATGGAGTAGACTTCCTCACTACACATAGGGTAGGGTATATTGATATGGACTTGTCCAACAGATACCCCAGAGTTATAGCAGTAGGATGGCCCTTGCAATGATCATGAATGGAAGATACCAAAAGGGAGGCCAAAGACTCAGTACATGGACTGGCTACCAGCAGACCTTAGAGAGACCAATTTGCACACTGCCAGGCATACAGTCAAGAGTTTTGAAAGGAGGCTATAAAAGTAATCAACCCCAAATAGGGAAGTGACAAAAAAGAAGACACATCTGAATTGTTTAAACAGATAAGCTTTGGGCATGCTTGCACTCACTGTGGGTTTTCTTTCTATCAACATTCATGTGATCCAATTTTACTGGCACAAAAAAGGATTGTGGAGAACAAAAGGTTTGTGGAGGACAAAATTCAAAAGTCACCTTCACCAGAATTCACTTTAAACAAATTTTATAACATACACGGTGCTGAAAATCCATGAGTACTCATCTAGAGAGAGGGAACAAAAACAGGAACACATGCCTTTGCTAACCCATCGCAACTAACCACCATGGCTCTTTGAGCCAAAAAGAATATTGAATGTTTGCGTAATTATTGACCACCATGCCACTGAATTAAAATGCAAATATCACTGGATACATGCAAACAACGAAACTGAAATCTGCTCACATACATTTAGTGAGCAAAAGAAGCTAAATGCACTAGGTAAGTTGTTCACGGTGAATGATTCTCTCAGCTCTAGTCACATCTTCTTAGAGCAGCAGTATGCTAGCAAAAGACTTAGCTGAACTTAAATACCACCATACATCAATTTGCCATCGTCTGGAATTTCAAACTTCTGTAGGGAATTTAGAAATAATTCCTAGTAGCATCAAATATATCCATCCTGTGTTCTTCCTAACCAGACTGTCTATGTCACCCATCCAGAATCATCCTGGGCAGTTCTCTTTCAGCTGATGCAGTAGCTGTTTAAACTTGCTACCATTTCTCAGACAAGTTAGTGAGACTCATGGCAATGTGGAGAAAAGCACATCTTAGAGCTGTTCAAAGTCTGCACCTTCAGACCTTTCTTCAAAATCCTACTGAAACGTTCTACAGTACCACTTGCCCAGATATTTTTAGACTCAAAGAAAGATGGAAATTAATGACTATAATTTGTGGTCAATCCTCCTATAATCTATTTTGAACAAAGCAGCCAATCTTCTCACTTTTCACTACTACCGAAGCACTGATTAAAAGGGCTGATTTCCCACTATTTTTAGTCCAGTTCATTAGCTGATAGAAGTCATCTAACCTGGATCAAACTCCAGACTTAGTTCCAGACATAAATTTGATTCTGACATGTGTTGATAGGTTAGAATTGAAAAAATGTAGGCAATGTGACACCTCTAGGCCTCATCAAATAGCAGTCCACCAAAGCAAGTCTCTGGAATAATTACATAGTTCTCATCTTGGCAAGATGTCTTTCATGAACTACTTCTTTCATTCTTAATTTACTGTTAGTGAATAAGCGTAATAATTAGCATCATTGTTTGGTAGTAGGTTTACATACACACACACAATGATAAATATGAACATAATATTTTATCAGTATAATTATATAATATAGTCATAATGTATGAATAGCAGGAGTCAGATTCTCAGATGGTATAAATTAACATAGTCCATTAACTTCAATGGAACTTCACCAATTTCCAGCAGCTGAGAATCATGATATAATGATAGGGACACCAAAAGTAAACTAGAAATAACTCCAAAGTAAATTGGAAGTAACTCCCTTGGAATCAATCGAATCACACCAGTATAAAACTTTTGAAAATGAGATCAGAATTAGATGCACAATAAAACAACATAATAACTCATATTCACATAGCACTTTTCATCGCAGTGGAAAATATTTTACAAAATTCACATATCCAGAAATCACCATTGAAATGCAACCACTTCTGGGGTGGAACGTGGCAGCTGTTCAACAGAGCAGAGGAACACTATACAATAACTGACATGAGATTATCAGCTACTTCATAGTTTGACTTCAGAATCTCATTTGTTAACAAGACAAAAAACACCATACACCCTCCCAGAATGAGCTGTTGGATTTGCTCCTTTACAGAATGTGAAAGCCAGACAGAGCGCATTTCCTTCACAAATCTGATCACGAGCTGCTTATGTCATCAGTCCCATGTGATTCTATGCAATCCACACAGCTAACCTCATTAAGGGCCCAATTCTGTACCCACTGGAAGTCAATGACAACCTTTCTACTGACTTCCATGGAATCAAGACTGGGTTCAAACAAGCCTAAAGTTAGTGACACTCAGCCTGGAGAACCAGCATTGGGCCCAAACATTTCTAAGTCAGCCACGAGAGCAATTTTCTTCATGCTAAATGGTGATCTGTTACCATTGTCTGTCCACTTTACTGGGTTTCTGGATGTACTTCTTATGCATATACCTGTGCATAAACTGCAATTAAGGTGAATGGTCTCAGCAAAAGTGGGTGTGACATCAGAAAATGCCCCTGTGCCCTCGGGTGCCATCAACACATGGAGGAAGGTGAGCAGTGGTAGCTACTGTAATGGCATTATTTCATTCATACTGAATATAATCTAAACTCTGTGTGCCAGGGTTGTGATCTCATGGAGCACACATGGCCTTGCTGCTGACGCACTCTCTCCAGGTTCTGGAGTTCATTTAAGGTGGCTGTGGTTACATTGGCCTGATACAAGGTTAACTACTGTGAACAGTGAACTGGAGGTTCCTCTGGAAGTGTCAGAATGACTGATGCAACCAAAGAGACAAGATATGACAGCGTTGTTTCAAAATGTTACATACTAAACCCCCACCATCACCACCGAAGCGCAAAGTTACTACTAAAACACTCAACTCTTTCAGAGCTTCAACACACCCTGAATATTGTCCTTTGTTGTTTTTCCCCTTTCCTTGAAATCAACATGATTTCCCATCTAATGGTTCAAAACCTCAAAGCAATCGTACGCTGCACTTCATTGACACAAATGTAGTGGAATAACACCCTGTTGCAGAACTATATTACACAGAGTCTCTACGATTTTGCCGTTTGATGCACCAATTCTCCGCATGTCACTCTGCACAACAGGGCCCGCTCTGCTCTTTAAGGACTTTTGCACTTTGAGTCATGACATGTGCTCTGTGCCATTCTGTCTCTTCCAGCTGCTCTCTCGTTTGAGATGGGTGACCAGAGACAGAGTAACAGAGCATGAGATGCACAGACAAGGTCAGGTGATTGAATAAAAAGAATAAGCCAGTTCTCCTGCCTACATTCCCATGGCCCCACCAAAGTGTAAGGAAGCAAAGTACAATGCAAGAGTACACAACTCAATTCTCTGGACAAATCAGAGCCTCCTCTAGAGGCAGCAGAAACAGCAGAAAAGAAATGTAAAAGATCTCTGACCAGTGACTTCTGTCTCGTTGTGGTCTCTGGTACAGCATGCGTGATTTCTGGCTCAAAGAGGTAATGAACGTATGCATTGTGATGTGTTCAATGTGCACAGTGCTGAAAGATTAGAGAGTGAAGTATGGCCTGAGACATGTCAATATGGATCTGGAATGATCAAAGGAGGCTGTCCCTTGTGGGTATGAGATTGGGTTGGGTTAAAGGAAAAGGAAAAAATGTGAAGTGCTTCTTAATGTGTTTTCTCTGTATGTTCTTCTAGGATCACTGTAAATGGACAAACATCTTCCCCAATACCTTATTTCCTCCACGCCTCTCCCCCAATAAATAATTTTAAAGTTGTGGTTGAAGGATACAATTTAAGAAACGTTGTTGTTGCCCAAATCATCGTGCTTGTTTTTTATCAGCTGGAAGGGGAGTGATAGATATGTCTGATTTGGATAGTTATCTGCCATGAACCTATTATTTGGGAAATTATTGGAGAGTGATTTACTTACTCTCTTTCCTTGCCAGGTTTCTCTGTTTTTTGAAGATTTGGATTTTACATGTTACATAGGGCATGCTCATTTTAATTCTGCCTCTTCCCCTCTTCTGAGTTATGAATCCCTTCAATGAATAACGAGTAGCTGGCAACTTTTATGCTTAAGGAAGAAGATTCTATGAATTCTAAGCCCAAAATGGAAGTTCCCTTTCCCCACGTGAAAATGTAGAACATTTTTATGAATTGGGCACACAGTGATCTGGCATTAAACTATTTCTGTGTTTTTTCCCAGTGTGCTCTCATAATTCATGTTCTGGGGGGTGCATGAGTCACAATGTTATAAATTTACTCCAATTACTAATTTAAAAGCCTGCTAGTCAAAAAAAAGAACAAAGGTGAAATAGCCAATAGGAACTGAACCAGCCTGGTTGTCCAGTAGCAATTAATTTGATTGCAATGTAGGTGACTTGGGATCAGATTTTCATGTGGGATAAACTGATATAGCTCCATTGTGAAAGATGATTTGGGTTTCTGAACCTGGGTGTCCTAATCCTCCCGCTGCAGAATATGAATAGCTATTATTGATTCCATAGGAATTAGTCAGATCTTCTGAGGGAAAGAACAGAGCCTCTGGTCCAGAGTTCTTACTGTCTGGATCAGCTGGGCTTGGAAGTGCTGTGGAGGCATTTCAGTTAAGGGAAAGGAAATGTTTCCCATCTTTCAACAGCAAATGCTTTGGCTTATTCAGGAATGACGCTGATAAGCTCTGAAGTCAGTGATCTGTGGCTGGAAAGATGGCTGTCCAAGTTTAGGTTTCAGAAAAAGGAGAGAGTCAAACTAAGGGATCCTTAGGGCCCAGGGACAAAGGGGCTCCTGATGGACATGTCTCCAGGAACCTCCTAATGAGCCTGTATTTTTATTGAAATTCAAAATTAAGATAAGAGGCAAAAACCTAGAAAATCAAAGCCTTTACCAATGAAATAAACCAGAGATTTCACACTGGAAACTTTTAACTCTAAAAAATACACCTATAAATAAAGTTTGTAAACACTGATATCACAAGTAAGTCCATTCTGTAACAAGTTGCCTGCAATGCAAGTTTTGGCCAAAGAGTGCACGCTGGGCGCTGCTTGAGGATAGACACTTAGCTGAATTGGTGGGTCAAAGGAAGTTCAACTATGTTGTCATTTGGCTAAAATAAAAGAGCAATATTTATCAAGTGGTCTACATGGAAGTGCCCGCACAACAATGCAACAACATTATAAAAAATTAGACACAGAGCCAGGAAAATACCTTTGTAAAACCAAAAGAGGAAAAAACCAAAACCCTTATCCTGCAAACTCATCTGCTTGGGGGAACCCCTACATCCATATGAGACACCTACTGACTTCAGTGGGGCTTCATAAGCCAAATAAAGTGGCTCCAGCCTGACTCAGTAAAGGGAGAGAAGGGAAGATGATTCATAAGGGGAGAAAAGTGACAAAAAGATGATTTTGGGGAAGTGTTTGAAAGCGTGGAGACAGGGAGCCATTGAAAGAACACCATTAAAGTCAGTTGGAGTTATGGCAGTTTAGACCAGCAGAGGATAGAAGCCAAACTCTGAGCAACAGAATTCTGTGCAATTGTAACTTAGTGGTCACTATGTATTGTGTGTTCACCTCTGTGCTCTGTCACTGATGACACAGAGTTGCACTATGGGACTGGGAGGCGTAAGGAGGACACAAGGCAAGTGTAGTTCCCACAGGGTTAAGTGTACAGCTAACCCAGAAGTGATAGATACTGATCACCACTTCTGTAGCTGGGGTACTGGCCTGGAAGTCAGAGACCCAGAGTCTATTCCTGGTTCTGCCACTGACCTGCTGTGTGACCTGCTGGGTAAATCACTTCCCTTCTGTTTGCTTCACTTCACTTTTTGTCTGATCTCTTTAGACTATAAGTTCTTCAGGGCAGGGACTGTAACTGTGTGTTTGTAGAGTCCCCAACACAATGGAGCCTCTAGACACTACTGAAATACAAATAAGCACCAAAATGTTGCTCTGTTACACCCAATATACTGAATCCACTGCAATTACTCCTGTTTTACCTGGGTAAATGACTCACTGTCCAGTGCACTGGATACTAACCCTCATACTGGACAGTGTCCCCAACAGCTTCAATCAACCTGGGAAGAAGATGAAAGCAATCACAGTGACTCACTTTCTCGGGAATCAGTAGCTCTAGTTCCATTAATACTATACTAGACTTTTTCCATTTAAATCACGTTCCTCTCATAAACCTCCACTTGCACTTACAATAAAAAACATCAATGTATGCAGCCCTCATCAGCTTCGTGTGGAATCCCATCCTCCTTCTCCCAGCCCTTTTTTGTTTCTAGGATCCTCTCTTGTTGTGTCATGTCTGACTTAACCGTTGTAGTATCTACAAGGCAAGCGCTTTGATTCTGTTAAGTATCTATGTCACATATGGGCACTTAACACCTAAAGTGCTGACCCCCTGTCAGAGATGCAGTCCTCCCACCCTTCACTTTAACACAGCTCCTCAACCAAACCCAAGACAGGCAGACTGGGTCACTGAGTCCAAGTGTCTCACTGAAATTAATAGGAGGAGTAAATAACTGGAGGAGTAAAACCCTCGTCAGGATGGACAAAGGTGGCACCATATGACCCACAGTAAAGAGGCCTTTGTAACGTACCCTGAAGCTCAAACTCAAGGTAGGTTTACACTGGTCACAGGAAGCGATTGCGGCTTGCTTTAATTAAGCTAGCTTGGGTCCTGGCCTCCAAGCCTGCCCAGCATTCTGGGGGATTACTCAAGCAGCTGAAGTCCAGGCTGCTGCAGTTTCACTACTCTGGTCAGCTGAGCTGCTGCAGAGTGGAGGGCCCTACAATGCAAATACCCTTGCGAAGGCCAACACCACATGAGGATCTCAGATCTGGGACACCGAGGCCTGAGTGAGGCTCCTGCTTGGAAAGCCATCGTCGATCTTTTGTAGTGACTAGAGCTGTTAATATTTGGATGAACAAGCTCTGTGTCTCAGCACCATAAGCAGTGGGGCCTCAAAACTAGAGCACTTATCCATGCCACTAAACTACGTTAGCCAGTGGTTCCAGTTCTGATGTTCAATGTTCCAGGGACAGCAGTAGGCAGCATTATTTTTTGTTTTCAGCTCTTTTAGCGCTATGTTTTGCCTCAAGCAAAAAACGATTTCAAGCAGTCTCACTCGACCAATGCCTTCTCCTTGCCTCAGCTAACACCTTATTAAAGATGCTGCAACAGAAGTTGATGCTACAGGGCTAGAGAAATTTATTTCAGATGGTGACACATTTTTTTAAATCAATACTTTTATATAAAAGATTATTTGCTCATTTTTGGTTTACAACCCAATTTCAAAGCTAGTGAGAAGCAGCAAGAGCCATGCACTTGATTGAGACATCACCATAACATGACATTTTACAAAAAACATCAATATGCCTCCTTAAAGAGACACTGGCCATATTAGTTTAAGTGACTGGGTTTGCTGAGATTTCTTTAAGGGTGACTTAAATGTCAGATGCCATTAGCTCTGCAAGTTCAAAGAGTCTACCACTGTGAGCATCTTGTATAGCAAAGGTTGAAAAGGTCACAGGTAAGCACAGCCAGGATAAAATATTGCCTAGGATACATTTGCTACACAGCTGAATAGAGAGATTGAAGCTGAACTCTATATCTTCAGATATAGGATTTGTGTTAATGTCATATCAAGCCGATCTCTGATTGTGTACCTTGCAGTTTCTGGCTTCCTATTTGAATCTATTCTATTCTCCTCTCCTCTCTCCTCAATTTGGCGGCCCGGGTGGGGGAAACATTTGCATTAAAAGTTCAAAACATGTGTGTGTCTTTGAGGATGAGAAAAGTGAACTATCGATTAGCAATTGACAAATGCAATAGAAATTTTATATGGGTTGAGAGAGATCCATACATAATTTATAACGGTGCCAAATATGAGTGACGGCAAACAGCAGGAGGTTTCAGCACAATATTGATTACTTTAAAAAACTGAGAAAGGCACCGTGCTGAGGTCTGGGAGGATAAAGAGGAAAGGGAACAAGCAGCGAAAACAGGAGCAAAGCCATTAAGGACATCGCGCTACCAGACACTGCCAGACTAGGAAGTTGAAGAGACAGTCAGGTGGCAAGCACTGCTCTCTCCTTTCCAATCAATAATACCATGTCAAAACATAAAATGCATGCTTTTGCTCTTAAGCAAAATGTGTCTAAGATTTTTAAAAGCATTGATTCGAGGTGGATCAATGAAAATCTAGGCATATTTCCCTGTGCAAAAAGGGGGTATTAACACTTTGTAGAGAATCACACAACAGAAGAGACTTCCAATGCTGATTTATAAACGTCCTGTTTAGATTACAATCTTTTTGTCAGTGAAGGTTAAGAATAGTAGGTCAAGGAGTCTTGCATTGTTTGAGGGATGTAAGTGGGGGCCGGCATTATTTTATTATTTTTTTAAAAGAGGAAGAAGGGTGGAATTACAACCTGAGAGTAGCAGCTTTGTGATTCATTTCTGCCCAATACTGCCTCAGCTTCATGTCCAAGGACGTTAATAGCTTCTCCTCTGGACTTTTTTGCAGCTTAAGGACATGGGCTCAAGAACAGTACTCAGTTGGGACCCAGGGAATAGGCCATTTAGTTTGTCCCTGCTTAGCTCCAACTCCTGGGAAGTGTTGGGTTCCTTCAGTGAGAGTTCAGTTGTCTGGTCTTGCCTAGATAAACACCTAGTTCACAGGAAACTGGGGTGTAAATATACCTTGCCCTAGCCCATTGCACACTATGTCTGAGAATGGACCCTGCTGTCGCACACTAAAAGTTGCTTTGATCTATCCCACTGGCCTTAGAAGGAAGCCATCATCGGGTTCCTTCTGGTCTTTCCTCAAGTTTCTCATTTTGCACCATCCCACTGCTGTCTGTCTGAAGCAAGGTAACAATTTTATAAACAGTGTTTAAGCCCAGGGTTCCCTTCTCTGAATCATCAGGAATGAAATTTTGTTTTTAGGTAATTAGCACACTGAAATCAGACAGCTGAAAGAGGCCAAAACCTACTAATTTGCTTGAACAAAACACTCATGAGAAACCCAGATTCAGGTCAGTGACTGAACAGCAATTCGCACCTTGGATTTTTAATAGATGGGCTCATTTTTAAACAGGTGAAAAAAATAGGCCCTGTTTTAATGCTATCCCCTTCCACAAAAGATACAGTGCCCAATTGGCAGAGGAAGGGGAGGAAGAATAGTCCAATGCCTCCTTATGCAGTGGCATAAATCCAAATTGCTAAAATAATTTTAGAAACAACTTCAGCATAACATCAAAGTGCTTTTCCACCACTATTCAAAGGTGCCATTATTCCATAACAATGTAATGTTTCACTGTCCTGAGCATTTACATGGCCCTGAAGTTCTAATACAATGATGTAATAAACTTTTGCCATCAATAAAACTTACTCCCTTTCGTGAACTCCTGCTGTTTCCCACATCATTGGTAAAAACTGAAAAGCCTCCCAAAAATAATTATTTTCCTACACTCTGGTTTTCATTTTTGATAGAAATGTTAACAGCAGACTTCTCTGAATGCAAATCTAAGGAAAATCATGTCATTATTTCCACTGACCTGAGTAATTAGGTTTAAACCAGAAACCCCTGCTTCCTGATTGGTGAAATGTACTGCATACAGCGAACTCTCATGAGGTTTTTCCCTCAAGCAGCCAAACAGCACAGGCTATAGGGATATGAACAAGAGCATTTCTGAAAGGAAGCAGCACAGTCTAGTGGATTGAAGTCAGAGCTGGGCTTTGACACGGCAATTTGGGTGACCTTTCTGGGCTAGATTCACTCTTGCTGGTACAAGAGGGCATGGTTTACACCAGCTTGTCTCCAGCACCCCACAGAGTCAGGCTGGAGGAGAGAAAGTGGTCTTTTCATTGCATATTCTCAGGGTTTCCACTGAGTGGGAAGCAGCACTCCAATCCACTGGGAAGTTCATAGGACTCTGTACCGAGGAAGCAAAGTGTGTAAATCTAGCCACCATATTCATTGGGGCTGCTGCATATGGGCTGAAAACACAAGCCATTTCTTCACAACACATGATAAAGCCGTTAGGTTGCATGGTCTGACCTAAACACCATTTGAAACCATGCGGTCGGAGGGATAAGGCCCTGCGTCCCGTTACTATTACCCAGAGGCAGCCAGCTCTCTGCAATGTAATAAAGAATGTTTGTTAAATGTCTCAGAGTTTTTATCTTAATCAGTTTGAAAAAAAACACACTTTAAAATGTGGATACAAAGGTTCATTTAAAGAAAATGATCAGAGACTACCATCTGGGAGGGTGGAGATTAGACTCCCAAGGCTTCCTACTAGCTGGGGTGTGACTTGATTTAGGGATTTAGTACTTTGCAAACAGCAGAGATGTCAGGAAAGCAACATTCAGGAGTCATGTGCAGAGAGTCTAGAAATTCAATAATGGTTTGAATAAAGCCCCAATTTTGAGTCCTGGTTGAGAGGCATTAAAGCTTTGGAGCCAGATTCTGTCCCTGACTGTGTCCCATTCACACTGTTTGGGCAGCACAAATGGGACTAAAAGTTGCCTCACAGGAGTAGCTGGCAATTCCACTATACAAGGCAGATCCCCCAGGTGTGAAAGCCAGCATAGTAGGCTCTATGCCACTCCCTTCGGGCCCCCAGGAACCAAGCAGGGAGATGGCCAGAGGTGGTTGTGCTCTGCCAGTCCTGGTCCAACTCAAGTAATCTTTAGGAGACTGTTACTGCAGGTGTGGAGCCCTGGGACTGATGTAACTTGTGCTGTGGAGGTGACCTGGCCCCCAGCTGCTTCCCACAACTAGGGGAGAGAAGATGTTCATGGTGTGATATAAAGGTACCTCTGTCCCCCTCAGATTCACCCAATGGGCCTTGAATGCTGAGTCAAGATTAGAAGTGTCAATGTATAAAATACAAGAGGTGCAGTACTTTCATTCATTAATATTTATAGTTGGCCACACGCACAGACCCCACATGGCTTTCTAAAGCTGTACTCAGCTGTACTGTATGGTGATTTACTATACATGTGCTGCAGTGTAGCAGTGACACAGACATTATATTGAACATCTTTGCAAACTAGCACAGGAATTAAAAATAGAAACAAAAATATACGACACTGCAGTCCAGAAGCGAGCCAGCCACCCAGTGTCCTAAAATACCTGTATCCCTCAGGGTGCCTCAGGCAACTACTCTGAAGCATCATCGTTCCTGGAATTACTGCTCTGGAAGGGAGAAGTCTGTGATTCTGGGAAGGATGGCAAAACCACGTCATCACCAGAGCAGGAGGTAGGTTGTAGTGCGTGCAGCAAAATATCAACCCCCTCCCTCCCTGAATTGCAGCAAATTCAGAGAGTATTTGAATCTGTCTTGCCTCGGAGACGCCCTCTGATTAAAACAAATTCCAATCTTAGTTTAAAAGTTTTCCTAAAGTACCAGAGTCAGATGTGGACTGAGAAATATGGGGTCACTATAGGAACCTCAAATCCACCCCCAAAGTGGAGTGAAGGGGAAACAAGTGATTGCACTGCAGATTAAAATAAAGAATTAGTTTTCCTTGAAGGCTTACGTGTTTATTCCAATGATGGGCCAGATCCTCAGTTCTGGCTGTGAAATGCTTGACCCTGCTCAGGAGGGGTATGTACAGCATTGGCTCTAAGCCACCATTTTATTCCCTAAGATGGGGGAATCCAGTCCAGCCTTTTGGGGCTATTTAGAGCAGCCTCAGGGCCATTTTAAATAATGCAGGTTTGATTATGGCCCCAAGAAGTGTTCCAGCAGTTTGAACATCCTGGCTATACCCTCTTCCCAACCCCTCCAGTATTGCAGGGACAGGGTAGTATAGGATCTTCTGATGGCTGTGAGAAGTGCTTCACAAGTCCCCACCTCCAATAATTTGCACCAGAAGCTTCAGTCAGTGCAGAGGAAGATGCTGCATTTGCTTAAACACCTAAGCTATGCTGAGCACATTACATCTGGGCTCAGCATGGTGCTTGAACCTGCTGTTTGCTTTTGAGTGTAATTCAAGGTAATGGCTTTAATGTATAAAACCCTACATGGTCCCTCTTGGCTGTCTCAGAGGCTGAAATCTAAATGAGATCAGCACCCTCCTCACTGTTGAGATCAGCTATGGAGTTAGGAACTGAGAATCTCAATCTCTGGCAGCTGGGTGGTTTTGATGGAGGGAATGAAATTCCTTTGTGGGCATGTCAGAGTCGCTGGCGGTTGACCTTTGGGTAACTCAGGCTTGCTCCTTCACACTGATGCACACCACAGTGTGTGTGTTAGGAGGTGAAGAAGCACTGCGTGGGCAGGTGGGTGGGATGTAGGGCGAGTTGCTTTTTTCTTTTGGTTACCACAGATGAGCCTGTGGATTGCCTGTTGTCAATAAACTATATGTATTTATCAATTAAATTATATTTGTAAAGGCATTCAGGCCCCCCGATGGCTTGAACAGTGGATACACGTTAATACTTAGTAATACATCTGTGTTGCTATTGGGTAATTTGAAATGCCTTTTATTTTTCAGACTGCTTGTTTATCTAATTACACATAGTGCTTGGACAACTGCCATGCTAACAACTCAGACTCAAAACAAACCTGTGAGGCAGGTAAATATTCTTCTGTTTCACGGATGGGGAACAGAGGTAAAGTGACTTGATTAAGTCAACAGAATCACTACACGAAGGTAGGGCTCTGGACTGGAAGTCAGGAGATCTGGGTTTTACACTCAGCTTACTCAGGTACCTGCTGGCATGACAGTGGGTGGGCAGTTCATCTCTGTGCCACTGCTTCCCTCCCACCTTTGGTCTGTTTCCTCCATTTTGGACTACACTTGTCAGGGCAGGGATTCTCTTATTCGATTGCTCATGTAATGCCTAGCACAACGGGGCCTCGAGGCTTCTGGACACTATTGTAATACACAACGCCAGCCTCTGGCACTATATCACATCTCTTCTGCCCTTTTGAATTTTGTCAGAGACTGATACTAGTGGTAAAACTATTTATTCCACAAATGAGAAACAGGAGCGTCACAAATGGAACGCATTGCATTTAACAATATACTTGTCCTCAATCTTTTTAGCAATGACTTAAGAAGATAGCTAATATATCAGAACCAGACACTCTACCTGTGTCTGTAATCAATTGTAAACAGATCTGACAATACTTTATATTACTATATTCTTGATGCTTTCTTTCCCTTCATGCTATTTTGCACTTGGGATATCTGATTATTGTGGGTGGATTTAGCTATTCCCTCCCAATAGTACCTATCATCGGTTGTACTGCTATGATTTTAGATCATTCCTAAAAGAGGCGCCTTAGGAAAAAAAATCTGTTCTGGAAATAGTATCACAGCAGTGTTGACCATAAGCATTCCCAGAATTATTCTGCTGGTTATTTAATTAGCTCAGCCAAAGGTTGCAGAGTGCACAGAAATCTATCAGGGGAGCTGCAGTAATATTTGGAGGTCATTTATTTTACTGCTTTGTCATTAAAATTTTATGTACTCTTGCAATTGATAGAAGCAATATAACATTTCTGAAAATATGGAAGGAAAAACAAAAAAGTAATATACATGAAATTAACCCCTATCTCTAATTCTCCTAGCATTGTACATGTTCTGCAATAGTATCTAACAGTATCTAGGTCTGGTGTACAGACTACACCTCAATGAATCATGACAAAGTACTTAGATCTAGATATATTTCCTCTATTTATCCCAGTTGGAGAATCTAAATAGAGCTGTTTGAAAGACAGTGAATATATCACTGTTTAATGTATGAAAGACCTATTCTTTGTACTTCAAGAGTTTGTCTGACTTGCATCTGGTCATTGAGACAAATGAGTGAGATGAACCACATGTGTGTTTGAAAGTGTGTTGCAGACAACTTTAGCCTGAAGTCTCCCCTTGAACATCCACTAGTATGTATAGCCCGTCCTGGCACTTTGTCTAAAATATATAAGCTACTATCTCCGATCAAAATACAGGACATGAGACAAGCACAATACCAACTATTTAGATATATAGCTACTAATCTAGGGTCTGATCCAGGCAAAGATTCATGGACTCCAGGGGGACTTGGATCAGTAAAGAGAATGGAAGACATGAGATAGCATCTTGTCCATCAGAACCACTTTATTTTGAATTAGTTGACTGCAATAGCCTTTGGAGATGTTAGCACACCCTTCAGCTCTGTGATATTTACAGATGTGTGATTTTTCCTTTTAAAAAGTTACTCAAGAGCAAAGAACACTTATAAGGCAGTTAACAAGATGCACCAAAACCCAACAGAACGAACAGATAAGAATTCACTTTCTGGTTACAGTTGTTAGCAGCAGAAGAAAGAATGGTCTACTGGCTGGATAGGGTGATAGCCTGAGATGTCAGGCAACTGTATTACATTCCCTGCTCTGCCACAGACTTCCCATGTGACCTTGAGGAAGACACTTAAGCCCAGATCCACTTACTTTTGTGTTTAAAATCCTTACTTCCACTGAAATCAATCTTTCTGAATCTGAGGCATAGTCTCTCAGCCTCAGTTCCCCACCTGTAAAATGAGAATAATAGCACTCCCCTACCTCACAGGGGTTTTGTGAGGATAACTACGTTGAAGAACATGAGGTCTCAGACATAGCAGTAATGAGGGCTATGTAAGTTGTTATGATAGATAGCAGAACACATTCCAACAATTCTGTGGACACTACACAGCAGCTATGCTAGTTTACTCCAGTTGAGGATATGTCCCACAGTGCCTTTTTTATACAGATGTGGACTGAGTGTGAATGGGTATCACATCCTCTTTAGAAAACCCAACAATAGGTTTAAGGTATAAAGAGAACTATTCTTTTTGTACAGGCATTCCCCCCTATACCAGGTGTCTGCAAAACAGGTGAAAATAACTGACAGAAAATAGAAAGTTTAAAACTCAGAATGCCATTGCCCAAAAGATACAGCAAGAGGCCCTAGGTACATTTATGGTAGTGCTCAAAGAAAGCAAAAATAGGGAGCTGTAGGGAAAAAAAGGGACAGCACCACATTTAAGTTCAATTTTTCCTGTGACTTGACGCAGTCTTGTAAGGTTCAGTCAGTTCGGTGCAATATACCTTATTTCACCTGTGGACTTGAGGCACTGCAATCATACAGCTTCTTGTTAAAAGTTTCCTGTGAATATAACTTACCTAACCATTCTCTTGATTTTAAGTCCTAATATCCACGTCTTGCAATAAAGGAGATATTTACTAGTGAAGATGTTGGCATAAGAAAGGAACATATACAGGAAGAGAAACATCTTGCTTCCATGTACCTATGTGTTTTGCATATGCACTCATTTATCTATTTCTAACCATTCAGAATTGTAAGTAAAAACTTCTGTCTTTGTCTAGTTAGAGGGACTGGTTTATCTCTGATCCTGACCCTTTAATTTGTCATTTCGCCAGAACCCCCTCAGTAAGAATGTTTCTGTCATTCCAAGGCTGCAGCTAACTTAATAAGGAATGTAAGCACAGTTAGATAAATTAATTTCAAGGTCAAGCACACTGAGAATGGAAAATGGATGCAAGTGGCAGGTAACAGAAGAAAATTCTTGTGCATACTGATATACTGTTAAAGGCAGATGTTACTAGATAATTTAATCTGAAATGTAAGTGATGTTTTGGGTTGACCTTTTCCATTAAAAGAACTGTTGTAGATGCAAAAAAAAATAATCAAAGATTATTCCACGAATTAAGATATGAAAAGCATGTTAGATCACTAAACTCCAATTAGTTAAATTAAATTGTATACCATTATCTACCTGTAGCTTTATTGTTAGCCAGCATTAGCACTCAGCCTGAGCAATAATAAAATTAGAGAATAACACTTTAATTGAATTGCACTTAAAAGGATCATGCTGACAAATGTGATTGTATCTGGCTGTAATGCACACCTTTTTCAACGATCATTAAATCCAATGAAATGAAAGTCACAGGATCTTGACAGCTTTTTGAAATAATCCGTGAGCCATGCTGCATTTAGGAGTACCAAATCAATTTACAGAAGCCTCATTAGGACTCTGTGGCTAAAGAATACTTAAAAATCAAACAAATTACAACACATTATGGATAACTAGCTAATCATATCGATACAACGAGGATGTGTTGTGTTGCAACAATTCATTTTCTTTGCAAGAAGCGATTGCCATGGATAATTTGGGATTGTTGTTCATAACTGCAGATCATCTAGCCCTGATGTCAAAGCTTTTCTATCAGTGCTCATAATAAACATTTTCTATGCTATGTCTGCACTGTATTTGAGATATAATACCAGACCCTATGCATGCTTGTGTGTTTATGTGTGAGCATCTTCCTCTGTTTTTGTGTCTTCCTCAAGTATACAGAAACAACGATGTGTTACTGTGGGAACAAATTAGATATTACTAGATACCAATGTGAACATTTCTTGGCAATTTTTGTTTCCCCATGAGTAAGTACTTTGTTACCAGATTATTTTACAGCCAATAACTCCCTCTCCCTTACCTTCTGTGGCTGTTTCCTTTTTATATGGCAGCTAATACAAAATAGTGTACCTTGATGTAATGCTTACACATAAGCAATCTGAGCGGGGTAATTTAGCAGATTAATGAGAGCAGAAAATAGGCATTTAAAACCAAGCCATATCTGTAGCATGCATTCTTGATCTACTTAGTCAACATGGGACTTGGCCAGTCACCTTTTCCAATATACTCTTTCCAATCACATGATAAATCATGCTTGCTCAATTTTTTTTCTTTTTCAAATGTTTCCCCTCAGCCTTACTTGATTAAATGCCCTGGGCATCAGATGGAGGACACAGAACCAGACACTGGCTCCATTCCTCCAAGACGTGCACTATATTTAGTTACTTATTTCTGCTGTTGACTAACATTCCCTTAGCTTCAAGCCCATGGGAGACTGTCATGTTGCGACTGCCGGATCCCAACAAAACATAAAACCAAATATAATGTTGAAGACCCGTTACACAATGCCCTACACTTTCTCCCCAAAGCACCAATTAGCAGGGGCCACTAATAGACCAAAGGGGACAACCTGAAATGCAGTTGTGAAACAGCATAAAATACAACACTGATATGTTAAATACAAATTTATAATGTAGTGGTTTAGCTATCTGAAGCAATATGGCTTTAATAAATACATGCTAGTTCCTCTGTTCTCCTGCTGTATAAGGAACAGAGAGAGATTCAGGACGACATATAGATTTCTATACAGTGTGGCACATTTAAAAGATTATTTTTAAAATGCTTGCTCTACCTACACAGCGTGGCTGTTACATGAGAAACACATTGCTGGGCTTTGAGACAACACAGAGCCCAAAATCATTTGAGAAGGGGTGAGAAGAGCACATGGTTCTCCTATTTACAGTGGGTTCACACCATTCGAACTTACGATCTACTTAATTGTTTGTTTTGTGGTCAGAACTAGTAATGGACCAGGATCCCATTGTGCCAGGCACTGTACAGACACAGAACAAAGACGGACCCCGCCACAAAGAGCTGACAGTCTAAGTATTTTGGTGTCAGTGAAATTACTCCCAATTTACTCCATTGTAAGTATGAGGAAAATTGGGCCCACAGGATATAGTCCAAGAAATTAGTGCCTTTTACTTATTACGTATGTTAGCATATTAATTGATAACTCCTTTGCATAGATATGCTGTATTCTAGTTCCTTTTTAAAGGATCACTACCCTCTTATCAGATGACTTGACGGGAGAATTGCTAACTTAGTTGCTATTTTTTAGAAAGGAAAGAAAGCGATCCAGATAGCTACAGGCCTATTAGTTTGACATCTGTAGTATGCAAGGGCTTGGAAAAAAAATTTGAAGGACAAAGTAGTTAAGGACTTTGAAGTCGATGGGTAATTGGGACAAAATACAACATGGTTTTACAAAAAGCAGATCATGCCAAACCAACCTGATCTCCTTCTTTGAGAAGGTGAAAGATTTTGTAGACAAAGGAAACACAGTAGATCTAATTTACCTCAATTTCAGTAAGACATTTGATACGGTCCCACATGGGGAATTATTAGTTAAATTGGAAAAGATGGGGATCAATATGAAAACTGAAAGGTGGATAAGGAACTGATTAAAGAGAAGACTACAATGGGTCATACTGAAAGGTGAACTGTCAGGCTGGAGGGAGGTTACCAGTGGAGTTCTTCGGGGATTCGTTTTGGGACCAATCTTATTTAATCTTTTCATTACTGACCTTGGCACAAAAAGTAGGAGTGTGCTAATAAAGTTTGCGGATGACACAAAGCTAGGAGGTTTTGCCAATACAGAGAAAGACCAGGATATCATACAGGAAGATCTGGATGACCTTGTAAACTGGAGTAATAGTAACAGGATGAAATTTAATAGTGAAAAGTGCAATGTCATGAATTTAGGGATTAATAATAAGAATTTTTGTTATAAGCTGGAGATACATCAGTTGGAAGTAACAGAGGAGGAGAAATACCTTGGAGTATTGGTTAATCACAGGATGACTATGAGCCGTCAATGTGATATGGCCATGAAAAAAGGTAATGCGGTCTTGGGATGTATCAGGCAATGTATTTTCAGTAGAGATAAGGAGGTGTTAGTACTATTATACAAGGCACTGGTGAGACCTCATCTGGAATACTGTGTGCAGCTCTGGTCTCCCATGTTTAAGAATGAATTCAAACTGGAACAGGTACAGAGAAGGGCTACTAGGATGATCCAAGTAATGGAAAACCTGTCTTATGAAAGGAGATTCAGGGAGCTTGGCTTGTTTAGCCTAACCAAAAGAAGGCTGAGGGGAGATATGATTGCTCTCTACAAATGTATCAGAGGGATAAATAACATGGAGGGAGAGGAATTATTTAAGCTCAGTATCAATGGTGACACAAGAACAAACAGATGTAAACTGACCATCAGGAAGTTTAGACTTGAAATTAGATGAAAGTTTCTGACCATCAGAGGAACGACGTTCTGGAACAGTGTTCCTAGGAGAGCAGTGAGGTCAAAAGACATATCTGTCTTCAAGAATAAGACTGATACATTATGGAGATGATGGTATGATGGGATAGCCTAATTTTGGCAATTAATTAATCTTTGACTATTAGTGGTAAATAAGCCCAATGACCTGTGATGGGATGGGATCTGAGTTACTACAAAGAATTCTTTCCTGGGTATCTGGCTGGTGAGTTCTTGCCCACATGCTCAGGGTTTAGCTGATCACTATATTTGGGGTTGGGAAGGAATTTTCCTCCAGGGTAGATTGGCAGAGGCCCTGCGGGGTTTTTCACCTTCCTCTGCAAAATGCGGCACGGTTCACTTGCTGGAGGATTCTCTGCACCTTGAAGTTTTTAAACCATGATTTGAGGACTTCAATAGCTCAGACATAGGTTAGGGGTTTATTACAGGAGTAGGTGGGTGAGATTCTGTGACCTGCGTTGTGCAGGTCAGATTAAACCATCATAATGGTCCCTTCTTCTGACTTTAAAGTCTATGGGATTTTACAAGCCAAGGTGTAATTGTAATATGTTGGGACAGATTCACCATGCTGTTTCCCCAGTTTAATGTTTGTTTAACCCCATTCAAGGGAGTTTACATAGAAATATGCTGTTGCAATGCAGTGGTGAATCAGGTCCAAAACGTTCACTTGGCAGCTGGCTGTCTCTGCAAGTCATATCCTCAATCCTGAAGACACTTGTAACCAAGTGTAGCCTTAACTAATGGAACTAATCTCATGGACTCCCATGGGACTACTCGCAGTAAGCACTATTCTCAACGACAAATGCTTGCATAACCTTCATCCTAGTGAATTTAAGCCCTGGTTCTTTTCTTATGCTAGCGTCAATCAAGACTAACCATTGACTTCAGTGGAGTTATTCTGGTATAAAAGAAACCAGAATGGGTCTAGAGACTTTTTCACTGGATGCAATGGGTTTTGGATCAGGCCCTGTGCACATGCCAAATATAGTGTCCGATTCTCCCCTCCATTGCATGTTGCGTAGTTCTCTACACCCATACAAAGAAGATGTTAAATACTCCCATTGGCACACATGAAGAGAGAATAAAACCAGACAGAGTTCTCATATTGCACAGGCATACATTAATAGGTCAAGTGCAGGGCAGCAAAGCAGGGGAGAATCAGCCCATAACTATATGCTAAGTCGACTGCGTATGGAGTTAACCTCCCCTTGTTAGTGTGGAAATCCAGAGAGGAAGATTAAGAACAATCTACAGTACCCATATAGATGATGATCTATATCTATCTCACACATTTATTTTAGCAGAACTTCCTCAGTGACTGTCTCTAAGGGGATGTCTACACTGTGTTAAAAACCCATGACACCGAATCAGGTCAGCTACTTGGGCTCTGAAGGGCTAAAAATAGCAGTGTAGATGTTTGGACTCTGGTTACAGTCGGGGCTCCCAAACCCACCCCCTTTTCAGGGTTTCAGAGCCTGACTATCTACACTGCAATTTGATAGCCCCACAGTCCAACCCCATGATCCTGAGTCAGCTGATCCCTGCCAGTCATGGCTGTGCTATCAGTCTTTATACCGTTAGGCTACATCTATACAAAGAGCTAGTGGTGTGATTCCCCAGCTCACACGCACATATTCATTCGAGCTCTCATTGGCCTAACACAAGTATAAATGGCAGCGTAACCTCAGTCGTATACATAGCAGCAGCTGAGCTGTGCCAAGCAGGAATTGGCTTGAGAGGGGTATGCACTTGGTACGACTCAGCCATACCTCAGCTGTCACTATCCACCGCCACTTATACTTGCACTAGCTGGATAAGATTTAGAATGAGTGTGTATACATAAGCAGGGGAAATCACATCCCTAGCGAGTGTGTATACCCGCTCATTCTCGGGGGGGACGTTGCACTGAGGCCTTGCTAATTGACAAAGGTGGATTTGTCTCTTTATAAACATCCATTTCCTTGATCTCCTCTAAGGAAGGATGTTGTCATTGTTATAAACCAGAAATCTCTCAAAAAATTGTTTGCACCCTTCTTGAGACTGGAAAAACATTTTGGGGAAAAAAACAAAGAAAACATGACTGCTTTTAAATGACAAATCTCCCTCTTGAAGCAGTCATTCATAACCTGCAGTTAATTAAAACAAAAAAACCCACCCCATTTGTGGCTCCCCTTTAGGTAATGAAAAGTAATTAATGTGCCTGGGCAGTGACTTTCCTTTTACCAAGAAGTTTCATAGGGGTATTTGTGTTTTGAGCCAAAATACACATGTACACATTAGACTGCAATCGCTCAGTAAGAGCAGCAAGAGGCTACTAAGTATCAAATTCAGGTTTTGAATATAGCCTGTCTATATTCCAATCCCAGCACTGAATAAAAACTGATGAATAAGTTATACCCTTCAGGGAAGTTTAGGAAGGAAATAAATATACCAGGAAATTTTCTGCCACATGATTACTTCAAGAATCAGAGGGGTAGCCGTGTTAGTGTGGATCTGCAGAAGCGACAAAGAGTCCTGTGGCACCTTAAAGACCAAAAAAAAGTATTGAAGCATAAGCTTCAATGATTATTTCAGGTCACCGATTTCTGTCCTCAAATAAGAGTGCCTCTTCTCCCATTGAAGTTAATGGAAAAATTGCCACTAACTGCAATGAAAACAGCATCAAACCCTTTGAGTTCAGTGAGTGGGTATAACTGAGAACAGAATTGGCCTATAGTGCAAGTCTTATATCCACATGAGCTGTTTTTCTCTATACAAGGAAACTAGGGCCTTGGCTATACTTGGAAGTCAGCCATTTTCTATATAGGCCTTGTCCATGCTTGTGATTAGCCCTGATTCAGCAATCAGTGACCAGCAACCGATATAGCACCTTGAAACTAGGATAAATGTAATTGAGGTAAATCATAGTTTTCCATGTCTGTACTTGGGGTTTGCACTAGCACAGCTACACCAGCTTCTGGACACTGACTGCTGTATCAGGGATAATCCCAAGCATAGAGAAGGCCTGTATTGAAAATGGCTGAATCTCAAGTATACCCAAAGCCTTAGTTTTCCTATGTAGAGGAGAAAAAAAACTTGTGAGGATATAAACGTTATATAAATATGCGATGGGCCCAATCTCTATATAGTCACTTAAATTGTCAGTATTTGCCAAACTCAGATGTCCAAAGACAGCAGGGAAACCCTTTAAATTCAGACTTAAAAAATGCATTTTGATTTTTCTTTGCATTGGTTTTTAAGTGCTCAGGTCACATACTGAAGGTTGTCTTTGAAGCCATGAGGTCTAGAAATCTACCTTCCTTTTCAATGAAAAATGAGATTCTCAAATAATCACATGATTCTAGGAGCTGGGTCTTTGACACCTAGTATCATAATACTCAGCAACAACTGCAAAAGTTGGCAATATTGACTATACTTGAAATACAATCTACAGCTAAACCTTGTGCCTGACTCTTACTGATTTCAACAAGGAGCATGGATGTGTGGATAAGGCAAAAAAAATCGGACCAAGAAAAGTAATGTAATAAAATTCATGTGCATTCCTTATATCTCATTTCTTTCTTGGGATTTGTTTAGGCTAGAGCAATTTTCAGTGCTAAGTGCCATTTTAACCTCCTTCTAGACTTGAAATATACTGTAGCCATGCAGTGAATTGCTCCAAACTGTTTATAAGCATGCAATAAATCATGCTAAGGCTATGTCTACACTACCACGTATGTCAGTATAACTTATGTCACATGGGGGTATGAATAAGCCAACCACCTGAGTGACATGAGTTATACCAACCTAAACGCCAGTGTGGTAAGTACTATATCGGTGGGAAAGCTTCTCCTGCTGCCGCTCATTGTGGGTCGATTAATTAAGTTGTAATTAATTAAGTTGTAATTAATTAAGTTGCTGTAAGCTCTCTAGAACAGTCATAGCCAAGAAAACTTCAGTATTTCAGGGATTAACAGAATTTCAGCCTGAACCGCTTCCGTGCCAATAGGGTCACAGACTAGCTGAAATAGTTCAATTAGTCCTCCTGCTACTGTCCCACAAATTAACCAGCAGCCTTGAAAGATTTCCCAGGAAACACTGCTTCTGGAAACTGAGTCATGAATTATAGCATAGGTATCCCGAGGGCATTGCAAATGAATTGATTTAGGACAGTAGTAGGGTAAACAGTAGTTACATTAGATCCAATCAGGAGAGAATAGGTCTCTCTCGCCACACCAGCCAAGGAGAAGAGGGAGCCACTGGAAGAGCGGCTTACTCAAGCCAGGAAAAGGGGAAGCTATCCATGAGTAACTCCTTTTCCTCTATTTTAACCCCCTAATAGCAGATGTGACAGGGTTTTTAAACTGAATCTGCATGGCTAATACATAAGGAACCAATCATGTGCATGAACTGATGTAGCACAATTGGTTCAGTTACAAGAGTTGATGTACATAAGGCCTGAGTGTCACCTCTGTGGGTTTCTCTGCTTTAATATGAACTTCTCTACCAACTCCAGTACAATTTTCAGGAACTCTGGGCTTTTCTAGGAGTAACCACCCTCTCTCCTTCCTCCTCTTTCTTCCAAGCAGTGCTCTTTGCAAGAGTGAAAGTTCACCATGTCTTTTTCCATATCTTTCACACTGTGATTTTTCTTCTTGTGCTTCAGCCCATTTTCACCACTCATTAATGAAGCTCATTTCACCACTTACTAATCTAGTGTGGTTGATTTCAAGGGGCTGACATTTTAAAATTCATATTAGAGGAATTTTAGAGTTACTGAGATGGGTGTCAATAATAGAGATTGGCAGGTGCCAGCTGTGAATGAAGATGTTCCATCTCTTCTGATTCTTTACTAGAGGTAGTCAAGATTTTCAGCAAAAAGTTTCCCTGCCAAAAAAAGCAGAGTTTCACTGAAAACTAACACTTCTACATTTTTGACAGGGAATTGCTAAACACATTTTGGGTCTGCTTCTGTCCAATACCTTCATCAATGATTTAGATAATGGCACAGAGTACACTTATAAAGTTTGCAGTCAAATACCAAGCTGGGAGTTGTTACAAGTGCTTTGGAGGATAGAATTAAAATTCAAAATGATCTGGATAAACTGGAGAAATAGCTTGAAGTAAATGGGACTGACTTCAATAAGGACAAATGCAAAGTACTCCACTTATGCAGGAACAATTAGATGCACACATACAAAATGGGAAATACTGCCTAGTAAGGAGTACTGTGGAAAAGGATCTGAGATCATAGCGGATCACAAGCTAAATATGTGTAAAACTGTTGCAAAAAAAAAGTGAACATCTTTCTGGGATGTATTAGCAGGAGTATTGTAAACAAGACACAAGAAGTAATTTTTCTGCTCTACTCCATGCTGATTAAGCCTCAATGGGAGTAGAGTGTCAAGTTCTGGGCGCCACATTTCAGGAAAGATGTGGGCAAATTGGAGAAATTCCAGAGAAGAGCAACATAAATGATTAACGGTTCAGAAAACATGACCTATGAGGGACGATTGAAAAAATTGGGTCAGTTTGGTCTGGAGAAGAGAAGACTGAGAGGGGACATGATAACAGTTACAAGTATATAAAGATTGTTACAAGGATAAGGGAGAAATTTGTTCTCTTTAACATCTGTGGCTAGGACAAGAAGTAATGGGCTTAAATTGAAGCAAGAGAGGTTTAGGTTGGACATTAGGAAAAACTTCCCAGCTATCAGGCTGTTTAAGTACTGAAGTAAATTGCCCAGGGAGGTTGTGGAATCTCCATCATTGGAGATTTTTAGGAGCAGGTTAGACAAACACCTGTCAGGGATGGTCTAGATAATACTTAATCCTGCCTTGAGTGCAGGGAACTGGTTTGGAAGACTTCCTACGGTCCAGCCCTACACTTCTGGGAAAATTTGAAAACCAAAATAATTTCAAAATTGTTCTTCCTAGCTTTCCCCCTCCTTTCTTTTTTTTGCCATTGAGTGCAATGGAAACATTTTTTTCCCCTTCCCTCCTTCCCCTTTTCCACTCTCACTTTTCAGAATGTTCATCGCTTAGGAAAAGTTTCATTTTGCCAATCTGGAGAATTGTTCTGTTTCCAAGGCTGTGAAATGTAAACATCAAAATTCTGAATTTTGTCCACAACAAGTTTCCATTTTTTAATCTGCTCCATGGAACAGCCATTGGAAAATATGGCTATTCCACATCATTCTGAAGATATTCTTTCATATAGTGATACAGGAATAATGCTAGCAAATGATTTCCGATTATCAATTTACAACTCACATGTGAATCCAAATCATATTGAGGACTAGATCCTGCAGCCACCAAAATCAATTCCAGTCTGATCATTCAATGAATCCAGGAGCAGATCTCTGCTCATCTGTTAAGCAGTACTGTAAGTCTTGTTCTAGCAGCTATTTATTCATTATATAAGTACAGTCTGAGTTAGACTGATAAATGACCACTAAGTACCCCACTTTGTTTCAAAAGGGAAAGAATCAGACGGACTGATTAGTGAGTTCAGAATGTGGAGTGCTACTAAACTTATCTTTATACATTATAGGGAGATACCTGATAGTTATAATATTGATATAGAAAAGCAGTTATCACTGTGATATAGATGCAGAGTTTCCTGAAGCAGGTTAGTTAGTTATAGTGTATATTTTGGAATTATGAAAGAACCACATGTAAAGCCACATGTAAAATTGATTGATGAATATTTGTACTCTCCAGTTTAATGCAAGTGGGGGTCTAAATGAGGTACGAAAAACCAGCCAGGAATGCAGGTAGCCAGCACTTCATTTCCACCACAGAAATGGGGCCTGAAGACTTCTGACAGAGTAAATATACATTCAGCCGCTTTAAGTGGTGGGGTCTCTTTAAGAGGAGGGAAGAAATAAAGCTCTAGCTGTCAGAAGACCCGCTTAAAACACAGAGAAGTAAGTGGCCTGAAATAACTAGATCATCTATACTTTAATTAGTCAATAAAAATCTAGATCCAGAGTGTGTCTACCTGTCGGGGTAGCCGATGAAATGTACTGAGTGAGGCTGAAGGAATCCAATAAAGCCACAAAATTACTGGTGAGAGGGGCATAACTCACAGAGACATGAATGCTGAAGTCAATGAGTATGAGAAGCCTCCAGGGGCTCAAATAGGCTGTAAAGAGGAGATTAGTAAAGTCAGTAAAAAGAAGGGGGGAAAAAACATGATCTGTAGAGGACAGCAAAGCATTACTGCTATGACAGTGTAAAGGAGGGTCACAGGGTGAGTGTCTGAGTGAAGGGTAATAACCATGATGCTCATAAGATCTCCAGGGAGAAAAGCATTTATATTTGGATGGCAATTAGGATAGAGTGATATGGGAGGAAAAAGCTGACATCTCCAGCTCGCTAGTAATCTTTAACTGCTGATTTGGGTCACACTCAATAGAGGCTGATTGAATACTGCTCCTTCCCTACTAAAGAGAGCCATGCTCTTGGCTTGGATTCAGGTTCTTCCCACTGCTCAGATAGTAAGACTGAAGCCAATAGCATCAGCGGCCAATGTGGAGTTCAGTGATCAGAGAGCTTGCAAGAGCTCTGCTTTATTCCATGTCTGTCTCCAGCTAGCTGAGCATGACATAGCAAGGGCTTCACCACACCCTGTGGAGATCCTTTCCAGGAACTTCAGCCCTAAAAGGAACAGTTCCCAATACCACAACAAAATTCCACTCACCTTCTTCTGGCAAGAAGCCTGATTAAAGCTTGCCCATAAGCAGGATTTGGTCCCAGAAATTCAAATGGAACAATGTTTTAGGACACAGAGGCATTTTGCACTTTCCGCTGATGATCCACCAGGCCCAAGAGTGAATTGGGGAAATAATAAATGGGCCCATTTTATGTCGCTGTAACAGAGACATGGATTGAGAAAACCCATATGGAGAAGCATGAAATCTAAGGTTCTGACCCCGCAAGCTGCTCTGTGAAGGCACGGAGGTCCTCCCACATGGAACTGCTTGATGGTTCAGGATCGAATACAGCAAAAGCAGCTGCAAAGCTGGGCAGTTCAAGAGGAAGGTAAATGAATGAAAGGGAGCCAATGACAGGAAACTTAAAGAAAAGGTGGATTCATTAAAAAAAAACAGACAATTCAACAAAAACCATATAAATGGTCTCAACTGCAACAACTAACATATATCACCAGTTCACAGCTGGATTATGGGATACTTTTGCAGTGCACAATAACAACTTTACTGAACATTAATTTATGACCAATGCTGCATATTCTTATGTGCCAGTCACTGGTGCTCTTCAGTGCAACTAAGTGCCTACTTATCCACAGAGGGACAGGGAGGGTGGCCAACTTTGGTTGGATGAATTCCTGGAGATTTCATCTCATGACATAATCTTTAAAGACTAATCTTTAATTCCTGGAGACTCCAGGACAATCCTGGAGGGTTGGCAACCTTAGCCACAGGGAAGGTGAGGTAATATATTTTAGTGGACCCACTTCTGTTGGTATTCAGTTGAAACGAAGTTCATCTCTTTCACCAACAGACGTAGGTCTAATAAAATAATCTTTTTTCACTCACCTTGTCTCTCTAGTACCCTTGGACTAACACGGATACAATAATACTAGTTCTACACAGAGTTCTCTTTTACATAGTGCTCCTGTAGTATCACAGCCCTGTTTTCTGAGGCAATGTAACCTTATTTAACTGGTGTAATTAATATTTTATTCTCTTGGAAATACACAAAGAAGTTAAATAGTTCTGATCAACACAAACCTGTGTGGAGATTAATCAATACTTTTTATTGAAAGTAAAACCTTGGGTTCAATAATGATCCCATCTCACTTTTTACAAGGGAAAGGGTGGCGGAGGGAAACCAGTTCTCTGTCCAAATTCAAATGCGGTGTCTTGCTTTCAGCAGTAAAGACATTTAGGAGGGTGAATATGCCAGTGTGGCTTAAAATTCACCTCTGCATTCTTCTGCTACATCTTTGTGCAGGGCTGTCCCTTGCATAACCACCCCTTTACCAACTCTAGGATAGGAGGATCACATGTACCCTGCCTGGGCTGGCTCCACCAGCTTTAGGGCTAGATTCTGCCTGTAGCACAAGTATCTGCATCTTATTTTTCTTTAAATGGAAATTTAGGTTCTACGGAATCTGAATGTTCCACAAAAATACCTCAAACAGGCTGGATGTGGCCTGAGCCTAGGTGTTTGATACTATTGCTTTGCACGATACCTAGCTCACAGTCAAACCAGCCATGGGTTCCTGAACCCACACAATGGTTGTTGAGAGACAAAGGGAGAGAAGCTCCCACACTATGGTTAATGAATGATGGCTAAGGGATCAGGATTCTAGACTCTTCAAATGATTGGTAGATTGTGAGCCAGGAGACCATGAGTTCTAGACTTGCTTACTTCCGCAGACTGCTGCTCTTACTTCTGTAGCTCATAATGCCAGCTTTATACCCAAACCTAGACATAAAACTCAGGTTCCTTTAGATCAAGTGGTAGAACTTGTGCTATGGATCTGAAAGTCCAGTGTTCAAACGCTGCTGGTGGTGATCTATGTTGGAGAAAATGTACATAATCAGGTAGTTATGCAAGATAGACCACATAAGATATCACAAGTGACTGCACAAAACTTGGCAGCTATAGATCACGCTGTAGCAAACCTTTTAGACAAATAGCACTTTACTAATTAGATTTAAAGGGCCAAAGCCACAAAATTATATACTAGAACACTGATCTATTTACTTGTAAACAGTTAAAAGCACTTCCTGAGCATTCACTTCCTTCAACATAAATTTAGTCTCTGGGATTACTTTTGTCTGGCAGTACAACCCAATGCATTGGATATGTTGATGAAAGTTGTTTGAAACTCACAGTTTAACGTTTCTATAAATTTTGTTCAAAGATAGTTTTGAATAAAAATCTTTGAACTTTGGGACGTCTGGACTGGGACCCCAACTTGGTCTTCTCTAGTTCTGCCAACTTAAAGCTAACGATTTGTTTCCTTGGGCTAATGGGGTAACGGACTCACTCTTGTATTTCAGGATCAGATTCATCCCATACTCCATCCAAAACTCTTCTCTCAAGTAGGCCAGGGTTCCCCTCCTTCCCACTGGAAACTTTATATGGGTAGCTGGAGGAGTGCCCAGAGTTTACAACTTCATCTCAAACTTCAGTCATGACCTCTCGTACCCCTTAAGCAATGACACTGTAGTTTCAAGTGGAACTTTGAGTAAAGCATCATTTGGCTCACTGATTAACAGTTTTGAGGAGTCCAATGTTTCAGGGACGGTAAGTATGCTGGGAATTTATTGCTCATTGATAATACACTCAAAGCAACCAGTATTCAAGATTTAGTGCTAACAGCTTCATAACTTTTCCTTATTTCTTAAAGCACAAATCAAATTTTCCCTACATGGCATCTAGCCTTTTTTGCATATTTGCTACCTACAACTCTCTTACCAGCAGATTTCAGGCTAGATTTTCTGCTGTACCCAGAAATCTACTTGCCTCCACAGTGTGTTATAAAAAAAGCAAACATGCATTAAATGGAAGTGTGCCAAATTTTTGCATGCCAAGGGCCTGACCCTCCACCCAATGAAGTCTAATGGATGTGTGCCTCTGACTTGATTGGTTGAAGGATTTGGTCCCTATGTGCCTGACTATTAATACAATATCTTAAGCCTGAATCTTGAAACCTTTTTTATTTGTACTCAAGCAACATTTTCATTGATGTCTATGCAGGTGATCAGCATAATTAAGGACTTCAGGATTTAGTTTTTATTTTTATACAATTACTGTACTCTGCCACCATCATTTTCCCTTTTCTAACATGCACCTGACTACAAGGCATGAAATTCCTCCTCTGCTAAGTAGAGCCTAACAGACTTCACTGTGTGTATTTGCTTGATGCAGAATGATTTTGAAATGTAGATTCTTTATTTGGTCATTGAAACACTACTACTGTCACATGTTGCAGACTCCTCTTGTCTTTACAAAGCTAATTTATTACTGGGAAATTAAAAAAAAAAAAAGGCTTTGTGTGTGTTTAGATTATTTTCTAGCTTTCTGTAGAAAGGGCCAGATTTTTGGATGGTATAAATCAGCAGAGCTCCATTGACTTCAAAGTTTTAAAAATTAGCAGCACGTGCAAAATCCAAGCATATAGGATGTTTAAATGGCTTCCTTATGTGGAGGATACTTATGCAACTAACAGACACAGGCTACACATCTTGACATTCACGGTTTGGTTGACATGCTGTTGTTGTACTGGTATAATTATGTCACTTATGGGTGTGATTTTTTTTTAATCCCAATAGTTTAACTGGTACAACCTCTTCTCTTACAGGAATAAGTTATATTGGTCTAAGTAGTATAACTGTGTCCACTAACTGTGCAGATATAGTTAAGGTGGTATAACATTGTATTTCCACATTATGAGCTAGGAGTGGGATTCTCTTGGATGCGGACACATACACTAGCTTGACAAGAGGTAGCAGGAGTATAAAATAGCAGGGTAGCTGCAGTAGCATGAGTAACCGCAGCAGAGGCACAGATTAACCATGTCAGGTACATTCCACCAGTTTTCGGTGCATCTGTACTCAGCACAGCTCAGCCATGCCTCCATTACTGTTACCAAGGCTACCCTGCTATTTATACTTGCACTAGGCTGATGAGAGCTAGCACAAGTAGGTGCACAGACTCCAAGCTTATAGTGTAGGGGCAACCTAAGGGGCCAGAAAACCAAGAAAGTTCCCTTCTCTTTAGCTTCACTACTGACATGCTAGCATCACAGTATGCTTTCAACTGGGTATTAAATGGTTCAGTGCCACTAAGGGAATCCAACTGTGATTCCCTCCTTGAGGCTAAGGAATAAGTCCCACTGCTCAATAGCAATGCAGATGCTATAATAGTGCTTAACATCATACAAAATTGCAGATTAGAAAAAGCTAGAGTGTTTTTTTCCAGTTATAGGAGCCAGTGGGAATAATAGGAACAAGTACATTCTTGATCGCAACTTTGTGCCTAGTACATAAAAAGTGGCATAACTGAAGTTCCAAAACTGAAGGTAAGTTTGACACCAGGGTTAGGCAGACCACTATGGAGAAAAACAGAACTCCAACAAACCTTCCTTCATTGTTTTGAAATGAGCTTAATCAATTCAGGTTTTTTTGTATGGTTCTGAAATCTAATTGATCCGCAGACTCTGTATTCTCTAGTGCCTCCACTAGGGAATTTCAGAGCACTCTGCAAACATTCATGAATTACACTTTACATCTGCCTTGCGAAGCAAGCAAATATTGTTATCCCACTTAAAAAAAAAGAAAGCAAGACAGAAGGACAAACTAAAGTATAGTGAAATCCAGTGACTTGCCTAAAGTAAGACAGATAATCTGTGCAAAAGTCAGGAAAAAGAACCCAAATCTCATGACATAATCCTGCTCCCTTCTCATATTAGGCTGCAGTTCTTTTCCAACTGGCATTATAGACAGATGTGTCAAAATACCAGAGCAAATGTTTTGAAGTGAAACTGAATTTATTGGGGTTTTTTTGCTTCAATGAAACACCAAAAGCATTTTGTTTGGGTCAAAAAAATCAACATTTTCCAAAAAATGTTGATGCAAACTGTTTGGACTTCTTTATATGGCCAAAACTATTCACCCCATTCAACCTGAATTCACAAACAGTTGCCCCAAAACTTCATTTTTTGGTGAATTCCCTAATTGCCAAAAGCATTTCACCCAGCTCTACTCAAAGCTAGATTTTAGTTTCTTTTTGTCTACTACAAAATGATGATTTGTGAATGGTTGGGGTTAAAGGGCAAGGTGCCTCTCCTACTGATACCCTCGTGCAAAGCCTGGACACAGCTATTGTTCTTGGTGTCCTATCCCTACTCCGCACCAGCTAGCAGATATTACAATAAAATGATATTATTTCATTTATAACATTTCCAGGAGCCTTATTTTGATTACATAGATCACAATGATCTAGGTTAGATTTTACACAATAAAGAATGTGTATACTTATGTATATGTGTATCCATACACACAAGTATACATATATATTAAGTATATATGTATACTTTGTGTATACATTGAAAAATGTGTATACTTATGTGTAGCTGATCAACTACCTCCTGCAAACTGAAGGCCCCATATTTTCTGTTAGACATGAGTGAAATTTCTCTCTGGGCAGAGAGCCACCAGAAGTCCTTTAAGCTTTGACCAGAAAAGGCCTCCAGAGGTTTAGGCACTTGCACAGAAAGAATGGAGCAGCTTGCATAACTGAAGCCTAAATCCTTATCTTAAGGCTTAAGTAATATGTAGGCCAACTATTGACCCCCTCCTACAGAAGGGTGAATTTCAACATGGGATCAGTATAGCCAACCCCAAGCATTCCAAAATCATGAATCAAAAGCATGCACAAAATCATGATTAGCTTAAAAAGGACAGCTGAGATCCACCTAACCACTGGACCCCAGAAGCTGGGGTTTTCTGGAAATTCTGCAAGACTCTTGATAAAACCATGAAAGCTAGCAATCCTACATAGATACAGATTTCTAGCAATACATTAAGAAGGGTGAGTTCTTAATCACTGTTATTATCATATGAAACTATTCCTCCTGAAAATTAAAAGCGGTTCCCTCCAACATATATGGCACCTACCTGAACCCATGGTTACTGTTAATTAGTGTATTTGTATCATTGTGCATACAAACTCCGTAAGCAGCCCAGTGCAGATCTTTGGGAAAACAGAGCTCCATGATAGCACTGTTGGCTGATTGTCTGTGGGATACTTTTAGACAACTGTTTCAATCATGGATGTTAAATATGGCTTCAAAGCATAATGATATCCAACTGTGAGATAGCTGAGTCAGGTGCATTTAGTAAAGTGCAGGGCACTAAATGCCAACACTGATTAAAGCACAGTTGCATTAAGATTAGTGTTGTATCTGACATATTTTAAAGTGTTTTTAAGAAGCCACTGGATGACTAAAGGAATTTGATGAAGCAAGATAAGCTACAGCTGAAAGCACATTATATAGAGTCCAACCTGAAATAGGCAAGCAATAGAGGCAGAGGGGTAAAAAGTGCTTTGGAGGATTTGCTTCTCCATTTTTAGGAATCAGCACTGAGATCAACTGGAGCTCTGAGTTAACAGCTGAAAAGTTTCATCACTCCCAGGTGTTTTATTGCCATCTGTCAACAGTTGATTCTTTCATGCCTGTTTACCCACTCTAATGCTGAGGTGGAGTAACTCCCTGCTATCTTTGTGAGAGGTCCAATATGTTCAAACAGCTCCTACAGCATTGTAGCCTGGGATCCAGATCCATATCTCAACTTCACAGCTGGCTCAAGATGCAACTTTGTCGGAGGGCCCCTGAAATGAGAGGCTCTTAATTACAATATTGACATCCAGAGCCAAATATTCAAAGGGTGGAGCAGTGATTTTGCCTGCCAAATGCATCCACACCCAGTGCCAGAACATGTGACTCTGTCCTCAGCTGACCCATTAGTAGTTAAGGTCCTTTCGTGACCTGAGAGGAAAGCCCAGCCTGTAGGGACTGCCTGAGGGTCAAGCCTAGGAACAGGTATTTAAAGGGTGGAGCTGGCAGTAAAGCCTCAGGAGGCTGAAGTGATAAGATGAGGAAAGGATCCTGGGATGGGATTGGATTTCTTTTAAAGGTCAGAGGAGAGGACTGGAGCTGAAGCGCTCTCCCTCTCTTCTCCAGCCCAAGATGCAGGGAAGGAGTTTGTCTGCACGGCCGTACTGCTGGCATCCTCAAGGGAACATGCATGGTAGGAGGGCTGTGGGCCAGGCAGATAAGGGCCTCAAGCTGACTCATACAAGGGCTCTTTACTTTGATGTTCCTTTCCTTGACCATATGTCTTAGAGCTGGCAGTGTGGCTGTACCCGCCAACAGCTGAGGCCCTCAGACAGCTGCAGCAGGGTCAGAAGAAAGCAAAGTGACCTTCTCACTGCCTTTACACCATCTCCTGATGTGCACTATGCACTAGTTTTTGACAAAGAGCTCAGGCCCCATGTAGACAATGCAATGTGACTCCAGTTCAAGAGAGAAGTTAAGCACAAGCTGAATTGCCCTGTATGCCATAATAGGATTTGTTGGGTACTGAGCATTTTTGAAAATCTGCCTCCGTTGGTGGGTGCTGAGAACTTGAAAATCTGCTGTTGAACTCTTTTGAGCATATGGCCCTATGTGTGGCTTGGCCATAGCAAGTCTATGGCCTATTGGTTTTGAGGTTCAGTGCAGAATTATTTTGTTTTACAGTGGAAAGGATACTTCTTGCATTATACATTTTGGATGAATATGCCTCTATTGGACATGAATTATTGTAACCAAGATGGACCAAAAGTATCAATCATTCTCCATGCGGGATGTTAAACTTGCTGTTTTTTCGCTTCTAAGCGAAAAAGCCATGAGCAACATAGCAGTTTGTTTCAATCTGATTAACTATTGAAATGCTAATCTTGCTCAACAAGCGTTTTGCTAAGTTCATGTGATGATATGCTGGACATCAGTCACGTCATGATATAGACACACTAACACTAAAACTTTCCAGTATCATTCTCTCTCAGTGCCTCCTTGAATCACCTTCTTCTTCAACAGTATTCGGAGAAGCTAGCCATGAAAGAACACAAAGCAGAAAATGTGCTACATTAAAGTGTCCCAGCTTTAAAAACAAGGTTCAGCCTCACTGCTCCTTCCCACACAGCACTATCCCATTAGTAATACTTTCATTTGATTAGACTGATCCGCTGGCCCCTATTTCCTATTACTTAACCCCCAAACCATTATGTCCTATCAAAAATAATTGGTAATGAGAGTTTCAGGTTTAATATTTAATACAATGCTTAAATGCACTTTTACTATTTGTGGGTATAGTTTCCATCGACTAATAAGAGAAGTGGGTTGAAATACATTTCAGCAACTGTTATGCTAGCTGAAAGCTAAGTGCCATGTTAGTCATAATAGCCTTAAACACCTTCAGAAAAATGCCTCTTAGAGCCAATTTGATATTATATTGATTTGTTTACTTCTTGCAGGTCCCTCTTTTTAGTAGCTTTGGCAAATGCTGTAAAGCAGATGGAGTAAGACACACACATGTCCTTAAAGGTCAGCCCAGTGTTTGAAATAAATCCTTTTCCATGATACGTTTGTATGAAGGTTCTCATGCAGAGGGGAAACTTGCAAACGTGTTGCTTTCCTTTCCGCGTGGCAATGGAAAAGGAGCCTTATGAAAGCAGCACTAAAGCAAGTGTGCTGTGTGTGACCAGGAAATATAGTTATACTCCTCTTGGGCTCACCAGCCAGGAAGAATTTTGGGCCAACCTTTCTGCTCAGGTAAGCTACTGCACCACAAGTGGCTTCAACAGTTTTGCTTACTTACAGCAGCTCAGAATTTGGTCCTCTGTTTTCAAACTGATCACCCTCCTCCCCATTAATGCTAATTTTCCAGGTGTTTCTTCCATTAACATTCCCAGTTCTGGATGATTATTGTTTATTACTTAGCTTATGTTGGCACCTAGAGGGTCCAATTCAGATTGAGCCCTCATTGTTGCTGGGAATTGGACATGCATGTTATCAAAGACAGCCCAAACAATGGGAGGGGAAATGAAGGCAGAAAGAAGTGACTTGCCTGGGGTCACACAGTAGGTGAGTGGCAGAGCAGTGAAAATAACCTATCTCTCATGACTCCCAGTCCAGTGCCCTCAATCACTAGAAATCTGCCTCTCCTAAATATAGACACGGTACAAGTTCCACCTATGAGAACATACAAGCCTGCTCCTGCAACCCTTTGCTCATTGGAATAATGCTTGTTGATATTAACGGGGCTACTTGTGAGTAAGGACTCTTGAATGAGTCCAGTTGTTCAAGACTGATTCCTAAACATGAGGCTGAATCAGAAATGCACTGCAAGTGCCTGATACCATACAGTGCAGAATGCTCTTTACTTCCATTGAAGTCTGTACAATACACATCAGACCTTGAATTCTTCTCCACAACACCAGTATCTTCAGGCCCCCGGTACTGCAAACTCTTAGTCACACTGAAATGATTATGGATTATGTGAATAAGGCTGTGGATGTGTGTAGTCATGTACAGGAGTGGCTGCTAACTCCATCATTTACACTTCAACTGAACCTCTAAGCAATAGTAAACAACTCACTACTTTAAATATAACTGTGTCTTATGTACCCCTCTGCTGTTAAACACTGGAATGAGTGTCCCAAAACAGCGGGTGAACTGAGGGCATCTTTCTGAGTCCCAGGTTAGGAGTGGGAAGAGCTTTTATAACAGGGAAACCTCTGAAGTTGTACATAGTAGCAGCAAGGTCAATTTACCAAAAAGGGAAAATAGATTGTTGGGTGGATCCAATGTCCAAAATGGACTCAGCCTTGTTTTGAACTTATTTATTTAGAGGCACAGCTGAGAAGCACAACTTACATGTTTCCTTTTATAAATGCAGCATATAAACCAAATTTAGGACCTGAGAAGGGCTTAAATTTTAGATGGAGTATAGGTGCAACATGGGTGGCGATAGCGAAAACATCAACTAATCTGCCACAAACGTAGCTTGGGAGGACTTGTAGGTGAGAGGGTTTAGTTCTCCTCTATGCTCCTTCAGGGCCTGATTTACACCAGTCACTTACACCATTGTGAAGTGGAAATAAAACCCTACAAAATCAGCAGTCTCCACTCACCAGTGGTAGCATTTTCTAGTGGTTTTGCACAGGTATTTGACAATGGAGAATCAATTTTTGCTCCCTCTCTAGAAATTACTAATTAGGAAGAAGAGAACTTAAATAATTTTGTACTGTTAAACAGGCAAGTTTAGGTCAAGGTGGTTTAATCTGCCTGTTCCTAAAACGAATGCTTTAATATAGGGCCAGACTGTACTCCCTCACCCCCATCCCGTGGCAGGGAAGGAAATAGTGTGACACACCTTCCACAATGCTTGTATTCAGGGACAAGTGACAGTTGCCGTCCCTGAGCAATGTGGCAAAGCAGAACTGCTTTTCACAAATGCTCTCAGGTGCTGGCCACTCCAAACAGGCAGGTTTATGGAAGGAACCATTCTGCCTTCTTCCATGAACCTGGGGCCTCTGAAGCTTAGTGCACGAGCCTCTACCACATGAGCTAAAATCCAACTGGCTGTTAGCTAAGGCTGCAGAGCAAACTCAATCTCTCTCAATCTTTCTGCCACTAGATAGGACAGAATACCACACCCAAAACGTGTGTGGGTTACAATAGAACCAGGCACGTTTCCCCATATGGGCTGCAGTGTTTCCAAAGGACAAGAGCAATTCCTCGCTACTCCCAAAGGCAGGGCATAACGAAGAGTGACAACAAAACCCATAGGTAAATCAATGCTCTGACAGAGATCGTCAGGAATTAAAATCTTTAGTGAGCAGAAATTCTGAAATCCTCCATTTTAGCCCTCTTAACTATTCACAAAGGGTGAAATTCAGCCTGTGCACCTCTTAAACCCAGTTTAAGCCCTCAAAATAGGTTTTAAGTGGGGCATAAGTGGTGCAGAGGCCTTTATGCTGACCCTCAGCACAGGGGTTAATTTCACCCCAAGAGCTTTTCCAAGAGATAAGGAAACAAGCTTTCATGTACAAAGTGGTTGAGGAAACCAAGAAACAGCAAAAGAATCTGCCTGCTTTCAAAGCACTGTATCTCACCTCTGCACTCAATAGAGAGATGTGTTGTGTTGACGTACTGTAGATTATACCTTAGCCAAATGGTAAAGTTAAAGGGAAACAAGATCCCTTGACACCGTTTTAGACAAACTATAATATGCCACTATCATTAAATGATGTTTACAGAAGGGTTCTATTTACACGTCTGCAGAAAATAGCACAGGGCGCAGGATGCTGATTGCAGTGTAAATGTTAACTGTGGGACTGAACAGCATTTGCTGGAGGTTTGGAAAATCTAGTGCAAACAAAACAAAGAGGAGAAGATGGTCTTATTATCTAAGCATCCAGGCTGTATATCGGCTTTTCCTGGAGACAGAATAGCATTTGTTATTCAAGAACTCGCTAGTGCTGTGGAAATGGAGAGCCCATCAGCACTTTCACAATTAACTTTGGATTTTCAGGAGTTCATAACTTGGCTGTAATAATTTACCTCACACTGAAACATAACATATAACTGACCTACGGGTAGCCCAGGGTATATGTTGGCTTCTCTCAGCGTGGATCCTTGCAGATGTTTTTGGCATTGGTAGAATCAGTCAGAAGAAAAGGTTGTAGAGGTGGACCATGGCTGAAACCTTAAGGTCACTTCGATATCTTGGTGAAGCATCGGTGACCACCATGCTCAGGGTGAATCCCTGCCCCATATCCTGAGCATAGGTAGCTAGGTTGGTGCAAGTTTAATGCAAGTCACATCTCATGTCTGGCGTGGGGTGCGGGTGAATTTATAGGGGAAGATATCAAATCCACTTAGACAATTTTGTAAAGAAAATCCATTTTGGGGGGTGGGAGGTGAGGAGGGTGCCCTCCTACCATGCATGTTCCCTTGAGGAGGAACAGGTATTTAAAGGGTGGAGCTGGCAGTAAAGCCTCAGGAGGCTGAAGTGATAAGATGAGGAAAGGATCCTGGGATGGGATTGGATTTCTTTTAAAGGTCAGAGGAGAGGACTGGAGCTGAAGCGCTCTCCCTCTCTTCTCCAGCCCCGGATGCAGGGAAGGAGTTTGTCTGCACGGCCATGCTGCTGGCCTCCTCAGTGTTTTATTGGTTCCAATTTTAATGGTGTTTTTCCTCTCGTAAGATCTTTCACCAGCACTAATCTGAGGCAAAGTACCCAGTTGATGTACCTGGAGACTAAGCTCTGTTTAATTACAGAACAGATACAGCATGGGCAGTGCTTCTTCCAGCTTCCCCACACAGCACTAGAAACTTGCACTCACCCTGCCCAGGAAGATCACCGACGAGGTGGAAATAGAGTTCAGTCCATTCAAAGTTTGAAACTCTGCTGAGATTGCCAAGCAATGTACCATATGCAGCTAGGCTCAGACCACCTTTTACATATATTACCAAGTAACCCTAAAAAGGTAAGGACTTCAGTTTTCTACTGACTTGGATTGAATTTGAATCAGTGTCTTAGCAGTGAAAAGCTCTATTTATCCATTACAAGAACTGAGGATTTGGCCCTGTGTTTACAAAATGGAAGGTTTGCAGGCTTTGCATCAATGGGGTTTGCTCTGGTGTAACTGAGAATGATCAGAACTTGCCCTACTGAAGACATTGTGAAGTACTTTGCGATTCTGGATTATACGTGCTCCACAAAGTGCCATCTAAGGACTCAACCCTGCAAAGACTTCACATGAATAACTTTACTCAGATGGTAGTTCTATTGAAGCCTTTAGTGTTGCATTAGTATCATATGTCATTAGTATCTTGCCATTAGTATCATCTGTCATTAGTATCATATGCTGCAGCCATGTGGTCATTAACAATCCTTTAGGAGACAGTAGGTCAAATGTGTCAATGATCCATAAACAAAGGCAGGTTTAGAGGATAAATTGTAATAGCCCAGCAGTAGCTGTTACTGTCTTCTTTTTCAATAATGAGTCTTTAAAAATATTCCCTACATACTTCTTAACACCACAAGAAGTAATGGCCATCAATAACACTAATTTTAAACAGTCCCCAAGCATATTATATGATCTGCATTTGAAAAGTCCATATCCACACAGTCACAAAGGAGCCATTAGGATCCCCCAGTCACTTCTCATATGCTGGTGTGGGAAAAATGTCCTTTACTTTCACAAAATTAACCCTTTCCCTACCAGATAAAGGAAACTAATGCACAAAGACTTGCTGAAGTTTAGGGTTATGACACAGACATAAAGAACAGAATGCCAGAGTCACATCGCTTCACACCAACTGGAGATCTGGGCTCTTCATCTTCACCACGTCCCATGGTATTTATTAATGGCTACTGCAAAAAGTGGCAGTAAGTGAATATATGAGGAGCAAGGATTTTAACACTTGAATTGAAAGCATGGGCCTGCTGACTGGCATCTCTGGTAAGACTCCCCATTGACGTTAAGGGGGCCAGGATTTCACCCTAGGTATCTTCCAGAGACTACTTCTCTCCCGCAGCTCCCACTGACACTGACTTGCTTTCTGGCAGTGCCATATACTGGGGTAGTGTAAGTGATGGGTCTTTAGCTAGGGCAGGCGAAACGAAACCAAACCAGCAGTGGGCATTCCTGAACAAGGGGAAGACCAAATATTGGCTATCAATATTCCAAAAGCAACTATCAGGATAGACAGAGAAAGTAGAAGTAATAAGTCATTTTACTTGTTTGGGGAGAGAGATGTGCAATAATGACGACACTGTGCTAGATATGAAACAACAAATATCAAAGGCAGCAAAAAACTTTCATGAACTTGAAAAGATTTGGAAAGTAACACTGAGACAAAAAATACCAATTTTCAAATGCTATCGTCATGCCAGTCCTCCTTTATCAAGCAGAGTTATGGAGATCCACAACAATTGTTAAGATGATTAACTCATTCCAAAGTAAGTGCCTGAGGAAGATTGTCAGAGTCCATCAGAGAGAGTTTCTTTACACAGCAGAAATTCCAAGCAGAGCATACCACTTTAAAACATCAAACATGGCAAGAAGATGGACATATCTAGGATATGTGTTAAGGATGCCACCAACATGGCTTCCATGCCAAGTGATAACATGGACACTAGCTGGAAAGAGAGAAAGAGAGTAACCTAAAAGAAACCTTAAACAGACCAACACAAAAAGAAACTAAATCCATCCAAGACCGAAATAAATGGTGGAAACTGGTGGATGCCCTGAGGGCATGGGAGGATAAAGAAAGAAGGGTTTCCAGATGAAACCCAACAAATAACATGGGAAAGGGTTAAAGATTTCTATCAAAGATGATTTGTTAGGAATCAGAAGTGGAAGCAATTAAAAAAGAAAAGGAGGAGAATTTTTGTTTTATCCTGTTCCCTGCTGCAGGTGGAGAGTTACACGCAGAGGAAGCCATCTGCAGTGCACAAGGGTTATTGGTCCCATAAAACCCTGGAACAATGTTACATGTTCTTGAGCACCATCTACTGGTGACTGTTTAATTACAATTAATATACATATAGAGAGTCATCTATTGTATGCAGCAGTGCCATTTCACCATTCAGCATCCCCATCTAATCTACGGGCTCATTCCCACTAGCGCTTACATATTTGAATAAAGATGAAGCCACATCTTTATTTACATCTATGTTTGCAAGAGAGGGTCCTATATTTGCTTATTATTCTTTAAGCTCAGATATACACAGATGGCCTCTTTATACTGTGACGGAGTCAGTCCAGAAGGATATAGGAGAGTGCTGGAAGGCAGGTATATTAGTCTCAGGATGTGCAGGTCCCTGTTCCCTGGATAGCCAAACAAAGGCTACTCCAGGCCAATCAAGACACCTGGGGCCAATTAAGAACCTTCTAGAAAGGAGTAGAAACAGCTAGCCTAATTGGGACACCTGAAGCCAATCAGGGACTGGCTGAAACCAGATAAAAACCTCCCAGTTAGTCAGGTGGCTGTGGGTGTCAGGATCTGTGAGAGGAAGTTGTGCTGTTGGTGAGACTGAGTGGTGGACAACATATCATACAGAAGGAAGGAGGCCCTGAGGTATGGGTGAAGTGGGGTTTGAAGAAGCGGGGACTGCTGTGGGGAAGTAGCCCAGGGAATTGTATTGTGTTTTGTGCCTAAAAGGTCAGCCATCTTAGCTGATACTATTAGGTTCCCTGGACTGGAGTCTGGAGTAGAGGGCGGGCCCGGGCTCCCTCGCTTTTCCATCTTCCATACTGGCCTGTGATGAAGGTAACTCACTAGGCGGTGACTCTTGCCAATTATACTGAGAAAGGGAGGTCACTCTGGGGCCTAGATGAGTTTCTGAGGCCCCTAAATCTGCCAGGAAGCGCAGGACCCACAAGTACAGACTTGGAGCTTTGTCACAATACCTACATGGAACCTCATTGAAGTCCAGTTGCAGTATCACGGCCTTAGACTGTAAACTCCTTGAGGCAGGGAGTTGGCTTCCTACAGATTTGTAAAGCACCCACCACCCTTGTGCGTTCTAAATAAATACCATTCTCTATATAGTTTAATAATATATACCATTCTCTATAAAAGGAGGCGCTGTAGGAAGACCAATGATGGGGACCACTATTTCCTTTTTTAGGTTCACAAAACAAATTAACAAGGACTTTCCTATGCTGAAAGTTAGTGATGCATTGGTAATGTTTTCTTCAGGACATAACATCTACAGGAGTTAGATCAGGGATGCATTTGATCTGCTCTTTGTAGCAGGTGCAAGTTGTTGGTTATATTCCTGTAAAAGTCAGCATTGTCACAAGTTCCCTTTTGGTACACTTAAAAATAGAATGTCTGGGCAGGGTAGGCAGTGGTGTCTATAGTCTGAAAGATGTCCTGTTAAAGCATCACTGTGAGTTTGTGGTACAGTTAGGGTGACTGTCTAGAACACAAGAAGGTAGCATCCTTCCAGAGATGGAAAGATCACATAATTTCAAATGGGCTCAATCACATAGACTTTGATGTCATGAGACTCTTGTTTTGCTTTTAAACACTGGAAATGAAGAACGCTGCCATAAAAAATAATTGCAGCATGCGGCTGTAATATGTAGTTGTACTGCTTTAAGTAGGTCTTGCTGCATCAAACCTTTACATCTTTATACTGGGGGTACAGTGCTGAAAGAGTTAATTAACAGCAGATTCAATTAATTATAACACTGGAATGTTAACTACCTCCTAGACCTCTCTAGGGGATGATAAATCAATAGTCAATACCATCTTACTAGGAAAGTGTGTGTCATTTTCAATTCAATGTAATGGATAGCTTATTGTTCTGTTGGATTAAATAAGAGTCACAAAATATCATGCCTTGTAATAGAAATAGCATTTTCCTTCAGTTTGACTGGTAAGTAACATGTCTTCCATCAACCCAAGAAGTGATGCAATAGCAGCTTGTTTGGATGTAATTGTATATTTTGCAAGAATCAGAAATAAAGGTATTATTAAAATCCTTGCTTGGAGGCAGGCATTTTGTGCACCTAAAATCATTTTAATTGCATGTTCCAGATTTTTTTGTTTTGGAGAATTGTATGTCAGAAGCTGAAGTTAAAATGAATACCTCACAACGTATTTCCCTGAGTTACAGTAATAAGTTTTTCTCTTTGGGGAAATGAAGCGGTTTGTACAGAGTGTTATATTTTTAGTTTTATGGAACGGTTTTGGGAAAGATTGTGCCAAACAAAACATGTGCAGTAACCAACATGCAAACTACCGTCAATTAAATAAGTCTGGAGGCCAGAGGAGAACAAGCTTGGAAACTAAAGACTAAATTCCAACCTCATAAGAAGCGACAGCAAAATCTTGCACTGACTACAACTGTGCAAGTCTAACTTTCACATTTCTGGGTGATGAAATTACCTCTCTTGGGGGAAATTTTTCCAAGACAGACATTTGTCGTTTTTTGCAGGGGAAGAACAGCTTTCTCGCGGCAAAATATCAAGTTTCTGCCTGGAAAAATGGTCTTGTGTTTTCACTAAAAATTTCAGGCAAAAACCAAAAGCAAGAGTGAGAAGATGGTCATGTGGTTAAGGCACTGAACTGTAATTAAGAAGATCTAGGTTCATTTCCTGGCTCTGCAGCTGACTTCTTGTGTGACCTTCAGCAAGTCATTCAAACAAGGTGTCTCAATTTGTCATCTGTAAAACAAGAAGAGCAATACTTCCTTTGGCCGTCTTGTCAATTAAGATTGTAAGCACTTGGGGTAGCGACTGACTCTAGATCCCTCCCATCTTATTCTCTCCCAGTGCTATAACCATTGAGTTTTTCTTGCACTGCTTTAGCACTGACCTTAAACTGCTGTTCCAGAACTAGAACTACTGTAAACATGGACACAATCCAAACACCAGTTATAGACACAAGCAGTTTGTTTATGCAGCAATGAAAACCCTGTGGCTGGTCTGTGCCAGCTGACTCTGGCTCACAGGGATGCTTCACTGCTGCACAGGCTTCCGGGCTTAGGGTGGAGCCCAAGCTCTGGGACCCTTGGACCTGGCAAGGTCCTAGAGCCCGGACTCCAGCCCAAGCCCAGACATCTACCCAGCAATGAAACAGTCCCACAGCCTGACATGGCTGGCACAGGCCAGCTGCAGATTTTTCTTTGCTGTGTAGCATACCCAAGGAATGGCGAGCTCATCTCCTCTTGCACCCCTACACAAAAGCTGGCCTGAATCCCACTGGAGAGTAATTTTTGTTCTTCAGCAACCCCCCTGTGACGGATTATCTATCTCAAAGGAGGTGGGGGCAGAGAGTGAGGCCCTGCCTCCAGAGTCCCTTCATGCTACCTGAAGGAGGGACTATGCTGCACTTTCTTTCAGGGTGCCTTAGCAGCAGGCCCAATATTTGGCCTTTAAAGATGAAATCAGGACTGTATCCCCTCAAATGTTCCAGACAGAACCTATGGCACAAGGTACCCTTGAGTGATCTAGTGCCCCAGCTGATGATCAAGCTAAGGAGTAGAAGGTGATCTGACAATGATGGTGGCTGGCAGAGGAAGAGACAAGATGTCTGGCTCTGCACCCACAACTACTCTCCCAATAAGCAGGCAGAGTGGTGCAGTGGATGCCTCATTTGTGACAATATGCAAGTCTCTTATTATCTCTTCTCATTTTTCCCCCATCAAGAAGCTGGGGGCAAGGAGAGATCACTCCTTCGTAGTCTAGGATGAAGTTTTATGAATGAAAAGTGCAATGGGTCTGATTCAAAGCCCACTGAGACCATGGAAAGATTCCTATTGACATCAGTGGGCTCTGGAGCAAACCCAAGACAAGCTCTGAACGCAAGTTTATACCAGGAACGACTCCAGTAAAGCCGGAGGATGACAATCACATGGGCCTGACTGATTTCACTTACACCAACACCGGTGCAATTCGCTGACTTTTGCAGTGCTGCTCCTAACATTACTGGTGTAAGTAGAATGAGAATCAGGTTGGGAGTCTTTTGGGCCACACACCTTTCCATTTGGCATCCTTCTTCATTTGACCAGGGGCACATGGTTAGACAGTGGCAGCTCATGCTCATAGCAATGACACCTCCTTTTAACCCCCCCCCCAAATCTTGAATTTCATTAAGCGTAATGCATTTGCAGCCATTTGGATTTGATAGAAAGCCCTTTCCCATGTAGTATTTAAACTCATCAAGAGCACTAATCAATGACTGGTAGTTAAATGCCTTCTTAACTTTTTATGTGCATTGTCCTTGTGCCATGTGCTATGATGTCTTTATGGCAGGATCATTAAGGAGCATCACAAAGATTAATAAAACTATAAGGCAAATTGGATGCAAGGGGTTCCATTAAATAGAACAGGATTACAGACAAATGAAGCTCTGTGGTATTTTGAACTATAATATTTTAACGCGGGTTTCTTTGCATTCTTTGCTTGCTGGTATTTTTTTCAGTCTTCTATGACACTCATACTAAATAGATGCAAAACAGGTCAGTCCTTGTGTAAACCTGGAGTTGAAAAGAGTGTGTGTGTGTGTGTGTGTTCCAGACTTCCATATTGCTATTCTGCCTCCTGGAAAAGAGTGTGGAACCCGGCATTTGTTGGCAAATGCCATTTGGAATTAAAATAAAAGGCATAAAAAAGAAGCATCCATTCAGGGTGTTTTTACCCCAGGTTAGAGCTTATAGTTAAAAAAAAAAAATTGGGACAGTCCCTATAAAATCGGGACATCTGGTCACCCTACCTAGAGGCAACCACTCTATTTCAGAAGATAGGCTATAATGGAAAAACAAATTTTGGGGTGTGATGCAGGAATCCCTGAGCATAATGCCATGGCCTGTGCTATGCAGGTCAATAACTAATTACAGTGATCCCTTCTGGCCCAGACATCCATGAGATTTTCAGCAGAAGGGCTCAGTCTTGCCCTTCTGGAGGCTTCTTTGCTCAGTCTGGGATCTGTCCTGATGAGGGGGCAGAAACTAGGTGGACTACCACAGGTCATGGAAGAAGACATGGAAGAAGTAGTAATAGCAGTGCTGGAGCATCAGTCCTGAAGGACTCTACAGTCTTTTTTATGAAGTTATTATTAGACCTTGAAACAGCCACAGTAAATGAGAAATTGGGATTTGGCCTTTTATGCGTTTGTGAAAAATTACTATGGAGCTGGCTGAAACTTTTCACATGGAAATTTGTTGGCAAATGCCATTTTTCTTCCGTTTTTCTCAGTAAACATGTCTTGGGAAGTGTTCTGGTTTTCACTTTATCATTCTCCTTTTTCTCCTCCTTTTCTGCACCTTCCTGACAAACATTTTCAGAGGCAACACAGAAAAAGGAAAAATGGGTGTGTGGCAGAGAAAGGGGAAAAGGAAAAAAAACTGAAAAAGTGTCCAAAATGAAACTTATAAAACCAAATCTTTGATGAAATACTGAAAAATGAAAACATGATCTTTCCACAAGAGTGCAACAAAATGATTTTTACATGAAAAAAGTGTTTTCTTGTTTCCGCTCAGCGCCATTAAACAGTTTGCAGTTCCTCCAGCACTTGTTCCTGGCATTGAGAAGGCTTGTGGTTAGTGTTCTCAGCAGGGATTCAGGATTTCATGATTCAACACTCAGCTCAGCCACGGATTCCCTGTGTGACCTGGGCAAGTCTCTTTTAATCATTCTGTACCTCAGTTTCCCATCTGTAATGTGGGAATAATAATTCCTTTCTTCCATCCTTTGCCTTATCAAAATGTAAGAAGTTTTGGGCAGGAACTTCTCTTGTTATATATATAAACACAGCACCAAATACAATCTTAATCTTTTTCCACTACAGGTTAAGAGGAAGTTTCCAAATCCCATCAGGTAAAGAGTTGCAGTTTCTTCTAGGAGTTTTGTGAGCTAACTTGTTTTCATCACTATCAAAATTGTTGTTTGTTTTTAATTTTTCTCTATGTGGACCAAAAAATAAAATCCTTGTGCTTTAGTAAGACTCTCAGTAAAACTGTTATTGTTCTACTGACCCGTTAACAACCCCAGTGGTCTTTAGTCCACAAATTATCAGCATGACAGACCTTAATGACATCTTCATAGCTGTTTTGGTCCATGATGTCAATGGGAGTATGTACAGCTAAAAAATAATTTGCTGTATCATCCATGCACTGTCCTGTTCTTGCATCATAATTATACATATTGAAAATCCATATGGAAAAAGTAGTGGTTATGTACACATAGTAGCTACTTTTTAGACCTGAGTATCAGACTTTTCTTTAATTACCAAAGGAACCAAATCACGAAGTAAACAAATGGCTTCATATTCTATTTTGAAACAATGCTAATCTGGCAATTCAGGACTGCCAAAAATCACGAGCCACAAATGCTGTAATAATTTCTTTGGATTGCACTCCATGAATTAAAATGGCCCATCTAACGTTAGCTAGATATAATGCAAAGATAATTTGCTCTTGAGCCGAGGCATGAGCAAACTGAGTCCATCCCTTGAAAAATTACTTTCTTCCAGCAAATGTTCACTTCTGTGCTATCAACATTTTCAGTTAGGGGCAAATCCTCTCCCAAGCACAAAGGCACAAGTAGCTGGACTGTGTGCTGGGGAGAAAGCTGGGGAAAAACCCCACAAGGTCATTTATCAATAACAGAGGTACTTGCAGCCACCGTTGGCTACAGTAGCTCCTGTTCCCATGCAGACATTGGCTGATGACAAGTGTGCCAGTTCGGTCAGAAAATGTTTTTTTTTTTTTCTCTCGCAGAAAACTGAACTGTTTCAAGTTGGAAAAGCTGCTGCAATGCCTCATGGGATTTGTAGTCTAGGTGTCTATGCTCCCATTCTCTATGGGCTAGGTGCTCTGGACAGACCACATTCTCTTGTGTTGCATCAGTTTCCCCTCCTGGAGAGGAAAGACAGTGCAACATAGGAGTCTGTGGCCGTGGTCCAGAAGGGGAGATATAATCCAGCCAGGGAACCCACTCCACAGAAGTTAAATGGGGACAAGAAACCACTGGGGTACCACTCCCATACATCACAGTGGCAGCATATGGAAATCAAAATTTTGGGGGTTTGGGACAAAATTATTTGAAAATTTCCACAGAAAAGTAGACACTTTTCATTAAAAAAAAATCATTGCATCAAAAACCAAGTTTTATGTAAAAGTTTGGATGGAAATCAGCCCGACCACCAACCTCAGGTTTAGTAACTTGATCCCTTGTGATTAAATAGAAACCTCACAGTGAATCTTACAGGGTGTTCTCAACATTCCCTGCAAGAGTGGCATCATTTCTAGGAATGTGACAGGTAGGTATTTTTTTATTAACCTTACTTTTAGCCTCCATAGCTGTCCTCTGTCTGCACTGCCTTTTGGGGGAACTGCATGCCACTGGAGAAATGCACCATTCAGAAAACAACAGACTGGTTCTCCCGCATGAGAAGCTGCTCTTGGGACTCCGGCATTGCACACCAGGAGAATTTCTGCTTTGTTTAACACAGCGAAAAAAACCATCAGTTGACATAGTGATGTTAAGAGGGGTGGATGCAAGTACAATAAACAAACACATCTTTGTTTTAATACTCGGGAGTGACTTATTGTAGTTAATTATAGGAATTTACAGCTATTTATGAAAACTCAAGAAAGCAGAAAACATTCATTTGTCGGTAGTGTAGCTGCTGGGTGGAGGCAGCCTAGATATATGGAGATGAATGCTAGACTGTATCTTGTTTGCCTTGTTATGCACAACTTTACTACGGAAATTTGAACTTCAGTGAGTAGCTACTTGGCAAGTTAGAATAAATAATTATATGCACACACACAAAAACCATGCAAAGTGACATTTAAACATTGTTTCTTTGTCACATATCAGTTAAATATAGAAAAAAAAAACATATTTACTTGCACCTGCTGCTCACACACAAAATATGTCATTATACTAAGTGTCCATTTCTGTACATGGAGTTTTTATGAAGAAAACAAAGTCAGTTTGGTTCAGCCTTATTTGTCTCATTTCAAGACTCAGATGAGCTGCCCTTATTGGGGAATGATAAACAGAAAACAAAATAGACATCAATTAGAGATCATTTGCAGAAAAAAATGCTTCTTTTGCATGCATTTAATAACTATCCCAGCGTACTATGATCTGATGGGGGTGAATTCCAGAAACAGGTTTTTCCTCCTTTCAGAGGCTGTCTGTGCAACAACTGCCAATAAAAACACTCATCATCAGCAGGCACACTACTATTACATGAAATATTTCACTAAATTGTAATGAGCCAGCAGAAACCAAGACAACATGGTAGATTGTATCCTGCTATTATCTGAGTGCCAGTTAAAGACTTGCAAGTTTCACAGGTGTTTAATGCTGGCGTGGAATTATTGATACAACTAATTTAAATAAGTTTTCATGATATTTGCAACTGATGTAGTCTTCAGAGGACCAAAGCTATTGCTCAAGATGACCTGAATAAATTCCTGGCTCTGTAGAATGACTAGTTTACATTTAAAGTTAACAAGCTTCTTAGGAATGATCTAATTCTTTATCTAGACCTTGTAGGTGCTTATTTGTAACAATAAGCAGTGTAGCACCTCACAATCTTTAATGCTTTTATCCTTACAACACCTGAGTGAGACAGGGAGGTGCTATAATCTCCTTTTTACACTGTGACCAAAAAACCCGCAGTACCAAGTCTCAGAGCCCAAGTCAGCTGGCTTGGACTGCATGGATAAAAATAGCCATGTAGATGTTTGGGCTACCGAGTTGCAGAGCCTGGGCTCCAGCCCAAGCCTGAGTATCTACACTGCAGTTGTATAGCCCCACCAGCCACCCCTATGAGTCCAGTTCGATAGCCTCGAGTTGTGCTGCAGATCTTAGTGCAGTGTAGAGGTACCCTAAGTGATTTGCCCAGGGTCTGTGACAGAAGACTGTGGCAGAGCAGGGAATTGAACCCAAGTTTCCAGCTAGCATGCTAACCATATGGGAGCATCCTCCCTCATTGCTCTTATACAGTAATAAGGCCAGAGTCTTCCTCCCTTTGCTCAGCCTGTAAGCAGTCCCATTGTTTTCAGCCTGAGCAGAGATTGGGTGCAGTGAATAATAGGGCCCAATCGAAGTGTGTCAGAATCTTCCCATTTGATCTATTACTTTGAGTTCAATAAGCTCTCAAGCTCTAGCTGCCTTTGACAAATAGTTAAAATGTAATCCAGAGAAAGAGAGACAAAGAATAATCTTACAGGTAGCCCACACCATGCTCCATATGGCTAGGTACTCCATACCACAAATCACATATATAGGGATCATGTCAACCGCCACTGAAATGCAGCCACCTCTGGGGTGAACATGGCAACAGTTGTATAGCTACAGCTAAAAGCAGAAAGGGAAGAATTCCGTGCTGGGCTGAAACCACGAGGTGGGTGGGGGAGAATTTACTAGATGGTGGTTAGTGAAATATAATTATTCAAATCCACAGATTCCTTCCACTCTTCTGAATGATATTTCTCTCTCTCTTTTGAGAAATGAAGACATGGCTAGAGCTTTACCAAATAGTCCCTGCCTAAAGGCACCCTGTGTAGTTCCTGCATTTCAGTAGTTTACATGTTGTACCTCAAACATGCTGGTCAGGCATTTCAGAAGGAAAAGTGAGCAGACTCCTTTGGAGTTACATTCTCTCTTTCTGAGCTACTTCCCCTCCCGCCACCCACAGCTTTTAATGATTATTTCTGTCTAAAGAGATCAATGGAAATTCTAAATACATTCTTCTAATATCTGGACTTGTAATCGGACACAAACAATAACTACACTTTGTGTGGGTGTCTGGGTTGTGACAAACACGCCAAGCATAACAGACCTGGAAAGATACCACAAGGAATACCAATTTGTAGTTAAAATGACACATGGCATCATTATAGGAATTTAACAAAAATATTTTAAAAAACAGAATGGAAAGTCTGTAAAGCTGCCTATAAACAACACAACTGGGTGGGGATTTCGTTGATGACACCTCCTGAAATGGCAAGTGAAGCAAACTGCACAACCCACAATTGATGCTTCTAAAACAGGGCAAAAAACCAAACAAAAGCACCCAAACACAATCACAAAGGTGGGAAATTAAAAAGGAGAAGCAAGCAGTAATTTTAAGATAGGATACAACACTGTTGTTTTAGTCTACGTCTTCTCCAGAAAGTACATATGTGAAGCCTGCTTTGTTCTGCCATGTCATTATTATTGAATTATGCTTATGTGTTTGTTCTGATTTGTCTTTTGTTTTTCATTTCCCTATGTCGTTAAACTTTTGTCCATCAACTCCTCTTAAACCTTCCCTGCTCCCACCCTAATTTTAAGTATCTTCAAAGAATATTGCTGTATTGCAGGCCTGTTATACTTCAGCTAATGAGGAAAAAATCTGTTCCTTTTAATAAACACTTGCTATTCAAAAAGGCTTTCCTTAGGTCTACTTAGGTCTTTATTTTCTCTCTCCCAGGGCAAAAAATTATAATTCATTCTGGTACTACTGAGAATCTTCTCTAGCAAGTGCTAAACCACCAGAAATTCAGTGACTACTGGCTAAACTTCAAAAGACTGAACATAGTCCCAGCATGGTGGCTGAACATATAAGTTAGCAAGAGTTGGATGCATTATAAATTTGTCTGTCTTGAATTTTCATCATTGAAGAAAACATATTTATTGGGTCTAATTCCTTTGTGAGTTCTAACTGTTCCTAGACCGTATTTGTCATCCCTTTCATTTTATTCCTGTCTTACTCTGGATATAATGCCTCCTTCTCCACTCCTTCTTCGGGAATCAAGAGATTGCCTGGGTTATTTTGAAAGGAAGGGTGCATTATTAGCCAAGTTACTTCTATGAAAGAGACAGGAGCTCTTTCATACCAGATTCACATTTGCATAGGGGAAAGCTATGAGCAACCACTAAGTATTTTCCAGGTGTGTATTTTTAAGTCTACATTCCCCACAGACCAAGGGCCAGCTGGTGTTACTAGTAGAGCCCTGTGAAAATTTTCACAATTTCAAAATTGACTGTGCAATTGAAAATGTTGATTTTAATGAAATTTCCCCATTTTGGGATGGAAAAATTCAGACCACCATATTTTGTTTCAATGGAAAGTTAAATTTTATTCCCACATTTCCAAATCACAGCTTTTACAGAATTTCTACTTCTGCAAAACTTCAGTATTTTATATTGTTTCATCCCATTTCTGGGCAAAACCAAATAACAGAATTTCTCAAGGGACAGAAATTCCATTTTCTGAATAGCTCTGCTTGTCAATTTTACTGGCAATATGAGCCTGAGTTGCAGAACTACACAGTAGAGACCTGCAGTGTTTTGCTGTGTAGAATAACTGTCAGGAAGATATGCCACATATTTCACATTACTGGTATGTATGCCACATGGCACAAAAATCTGAAGCCTCCTGTCCATATTTTGGATAAGTAATTCCAGTTCTTCATAGTGTTCTCCTACATGTGTCAGCATAAAACCTTTAACAGGAAACAATACCCATTCAGCTTCCCCCTTCAAGGCATGAAGTTTCTTAACATAGCTTTCAAGAAAGCATTGTGTTAATTATCACATACAGACACATGGTGAGTATCAGTTCATTCATGATGAAGGAGTGCTTCAGAACTTTTGACATTTCATTGGGGTTGTCTGAAACAAATGTACCAAGTTCACCTTTAAGTAACACATTTGGGAATCAATTATGACTGTCAAAATAACTCAATTTACCAAGACAAAATAATCCAGGTGGTCTAAATCTTTATAATATTTTGACATTTGCAAACAGATTTTGCTAGCCATTAACCTAGCGATTCTAGTTCCTAGAATGCAGCAGAGAGAACTATTCCACTGGGTGTCTGGAACAAAGTATATTCTGAAAACAGACTTCACTGAAGTAACTTTTCCAGCAGGTAGATGCTAAGTGGTGATTGTACTAAAAGTGCCCACTTACGAGACAAATCATCCCCTCCCCACCCCTTGAGGAAACTCCACCTTTTGAAATAGGGCCCGCATGCTGGTCTGGAATTAAATATATTGGAGAGTATTAAAAAAGGTAAGGGGCTGCACAATAGATCTCATGTACCTTGATCATATGCATGGTATAAACAACATAAGAGACTGCAGGGTCTCAGAAATGTCACTTCTCTGGGACAAGAGACGCAGATTCAAATCCGAGGGTTGCCTTTCAAATTTAATGCTGCAAACATGATCACATTTGTGCTTTATAAGCAATCTGATGGAATTTATTTTAGATTTTTTTATTTTTTATCTGAGTGTATAATGGAAAATGGGTCATTTCTTGCATGGACTTCTTTCCTGCAGGATGCTCCGGTTTCTCTCTCCTCACACTGATGTTACTGAAGAAAGGTATATTTAGATTGTGAGCTCTTTGGGGCAGAGACCATGTTTTGTCAGCTGTGCCTACAGTGCCTAGTGCTAGTGAGGCCTCTAGCTGCTTCCACAATACGCATTGTTGTTAATAATATTAATATTATTAATATTAATAATAAAGACACATGCAGTACATGGATTATATGGACAATAATAGCCAGAGAGCAAAAAACTCATAATTTCAAAAGTCTCAGACTAAGTGAAAAAATATTCCACTGAACTCAAGTGAAGCTAATAAGCCTTAGAAATTGTTTAACGTGGCCTGTTCCTCATTCTTTCATTAACTGAAACAGCAGTTAATGCTAACAGGAATGACATATGCACACAGATATGCAAATAAAGTGCTTGGATTGCTTATGTGGTAACTGTAAATATCATGGCTGGAAACGTACTGTGCCAAGGAGAGACACAAGCTGTTAGTTCAAACCCCTACTCAGTAGAACTCACAATGCATTTTCAATTGTTGAAGTGCCATGTTCAAGAACGAGAGACAAGATGCACCTTCTGAACCAGTGTTTATGACCAAAGCAAATTCAATGATTGCTTAATGATGATGTAAAGTAACTTGTAGTGCTGCTCTAGCTTTGCTGTGTGCAGCATACAGTACTATCACATGACCAAACCTCTACTGCATGAAATGGCAAGCTGGGGAAAATAGATAAGAAAACACTGGTACTGAAATATACAAAGAACTGCAGATACGGCTTTATTGTGTAATGCATTAAATTACAGTGGTGTGATATAAGAAATTTGTAAGTGTCGCTCAAGCATATATACAAAAAAATCAAAGCAAAAAGTTTGCAGCATTCATGGAACCTTTTTTCCCCACCCTTTTGAAACTTCCTCAGGGTATAAACAGGAATATGTAGATTTTTAACTTGAAGTGACTGAGTTGCATTGATCCAAGAGGATACACAATGTGCTGCAAATCCGGACTACAAAATGGCAAAAACCAAAGGTTGGATTTAAACTAACAAGGACATTTAGAATTTTCTCCTGTCCACCAAATGAGAATTCTCACTTTGTTTCACAGGGGCAAGGACTACATCTTGTCTTGTTATCAATCAAGTGCCAGATTTTAACCCTCCTTTCTCATTTTGGGTGCAATTAACCCTGTGCAGTGGACAAGTCCCAGAGGAACCCCAGGCAGCTATATTTACAATAACTATATACATTGGACGTATGTGGAAATTAAATGTGGCATATACTTTATGCTAGCCCTCTGGCCAAGGGTCAGTTGTGCCATATGTGAGCAAAGGTGGCAGAATCTGTCCCTAACTATCTTAATTTGAACCTCAAGGTGTCCAGATCACTGCAAGTCCAGTACTCCAAGCAGCATTTATTCCCCTGTTCACCTTTTCAAGTTATGGTGAAAAAAATTCCAGGACATTTTTTGGTCCCCAAGAGGAGCCCTATCCCTTCAATAAGGGGGAACAGCAGATGAGACTTCAGTGCAGTTTGATGATAATTAATTCAAGTCTCTATTCACCCCAAATATTTTATACACTGTGTAAGAAATACTGCCTGAAAGCTTGGTTTGAATAACGAAGGCACACTGAATCGACACATTGAATATGTTATCAAGAATCAGAAGGGTAGCCGTGTTAGTCTGGATTTGCAAAAACAACAAAGAGTCCTGTGGCACTTTCTAGACTAACATCCGACAAAGTGGGTATTAGCCCACGAAAGCTTAGCTTATGCTCCAATATGTTTGTTAGTCTATAAGATGCCACAGGACTCTGTCACTACTGAATATGTTGCGACTGTATGTTTGCCTCACTCGCCTGTGCATTGTAATTCATGTTAACAATAGCTCCTCAGGGTCCTCTCTTAAATAAGCTACTGAAGCCCAAGATCCTATTCTGTATAAGGATATTAAATAAACAAACAAGAGTGGAACCTTTTCATCACCACACGTTTGATTTTTTTTTTTCACAATAGGGTTGTTTAAGAGAAGATTTCAAGCTGTGCTCCATGTACCACTAGTGCACTGGTGAGCAGCTGCTGCTGGCTCAAGGGCCAGATTTTCAGTTCACCTCCCATTAAAGTATCTAAATAAGAGCTAGATTTTCAGAAGTGCTCAGCATCCAGAAACTCTCATTAACACTCAGGCTAGATTCTTGTGTTCAGCACCCTATGGACTGAGATCTGTGGAAAACTTGGCCATTTATTTGGTGTTCAAATGAAAGCTGAGTGTATCTGAAATGTGGCCTAGGGTGTTGGTTTTACCTGATTTCCAGCTGCCAAACCCCAAATACGCCTACAAATATATTAGCTGCTTTGCTACCTCCACTTTTCAGAGATCCATTGGGCCTAACTGGCTTGTGCTCTGAGCAGTGTAAACCAGAAATACCTCCCCTGAAGTCAGCAGAACGACAATGAGAGAAGAATCAAGCCCCTTATACAGCTAGGAGGGTATTGTGTGGTTCTTTGTATCTAGGCAGAAGGATCCAAGGGAAGGAAGGACTAAGAACTCACTGCTATGCTCTGGTCAGGAATTATTATTAGTTTTTAAGACCGGGCTAATGGCATGTGGAATACCTCAGTTTCTAAAGGTCCTATTTGATCCTACCTACAAGGGCAGAATTTCTAACCACACAGAAAGATAGCAGGAATGGGGCCAAATAAGCAAGCAAGTTTCTGATTTTTTTATCTATATACTTCAAGGAAATCTTGAACTCATCAGGTATGTAAGTTAAAGGAACCCCCAGGCACTTTGTTCTTGCTTGGCCAGCATCAGACTCTAGTGCTCATTGACCTTGACAGCATTACACAGAAACTATTTTCATATGAATGAATTATTCTTGAATAATTTCACCAGTATGTTACGAGCAAAGACACTTTCCTGGAAATATTAGCTTTTCCCTTTCCCCTTTTATCTTCAACAAACAGATATTATGAATCTTGCCAAGACAATCACCCGATTGGCTCATGACAGGTTGCTCTATGGACTTATAGCATTTCAAAGCACCATGGGCCTGTCTTTCCTCTCACTTATACAGGTTTTATGCCAATATTCTTGACAAGCTACCTATGGCTCTTATACCTGCGTTTTGAGAAGACTCGTCAATAATAACTGGGTAAATAAAACAAAATCCTGGAAATCTAGGGCCTTATTTACCCCTAAGGTAACAGAGATTAGAATCAGGCCATTATTGTACACAGTCTTGTTTTATGTTGTAATACAGTTTCTTTTGCAGTTGTGTCCTTCCCAAAAGTAAAGTCTAAGGCCTGGTCTACAGTAGGTGGGCGGGGGGGCGGGGTCAACCTAAGTTACGCAACTTCAGCTGAAGTCGACATATCTTAGGTTGACTTACCTGGCCATCCACATAGCGGTGAGTTGACCGCTGCCACTCCTTGACTCAACTTCCATCTCTTGTGGAGGTGTAGTACAGCAGTCAACGGGGAGCACGTTTCCGGATCGATTTTTCACATCTACACTAGACATGATAAATCGATCCCCAATAGATAGATCACCACCCGCTGATCCAGCAGGTAGTGTAGACGTACCCTAAGAGTTATAGTTAATGATTATTGCATGTTTTCTACATGTAATTCTGACTGCAGTAATTGCACTTGGTGGCTCCCTAACTTCTCCGTGCAGAGCTGATTTCCACACCTTGTTTTGCTGTGAACCCTCTTTGGATCAGATTTCTCTGACTATCCAGCAATTTACTCAATGCAAGGGAAAAATCCCACAATCATACTGAAGGGCCCAGTTATCTCTTCATACCCTCATCAGCTGCTGCATTTCACTTCTTCTCATATTTCCAAATATCATGCAATTGGTCTGCCACACAAGAGTTACAACAAACAGCTTCCGCTCATGGTCCTATTTGAAATACTTCCCACTTTAACCTTCCTTTTGACCAAAACACTCCATGCAACACTGTTTAAATATGCTTCTAGGTTATGGATGCTATGCTAACTCTACATAAATACATTCCAAATACATCTTTATATTCCTATCTTTATATGCCCTTGTGTTCCCTTTCTGTGAATAGTCCAGTGAACAAGTCTGTTAGCAAGAAAATTATCAGAAATAGCCTATTTCAAATGAATAGCGGAGAATATCTGCAGAAAATAAACTCTGGCTTTGCAATCAAGAATATTAGTATTAGAAACCTGGTTCTCAGAATTACACCCTGATCCAAGCATGCAACCTAACTGCCCAGCCAAACCAACCCAACTCAGATTTTGGACTAGGAATATGAAATATGTGCACTAAACTTCTCCTGACTGAGCTACAGAAAGGCAGGTAAAATTCACCACCAAGCTCTATTTGGCACCATTACCCACATTGATCAAAACCTTACTATTAGTACTTTGAAGTCAATAGAACTATTTGCAAAATATCACCAGGCCACAGCTGCAAATCAGATACTTTGCTCACCACAGACAGGATAAGATAGAGGGGGTCAGCAAAGGAACCATTGTGAAATACAGGAGTTTTAACACAGCAAGCATAGAGCCTCCTATAATCAACCCCCCAGAAGATACTCAGTTCAGTAATTTAAGAAGAAAACTAGGACTTATATTTTAAAGATTCCATAGACTTCTTGAGGTCCCTTCCCTTCTATGATTCCAGTGCAGGAAGCCCTTACCTGTAGAGCACCACCAAGTGACACCTAGAATCCCTTGAACAGCACCCCCTGCTCTGAAACTGCTTTCTCCAGCACTAGTCAAGAGGGTGAAGAGCTTGTACTATATAGGGCCTCAGGCTCCTCCTATTCCCAACATGCTCTGCTAAAAGAAACTAATAGAAAATGTTAAGTTTATTTATTTTTTCCAATAGGAAAAACGTGTTCCTCGCTGCGCTCTAAATTTATCACTGAAGCTGGGTTATCGTCTTAGGCCAGGTCTACATGAGCGGGGGTGGGAAGAGGTTTCCAACCTAAAATATGCAACTTCAGCTATGTGAATAGCGTAGCTGAAGTCGGCGTATCTTAGATCGACTTACCTGGCTTTCTTGCGGTGACAGAGAGCTCCCCCGTCGACTCCACTTGCACCTCTTGGCAAGCTGGAGTACCAGAGTTGACGGGGAGCGTCTTTGGGGATCGATTTATGGTGTCTAGACAATAAATCGATATCTGATAGATCAATCAGTACCCGCCAATCTGGCAGGTAGTGAAGACCAGCCCTTAGGGTTTATTTTCTGTTCTTTTCTGAAAGCAAAGCTAGCTAAAACTGAGGAAAAAGAGGAGCCCTGATCTCATTTTCTTGCCAGATCCGAGCTTTGTGGCCCTAGCAGAAACTGGTCTCCAGCTTCCTAAAGAGCAAAAAGACTTCTTTTCCCTTAGGCTGCTCTGTCACAGTAGGGGTCTAATTAATGGAAGGATGAAAAAAACCAGTTCCCAAGTAAATTATTTGTTGTTAATTATCCACTCAACTCTACTGCACACTTAAGAATTTTAGTCAGAATCCATTGTAAACTCCTGCCACTAACAGGCAAGAATGTAGGTACACTCTTGTATCTCCAATGTTGCAGTGCTTTATTTCATGCAAGTGCTTTTGGTGAGCATAAGCAAGAAATTACATCTAGGGTTTAGAAGATAACAGGTTGCTGTCAAATACATTTTGGACCACTCACTGTCTAGGAAATACACTTGGCTATGCACTTTGTTTGCAAAATATTATTCTTTTTGTCTGTAGAACCTAATGTATAGCTCTCATGAAAAATCAGAAGGCTATAGACAACCTGCAAGGGTTTTTGCACTTTCAGCGATCCCCAAGGACATGCTTTTTTGTTCAGGTCGAGCAGTTTGCACAAGCCTGGCAATCAAGCATGTCCTCATTCTACAAAGGATAACTTTTCAAGAGACACCATTATTTTGTTAGTGGCTTTACAAGACCCCATCAATAATTGGTATATGGTGTAAGCAGTGTATTAGGCAGTGGTTTATTTGTCCTGAAAGAAATGCTGTGACTCAAGCAGATATTTTTTTTATTTCAAAACTGATGCGGCAAGCCCAGAGGTGCTGGGGCTATGAACTCCCAAGCCTAGAGCGCCAGGGCTCAGCACTGGCACAAATTAAGCACTGATGTTAGGTAGAATTCCACCAGCACTCTCGGTGGCTAATTTGTTAATCATGCCCAGCTTGTTTCAAGGATACGGACGGGCTCAAGTCACAACATTTGAATCCAGATTTCAAACGCTCCCCAGTTCAGGGCTTTTTGAATCAAGAGTTCTCATTCTTTCCGTTGGAAAGACAAGGGCTATTTACACACAGCCAGACTGTGCAGCACTTTCTTGCATAAGTAGTCCTCTGAATACAAGAGACTACTCATATGAATTAGTCCTTACTAATGTGAAGGACTCCAGAATCTGGTCCAGAGTTTGTATCTGGATCTAGCTTTGGATTTCAAATATCCTCCAAGTTCCAGTTTGGTTCCAGGCTTTTGTTTGAGATCACTTGTACTCATTTGATAAGAATTGCTACAATCCAGTACGGGAAAGTATTTGTATTAGAATCCAGAGTAAATCATAAAGCTGAACACGTCAAGCTTTCAAAGGGCAGAATATGAGAAAAACTAGAGATTAAACTGTATGGGACATTGGTAAATCCCCTTTCACATAGTGACAGCAAAGGACTCCGCGCAGCGTCTCCTACAGAGCAGCTGTATGCAAATAATACGACAGTTTATGGTTTTAACTAGAAGACCCTCATGTGATAAAAAGTGTTGCTTTACTGAGTTTTGTCATTCCTTCGTGGGACCATGAGCCCGCTATGGGCTAGGTATGCTCTCTTTTTGATTTTTTTGTCCCTCCACTGTTCTTCACCCAGGCCAAAATATGGATTCACAGAAAGGTCAAAATCCTAGTTAACTGTCCTTGAGACTCATAATAATTTTCCTACACTACTACAACTTTTCCAGACTTTTCAAGAACAAACTTCTGTTTATTGATTTTTTTTCTTTTTGTCTGCATATGTTTTACTGAAGAAATTTCAACACTAAATAAAATTAGTACAATGGCGTTTAAAAATGAAATAAAGGGAGCGTAGAAAAGAGGGAGTGTATCTAAGACCAGGATCCTGCAATGGACTTTGTATGGGTAGACCTCCACTGAAGTCGGTGATGTGCCACGTAAGCACAGTGGCCCCAGCCCAGAGTCTGTAGTAGGACTGAGGACCTTATTTTGACTAACTAAAACAGAAAGTATTAGGGCTGATTAATAATTTCCCCACAAGCTTGCATCAAATGTATCAGTAAATTTACTTTAGCTGTGTCTGAATGTGTGAATTTAACTTCAGCTGTGTCTGCTTTTTGTAAACATTAGCACAACCAACATTTACTCACTTAGTTTGATCCACATCCCATTGAATGGTTTTGGATCTAGCCCAGAAATACTTTTAAAAAACTAATTATACATTTCCTCAATTAATTATGTCTAGGAAGAGTGCTAGGCTATGCTGAATAAACTATCCTCTGATGTTGTTTTATGAATGACCCTTTATCTGTGGCCTAACTGTACCTATTTTCAAAACAATATCCTCTGTTTTCTAGGATTAGTTCTCCTCTTTGTGTTTCGAGGACCATCAGGTAGTACGTTTTTTATATGGGGCACTGCAGACAACACGATTCCCCCTATCCCTTGTCAAGGTCCTGGCACACAAACAATTAAATGAACAGAAATACGATCTCAACACACTCTTGCAAGAACTAGTACCTAGAAGTACAACTGCCAGTAAGATTATAGGCACACTTGAAAATTGGAATCAAAATGGAATTTGAGCATCAATTCTAATTTAAAAGAAGGTTACAGTAAGTGCTAAGAGTGGTGGTGGGTTTTTTAAGCTTATGCACTTCCAGTATTATGTACAGTTTTTAAAAAATGCTTTTGGAAATTACTGACTAGCATCAGTAAGGTATGGGGAACCAGTGCCTGTCCCTCCCTAAGTATAAGTGGGTAAAAATTAGAGATGATCAAAAAAATTTCAATACTTTTTTTTGGTCAGAAAATGCTCATTCATTAAAACCAAAATAGTTGTTTTTAAATTAAGTTAAAAATTTCTTGGTTTGAAGAATTTTTGGAAAAAAGTTTTGAAATGGTCACAAATGGTTGTCGAAATGAAAAGTTTTATGAGGGATGTCAAAACATTTGTTTAAAATTTAAGCTAATTATAGTGAAAACAATTTTAAATAAGGGATTTTGTCCCAATTTTGATTTCAAAATGATCAAAATAAAACGGTTTGACCAGCCCAAGCCTTTTTTATTTCAGATTGTTGATTCCCGAACATTTATGAGATTTGGACTTTTCAGGAATGGGGAATTTTTTTCACAATCTCACATTTTCCCAGGGTAGGAAAACTATTTTCAATTCAGCTCTAAAAACAGCCCATCTCCCTATGCTCCCATTTATAGAAGGGAAATAACTCTTCCCCCTCCCCAATATCTACAGAAGGGAAATAATTCAAGTATTTTGGATACTATAATGTTGCAACTACTAGTAAATGCTAACTTTTGAACACAGATGACTAGGATATGCTCTAAGTAGCAGACACAGTGAAGCGTTATGCTCTGCCATACAGTACACACTTAGAAAGCCTAACTGAAGACATGGGAAGCCCTGCAATCTATTTAGGATTATGCCAGAAGTGAAAGTGGAGAAGCAACAGGTCTAGACTGCGCAGGTCAGCCAGTGACACTGGTAGCGTTGGGCTGGGAAAAACTTTGCGCGGGCTTTTCAGTCGGTCAGTCCTGTCTCTAACACACGGGGTACCTCAAAAGCTTTCCTCTTCGAGGTAGTGTGGTTTGAATCACACATATAGAGCTATATACACACAGAACAAAGCAGCGGTGAGTCAGTCAGTGTGAGAGTCCTTTTCATTATGAACAGAGATGTGTATGGGGCAATCCAGATACTGCTGTTCTCAAGGAAGTCAATAGCAAGCTCTCTTTGACTACAATGGCCAGTGCTGAATGCTTCTGAAAATCCCCTTCTCCCCATATAGCTGTGCATCCTAATCAATTTCAGGCTATTTTAATGTGAGGGGAGAGAGGAATCTAGAATTTGAGAGCATTATGAACGTTATACAGAGAGAAATATCACCCTTTCCACTGTGAAATTGTGCCATAGGCAAAATATTACTGTTCCCAGGAAGACATTTCATTATTTTCAGCAAAACTGCCAACAGATCCATCTGCAGCTCTTGATGATATTGGGTACAATTTTCAAAGTGCCTAAGTGACTTAGGAACCAACTTTCCTTTGAAAGACAAATTTGACTGATAAGACATGTTTTAAGGAGAAGGGAAATAACTTTTGGTCTGTGTAATTTTTGACTTTCAAAGGTGGCATATGCCTGATGTGCTCTAATATGGATGTGTGTGAAGTCTGGAGATGGCAGCAACTGTGCTTATGTAGCTACAATGAGCTGCCAATAAGGGAGACACACATGGCTACATTTCATAATGGAACAATTTAATTGTTTTCTCTAACAAAGCTTGGCAAGCATTTTATCCAGAAAATGTCCTAGGCAGTTTAATCGCATCACAACGACTGTTCAGGGGAAATCTGGAGACTCCGTTCCACCATGAAAGTGTGAAACGGAAGGATTTGAATCCTGCTTTAAGTGAAAAGTTCATTGCAGCTTTAACTATGAAGTTGCTACATATGCCTCCGTAATATAATAATGTATATAGGGTTGGCTGACAGCAACCTCAATTGCTAGTTGCTAGACATATTACATATCATGTTGGAGAGGGATAAAGCCTACACTTAATCTGCAGAATAACACATCACAACATCTGTAAGGGAGCCCCATAGCTGGCAGACTTTCCACACTCACTGCCAGTTTAACAAAACAAATATTGACACAGCTTGTTTCATCTTGGTGGCTACTATTCTGATCTACTTGGCCGATATCATAAAGGAGGGCTGGGGAATTACAGTGCCTGATGGACTCACCTCCTCACTATTATGCACAATCATTACAGTGGAAGATTAAGAAACCTCGTTTCATGGGGGGCTGCTTGGTAGCTGCCAGCAACTGCAGAATGGGTGCTGCAGCTTTACGCTTCCTCTGTATTCTGTGCCCTTGCTGGGAAAAGATACAAAAACCAACTGTCTTTCAGAGGTGCCAGATTAGACTCTTCCCATGCTGGCCAAAGAGGCAAACTTTGTCAGAAGGTCCCAGCTGGTACTTCTATGAATTTCCTTATTACACAGGAATGGAGCACAGATTCATAGAGCGAGACAGATGGTAAGTGGCAATGTTACTTGTACTAATGTACATGTGAGACAAAGAGCTTTCTGGCATACTCCTAGACAGGAATCTTTTCTGCCTCGTGTAAGGCAGGGGATTCAAGCCAAGTGGTTTCCCACCCTACTAGGAAAAATCAGCTATTACTCCTTCTTGCTTTCAATGTGTCTGAGTCACAAGTAGGTTAGTATGGAGATCTTTGCCAGAGGTCCAGACTCTGATGGACAAGCCCAGAAAAGACTCCAGCACACCACTGTTGAGTTTTAGTCTTGTCTGTCTCCCCCACACTCCTCCATTCAGATGGGTGTGACAGAGAAACTGCTGAAAGACTGAAAATGATAACGCTGATGAAGGTGGGAATCAGCAGCCTGGAGCAGGAGGGCCTGAGGGAAGGAAGGATTTGGATTTTAAACATGTGTATTAAGCATGGCTCAAAATATATATATGTGCCTGGGAGCTGCAGTTGGGGAAGGGCAAAGGAATTTTTTTTTTTTTAATGTGCAAGGTGTATTCATGGCTGAAAATGGAATTTTGTGGGTGGAGATCAGAGGCTAGCTGGAAGAGGGTAAAAAGACATTTTGCACATGGCCTGAAGGAGGTAACTTCTGAAAAGGAGGAGGGTCAGGTTTTAACCTTGCTGACACAGGACTAAATCTGGGATAACCTCATTGATTCCAGTGGCATGACTCTGTTTACGGTAGCACTTTAGAGATCAGGATCTCCCCTGTTGGCTCAGAGGATAGTGAATGAGGAGACTATTTCACCACCCTTCCCCATCTGTTTACTTGTGAATTGCAGAATGCACATGGCATATTCATTGTCATCTTGGATGGAGTTACAACTCAAGCTAATGCTGAGGCCATGACAGCAGAATCTTCCAGGAAAGATCTCAGAGCATCACAGGCAGCTCTTCCGGGGATGATAAAATGTGGCAAGCGTTTGGCAAATGCTTGTTCAGAGCACTTGCTGGAAAAACAAGCTCTGTAGTCAAGGGGATAACTTTATAACTAGAGAGTCTGTGGAGAAACCCAGACAATCTCCAGGATGTCTGATAGCTTAAAAGGTAACGACAGATCCTGAAACTGAGGCTCAAAAGGAGGAGGAGTTAGAGTGAGAATTGGCAAGTCAAAAGGGAGAAGAGGGTTTTTCTTTCAAATGTCTTTTTAAACGTGTGGTTCTGCAGACAGCAGGGCACGTGAAAAGACAGGTCAGCATTTGCAGCTTACATACAAGTTTTGCACAAGTCATAAGAGGGACTGGGAATCCACAGCCAGCTAGGGGAAGGATGACAACAGCTTTTTTTAGACCCGGCACTTTAAAACAGTCCTACTCGGATGCAGCACTAGAGCAGAAGACAACATATTTCACATTAAAGGCAACTGACTTTAATTAGGCCTTTCTTGGGCACATGGGATTTGATGGCTTGCTTCCAAGCAAAATGAAGAGGACTTAATGTTTAGGAAAGGCACCAGACTGACAGCACAGGAGACTGAGGCCTTATATATATCTGCTGAACAGGTAGCACATGGGCAACAGCTGGCAAGCTCTACAGTGTAACTCTGTTCTGTCCTGGAGGCATCATTCTCTAGGGCTGAGAACACCAGGGCAGACTGTCAGCTGGTATAAACTGTCACAGTTCCACTGAAATAAATGAAGCTACAAAAATTTTGCACCAGCTGAGAATCTACCCCACAGTCTTTATGCTCCTTCATCCAACATTTGGTATGTCTACTGCTGACAATGGCATAACGGATGGCGATCACTTCCTAGTCCACCTATAGTCTGGGTGATGAGGCCATAGGCTCTCAGATACTGTGGTGATGTTCATGGTGTAAGAACCTGAAGAGAATAGTCATGAATTTTGATGAATAATATTTGGTTTTAGACCAGTGAACTAGAGGCGAAGCACTTCAGCCATCAATTTCCCTGTGAACTTGAATAAAAGCAAACTACTCACGTGCAAACCATTAAAAAACAAAACACTGCCAAGCTTTGAGAAGCATCTGGAGATAATTTTTTTACTCTCTATTTTTGTAACAGCAGCCAAAGTGGTGAAAAACAAGAGACATTTCTACATCAGTTTGTTTTTCTTCATGTTTGCGAATCACTTCCACACTCTCACCAGAGAAGGGAAGGTGGTTCCTTGCAGATGTAGACAAAACAGAACAGTAGATGTCTTCCAGCTCCCATTGCAGCCCGTGGGAGTTTTGCAATTGACTGCAGTGGGAATAGTGGATGATCAGCACCTTAAAACAACTTAACTTTTACCGGGCACCTAATTTTGGCTTATATTGGCTTGTCCCACAATAAGCGGAGTAGTCTATCAGAACTGATATTAGAACTCATAGGGTGTGTCTACATTGCTAGTAGAGGTGTGACTACAGCATGTGTAAACATTCCCACAAGGGTTTGATCTAGCTATCATGAACAACGATAGCAATGACACTGTGGTAGCCTGGATTCACTGTTATGGTTACTCCAGCTAGCTATATCAAAGCTGTCTTCGGTATGTCTACACATGCTGTAGTCACAATTCTCAGTACAGTGTAGACATACCCAAAGTCACGTGCTCAGATATCTTGATATGCCATGGATCAAGGCCATGGTTCAGAAAGGTACTTAAGTACGTGCTTAAGTTTAATCACATGCAGAGTTCTGAAGTCAAGGGAAATCCTGAGGTGATTAAAGCTAGGCACATACTTAAGTAGATGAAATGGGGCCTAAATACTACTGCTGTAAACCAAGGCAGTGGGTCTCTTGTGGTGCAAGTTCTCTGAAAACTCATCTATAGGGGAGGCCTCAAGTAGCCAGCACAACCCAGAACATAGGGTCTTGTTGGCCAAGGAAGACATGTGGCCAGGAGAGCTGGAAATGCATTGATTCAGTTCACTCCTGCTGCTGCCTCTGTTTCAGACCCTTTATGGAGCTCCCAGTAGAACTTATGCCTTATCCCCAAGGAAGAATACTACCTACTCTACCTGGGACTGAATGATGGCTTGAAAGAGGCGATGCTGGCACAGAGATGTTCAATTTGCACCTCATTGCATCAGTGGGATGAATCTATCCATATATTTATTATCTAGAGAGCATTCTCACCAGATTGTCATTTTAATGCTGGCAGAGTTGGGCCTGAAGTTCTTAGCAGTGTCTCTGTGTGGTTTCAACAGGAAAGATACCCACACTTCCTCCAGGCATGAATTTCCTTAAATACTCTGAACATAAATTCTATACTTCTGCTGGGAAATTTCATTCTTGCACCTTAGGTCTAAAATTGTGTCACTCCTTTGGCCATTTTTACAGATGGTTGTGACAACCATGACACACTTTTTTGGTGTCTTGTATAATGACATACTCTAAACTAAGTTGCTTTGGGGAGGGGAAAAAAGACTAAATTGAATCAGCTCTCATTACTTGTAGTTGTTTCATATCTTTAAATGATTCTGGTAAATCGATAAAGCCCTGCAAAGTGGCTGTTGTCTGCTGATTTCTAACTCTAGTCAGTGGCATCCGCTCTTTAGTGCACCACACACTTGCTGTGTAGCCATTAGATGAAAGCACGATCACCTGTCAAACAAACTGCTAGAACTGTGATAAATTAATGATCAAATAGCACAGTCTGATGTACAGTAGCAGTGCTGAGGCTAGTTACAACCAGGCCCCATGCTTTAAAAATGTAGCTGACATTAAAAAAAAATCAGCCATTAAAGAAAAATGTCACACAGCTTTTCAAAAAAAAAAAATCTCTATTTAAAAATGACCACATACTGATATTTCACAGTTTTTGTTTTTGTTTTTTTTTAAAAAAGAAAAAGGTGCAGTTGTTGCTGCAATCCTTTTTGTGCACCGTGGGTTTGCAAGGCAACTAACTCCGCACAGCTAAGCAAAGAGGAGGCTTTTGTATTTTGGGTATATAATGCTGTGTACAAATCTGTACCTTAGAGGAATCCTCTGGCAAGTTATGGACGTGATTCTATGTTTGGAGGGAAGTGCTCCGAGCTCGCTCTCTCTCCTCCTTGCCCCCCAGTTTTTCGTAATGCTTTTGATTTTTGACATCATGTGTAAAATATTTCAAGGGAGCTCTACATTCCTTCTAAATATAAACAATACAAAACAAGCCTTTGCTTTTGAAGCACTTGACATCCTTTGAGCTTTGAATTTCAACTCCTAATAACTCTTGATGCTCACTGCATTAATGTATAAAGTCCTTCTTGTGAGCCAGAAATGGTTCCTCATGTCCCCACCGCCATTGGCTTCATGAGCTTAATTTATTCTTTTTAATATAAAATCTCATTACCTGAACATGACACTACCACTTCCATTTTATCTTTGATATAAGAACAGAGAGAAACCAAAATCAAACCCTTAAATAAAGTCTGTAATCATCCCTCACTTTTTCTTGCTTTTCAAATTTCTAAACAAAATTAAGTAGATATACCTTCCAGGGCACACTAAGAAATGTGAAGTGGGGTGAGGAAGAGAAGTATGTTATTTTACAGTGAACTAACAAGGGACATAATTACTTACATAAGCAGAATATCTTTTTCTTGATGATATTCCTTCACACTTATTTTGCTACAGCACAGAAAGTTGGGGAAGGGGTGCGGAAAAATTGAGATTATGTAGAACTTGACCTATTGATCCTGATCAAATACAATTTCTTAATCTTGATGTATTTGAAGGTAATTTTTCCAAAAATTAATTTCCATACAGTGCAAAATTGACAAGTGCCTTTTTTATTATAGTAACAGATTATTAGCAACAAGAAATTAACAAAAACCCATCTTGAGAACAACTAAAGTAGATTTACGCTTAAGTAAGGACTTCTTGAGAAGTGATTTTAATAGAAAATTGGAGTGATGACTGTATTTGCACATGAAAGCATCAGTTTCTTGCACTAATGGCAGTTTCTTCATGTTGTTGTTATAGCTGTGACTTAAGCATTGACTTAAATTATGAATCTGGCAGGGATCAAACTCCATGATCTAATTATGTCTTGTGGTTTTCCCTGAGTCTTTTGAGATGGCTGGCTGCAAAGATAAGGACTCTTTTCATAAGGAATATGTTTTTCATCAGAATCCACATCCTAGATCCTGCAGGATCTTCAATCTCTGCCTACTTCTGTGGAAACCTTAAGCCAACAAACGACGGCTTATATCCCCCAGGGAAAACTATATTTTAGCTGGGAAATGTCAAGTACTTCCTCAAAAATCAGAAGATTCTTGTAAAGATTTCAACTCTCATACAGTGCTTTTCGCTCTGAAAACAATAATAATCAGAGTAGCGCTTGTTTGAGGCTACCATCCTGTATCCATTGTTGAGAATCTCATTTAGAATGAATGAGAAAACTGTAGCACTGAATCTGAGTTTCTGAAGCTTAGTTTCCACGTATCCCAACATGCTTCTGTTATATGCTTAGCCATAACTCACGCTTTGACAAAAATCATGCTTTGACATGACAGTAGGTTTCAAAATCAAAAATCACTTCAAACCCTTCATGCATTATCAATGAAGAGAAGAGGCCTCCTCTCACCCCTGTGGAAATTCAGAATAACCTCACTAAAAGTCAGCTGAGTTACATTAGTGTAAAACCCAAGTTAGTGAGAACGTACAAAAGCATTTGAAAAAAAATCTTATTAAGGAGAGCGAGACCACAATATGCTGTTCGAGTAACAGGCAGATTTGTAACACTGATTTTGACGTAGAAAGCACGTGTTACAATAATTACATAAAAGGCTATGAAAATAAGACAAGGTAATTAACATGATTGGTTTTGGCAATTGAGTCTACTGTGTAACTTGTACACTGTTTACTTTTCCAGTATTACTAGGTATTATGTTACATTTCATTAATCATATTCATCACATTTCGTTCATTAGATTAATACTGTGACCATTACCTCCACCTATGAGGGAAGTTGTAGAAAGAAAGAGAATATTTATTCTTGTACAGGATATTTCTCACTCATACACTTAATATTCATTTTGCAATTTCTCAAATCTATGCAGCTGCTATGAAAATGCTAAAGGAAACTACTATCTAATTATCTCCTTAGGCAACAGTAATTTGTTGGTGCTAAAATTTTGTAGCAGAACAGGTATGGATAAGTGGAAATTAATCTAAAAAAGAATCAGTTTTAAATAGATACTATGGCAAAGAAATTATTAGAGATAAATACACTAGCTAAACAGCAAATTTAAGCTATTGATTTGACAATCACAGACAGGAGAGTTTTTAAAAAACAAACAAAAAGCAATTAGTCTGAAATAATCCATTTATCTCTCTGCAAGTGACTGAAACAAAGAAAAATTAGATAAAACAACATGTGAGGAAACAGCTAAATGATAAGAAGAATGCAATCAGATGATATTGAACAAGAATTAAGAAGACAAGGCAATAATTCATAGTTAATTTGCTTATTGGAGGCTTTGATTCATTCCCTGTGGTAATTGTAAAATTTAATAATATCTGTATACTTACACAGTTCTGAAAAAGTGTTACCATTACACATTGTTATATCCCTGTAGGTTGGATGACAAACGCCCCGGGCAATATTACCATCAAAGCATGTGACATACCCAACATGGATCTTCTAATCTTCATACGGATGACAACTGTCACTTTTAAAGTGCATGGCAAATGAGGAAGGCATAAGAAAGAACACCTCTCGTTTGCATAGCTGGTAGTTTTGAGGACTATTTAAGTCTATACTATGTTTTAGATTCTTATAAAACCAAGATAATTCACTTGAACAGATATATAGATTTCTTAATGCTTAAAAAATGCTGTCCAGTGCTGGGAATAACCATGTGTTCCTTTGAGAACCCACACTCTCTTAGCTAATATATACAGCTAATATACTGTCTACCTTATGTTTGAAAAATAGATCAATGTCTGAACGAAAGGTAGTTAACATACTGTACCAACAAACAGCCTTACTTCAAACTTTGTTTTTTCTAATGGTAGCAAACATCTCTCCCTGTTTATTTATTTATTTTTCAGCTTTGCAAAGTAAATAAAAATTCAGCAGGCTGCTGATTTCCATTATCGGTTTTTTGCTTGTGTAATTTTAAGTTCTAGGCCATGTCTGAGTCTTTTAGTTTCTCTGTGCTACTGTGCATGGAACAGATGGTGTGGATCAACCACACCAGTATTTTGAATAGGATTGTCACTTTAATGTTCACGTGGAGTTTTCTTTTTAACATTTTTTCTCATTATAGCAAGGCTCAGTGCTGCAAGACACCTTTTGTTATGTATATATGAATAAAAGCAGTCAGAACAAATTTCACAAACTGGGCAAAGGAACCAGGAGCTGACAACAATTAACCGACAAAAATGACAAGGCATGGTATACTAGATTTAATCTTTTCTTAAACTTTGCCTTCCTGAAACTGCATAATACATCGGTCATATGCTTTCAGCGGAATCTAGGTAAAAAAATATGATTTCAAAGAATGTTTGATTCCCAGAGGTCTCAAAATAACAGATGAACAAATTTTCTTTTGCTGCCATGATTGTATAATTATTAGATTTCAAACATTTCAGACAGGAATAGTCTGCAAGACTTTGTTCTGTTTGTACACAGCCTACTAACCACTGGTCTGTGTCTGAGGCTCCTAGACACCAGGGCAATAGAATAAATAACACATAGTAATACCTGAAAACCTAAAATATCTTACTTGCATTCACTGTCACATTTAGATAGAGTATTAGGTCTGAAATCACCAATCAAATGTATACATCGAAGAAACGCTTTCTTAGAAATAGCAGGCCCTTTCTAGTCAGTTGGAAACTTTCCTTTGACTTCAGCAGAAGAAGATTGGACTCAGAATAGCAGAGCAGAGGAAGCAAAAAAGCAGTAAGCATTATTTTTAAGTTCCACAAAAACTGAGGCTGAAGAGGCTTTTCCCATATGAGCTTGTTTCTGTTTTCTAGAGTACAAGCTACTATCTTTTGCTGTATAAATGATTTACCAATGAGAGAAATGGTTACGAACCACTCCCGTTTGGAACTAGATCTAAAATTTTCCTGAAGTCTGAAGGTGTTTGGAGCCGATGTCTTTGGTTTGGTCCATTATGTAGAAAAGAGACAAATGCAAAGTTGGGATCCATGGAGTGTCGTGTGCATAAACGACAACAAAACTATTGAAGTTCTTTGGGGCAGGGACTATTTTTATTGGGTGCATTGCCCAGTGAGGCCTTGTTCCTAACTGAGGGCCCATGGGTTCTACTGTAATAAAAATATTAAACAGCAACAAGATACAAATGTGTTCATATGGACTCTTCTTCACATACACATGGAATGCAAAGCAATCTGCAGTGTATTAGTTTTCTCTTGATTGGATCCTCTTGAAATAATTTAGTAACTATGGCTTTTTTTTTTTAACAATAAAATGCTTGAAAATAGAAACAGTATTTCTTAAAAATAACCCTTTATATAAAACTCATGGTTTTAAATTAAAATAAATTCTTTTTTTTAAAGCTTGTCTTATACTAAAATGCCAGTTGCATTGATACTGAAGATGGAGACATTATATTACAGTTAGGCAGAGCAGCAAAATACCTGATCAAGGCACTTCGAGCAAGGCCAGACTTTGCTGTCAGCCCTTCACTACCTAGAATTTACCAACCATGGAAGAATCCATTCAAACCTATAACAGAGAAGAGATGAACAGGCTTTTCCAGTCAGCTGAGAACAGCTGACATGGAACTGCATCACATAAATGAAGGTAAAAGCTAAGGTACAGTGCTTTTTGATGCTGTATCAATATCCCATAGGCAGTATTCAACTGCTGTATGGTCAGAGTTTTCCCACCAGACACAGCTCTGAGTAAAAGATCTCCTGGCCTGTAATAAGCAACTGGCCATGGCCAAGAAAGTATAAAACTAGAGACAAGATTTCTGTGCCTATCCTGTCTAACTCATCAGTGCAAGAATGAGCTACAATCTGGCCCATAAGTTATGTTTTCACAGACATGAGGCCTGTCATTTTTTTAAAACTAACTGGACCTAATCCAGTAGTCCCTGCTCCTAGTCCATATTCCCATCAATCATAATCCCTGTAAAGCTGATGTGCCTAAACTGGCGGTTTTCAAACTGTGGGTTGGGACTCCAAAGTTGGTCTGACCCCATTTTAATGGGGTCACCAGAGTTAGTGTTAGACTTGCAGGGGCCAAAGCCCAAGTTGCACCAGCCAGAGGCAGAAACTGAAGCTCAGGTTACAGGCTCTCCACCCTGGGCTGAAGCCCTTGAGTTTCACCCACCTGCCCCCAAACCAGGATGGTGGGGCTTGGGCTTTGGCTGCCCCCTCCTGGGGTTGTGTAGTAATTTTTGTTGTTAGTGAAGTTTGAGAACCGCTGGCCTAAATGCATGAGTTAAGGATGGTTTGCATGATTTGACCCACGTTGACACAGCACAGTTCTGGTTTTCTAATGAGTGAACTAGATACCATGAAAGCATCACAAAGCCAGGAACCTCAGGTTGCTCATCCAACATTGCCAATTCTCATCATTTTTTCTTTAACCCCAGCTTCTTTTGATCACACTAGAATCTAAGCTTTCCTTTAGGTTTCTAGCCCTTGTGGTTATGGAGAAAATACTGAAAATTGACCCACATCTACTCTAACATCTCCAAGAAAACAGAAAGCAAATAAAAAAATTTCCAGCTAAAAAAAATCATGATTAAGAATATGACAATGGGCTGGGCATATAGCAAGACTCATTGACAATCGACAGACTGCAGCTGTCACCACGTGGTATCCACGGAAACTGAAACTACCACTCGGCTGACCTCCAAAAGAGATGGGAAGATTTTATCGAGTAAAGACATGGCCACACATGGAGAAGGAAGACCAGGATATGAGCATAATGGAAGATGTGTTGTGATTGGCGCAATCTATATGAGGGCTGAAAGACAGCTTGATCAAGGTGAGGAATTCGACAGAACTAGCCAGAAAACAATAATTCAATTTCACAAAAGATTATGCAGAACAAAAATAAAACTTTATGAAAGTTTTTGCAAAAAAGAGTCATCTTGAAATGTTAGTTTTCAGATCAGAATGGTCAGGTTGTCAATTTTTTTTCTCTCTCTCTCTGTCTCTGTCTCTCTCTCTCTCTCTCTCTCTCTCACACACACACACACACCCCTTGAACATGAAAAACTTACCTATCAAATTGCATCAATCTATATATTTTCCCCAAATGTTTAGGTTTTGACAAAAAGTTGTCACAAATTTTCTGACCAGCTCCAATCTTATGGGAGGTGGTGGTGGGGGTTGAGTTCTGGCTCATGATTTTGGAACACTTGGGGTTGGCTGTACTCAGGGTTCTCAACATGGATATAATCCAATTAAGGAAGCTATCTCATCAACAAAAATCTCCCCCAAAATACAACTGGGATTACTACTCACTGTCCATGATCCCTTTCGGATCATTGGTTCCCCCCGGCCTGCGTCTAATTGTAGACTCAGTAAATAGTGGGAACAAATGATTTATTGTCCTGTTTCAGCAAAGAATTTAAGTATATGCCAAACTTTAAGCACATGAGTAGTTGCAGTGAAATTAATGTCCAACTACCTGAGCTGAGGCAACCAGCTAAAGATCTAAATGTTGCCAGTTGGCACAAAGTGAGAGATCATTTCAAATTTGGACTTCATTGCCTTATTAAAGGCTACACATAAAACTTTAGGTTATGGACCCCCCCCGTCCATTGCTTTAAAGTTTACTTTGCTTAATAAACTCTATCTTGAAATACAATTCCTTAAATATCTGTTCATATCATGGTTTGTTGGTGTGTTTGTACTTTTAAATCAGTTGTTGGACTATCTGAAGACAGATGGGTTTGCAGTTTTAGTCCTAAATTTTGAGCAGAGGCAAATAAATATAATCAGCAATTCCAACAGAGTACTGGATTCAGCTTATTTTAGAATTCACATATGAAAAGTATTTAAACAGCTGATCTTTGACACTGAATACATGCTGCAAAAGGTTCATAGTTCTGTGATTCACGCTTAAATTCTTGTGTCTCCTGAATGGCACTCTCTCAGCCAGGAACTTCCTATATACTGTGTTTTCACTTTTAGTGCCCCATTTTGCCAGTTATCAAGCAACTACTGAATAGAGACAATGGGAATGCATTGTTCATTTCCTAAATCTCCACTGCAGTGTTCTGTCCAAATGCAAAAAGGTAACTTGATCCCAATTAAAGAAAGTGATTAGGTCAGACTGTCACGTCCCATGCTCTTTATGTGCTGTTCAGACATCTATGTGCTTATTAAAACCTCAGGCACTCTACATAAGCTCTGCCTTGAAACCAGTTGCCAGAGGCATCACTGCTCAGAACCTGTCTACAGGTTTCTGGGTATCAGATCTGACATCATATAAATCTCTCTCATCCAAGTTGGCAGCACAGATCAGATGAAAAGCAGCCCCATCCTCACAGAATAACACTCATAAAAAGAATGGAGGGTGCACAATAATAAACATTTCACTGGAGAAGTTCTTCACAAATGTACCTTATTGCTAATATGTTCCAAGGTTATAAAATGCCTGCACATCACATGCCTCTAATATTACTTCTATCAGAATCAGAATTGGGTACGGTCTGATGGAAGGCTTTCTGTCCTACTCTCATAATTGTCCTTGCTCTTTTTAAACTATAGTTATCACACACAAAATTCACAGTGATTCAGTTATTTGATCAATTTTAGTGTCTGAATAATTCTTGGTCTGTAGATTATTCATGAGCAAGTCATTGAATGGTTTTAAGTTTGAGCTGTCTTGGGTTTTGGTTGCATGTAGGGAATACAAACAATGTCATGTGACCTAATTGGATGAGTAATTATTAGCATCAGGCTTTTGGTGTGAATACAGCTGACTAAACCTGAAACTAGGCAAAAATTGGTAGGCATGGAAAATATTTACAAGTAGCAGCCACTATAACGTCTCCCACTAATTACAGGCATCTGCCCAGAAACTGTTGTTGGCTGACAGCCTTGGGGTCCATTTCAAGATAGTGTTATGAGGTGTCCAAATAGACTTGGCAGCAAAATGAAAGTGGCAGAAAAAAAGCATTCACTTCCATCGGCAAGTGGCCCAGAGAATGTGCCTCCACTCTTGGACACATACCTGGACATGCTGATTATGCATTCCTGAACTCTTGGCTAGTCACTCGAACTCATCGTACCTGATGAGCATTCCAATGCCCCACACTCTCAAAAAGCTCCAATTACTAGATGCTCATTTTGAAAATGTGGCCATTATAGCCTGTTTAAGAGCAGGTACAGCAAGTATAAACCCAATGGACCGGAAGTTCAGAATGACAGTCATTCCATCCTCACACACTAGTTCTTCTCTTATTTATATGGCCTATGATGAAATATTCAGGTTATACATGTAACAGCCACAAATGGCCTCCTAAAAAGAGCTTTGAACTTTATTTCTTCTTCAAAGAGGTTTGGCTGTTGGAGGAAGTGGTTTAATAACTAAACCTACTAGCAGAGGCAGGAAACAGAGTTTCCTAAGCTCAGTCTGGCACCAAAACCAGATTGCAATAAGAAGAGCTTCTGATTTACTTGTAAAGAAACAGTAGGCCAGGGTCAGCAATACATTACCTCAGATGGGAGTTCACAGCTTTGGCAATTCAGAGAAAGAAGCGCTAGATTTATTTTCGCGGTAAAAATCAGAAGTATAACAGAGTCCGTAAACCATCAAGTCTACAGATAAACAATGGGGACAGGCAGAATGCTCTAGTGATTTTTAATAAGAATTTAAGTTTAATATCAGACTATCCTCTCCTTTGGCAGGCCTATTCACAAACTGGCTAATAGGTTTCCATAAATGATAACAAGTCTTACCTGAAGGTTTGGTTGTGCTGCACTATATTAAGCAACAACAATCGAGAACAGCTGCCCCTGAATAGCTGCAATAGTTAATTATACTGTGTACCTACAGTGCATCTCCAGGCCCTGCATTCAGAAAGCTGTTGCCTGTGTGCCATACATATAACAAAGGAAGATATTCACGAGCAACTGCAAAGCAAATGGAAACCAGACTCAGATGCTAGCTATTCACTTCTTGCATGAAACATAAAACAAAACAAACTATTATCAAAGCACTAACATTACCATAATCATGTAGTGATGTTGCATGTATTTTTCGTGTGTGTGTTTGTGTGTATATCTGCAAAACAATCATTAAAGGGTCAAACATCTGGTTTGCAAAGATGGTTCCTGCAATGTTTATGCCAGGTATTATTTCACAGATGTATAATACTTTTATTTTTACAATCTGGAATAATCACAGCCTGGCATATGAAGAAATAGCTTTTATAATCACGCTCCTCACCCAAATATGCCCCAATCTCCAAGATATGCACATGAAACGTTTACATTAAGAAATAACTCCAGGATGATAAAACCTATACTTAGGAGTGGTTTATATTACAATTTATAACAGGCACATTTGCTCAGATCTTGGTTTTCTTTAATAACTTTTCAATTCTTAAGCACAGCTGGAAATTTAAAAATAGGCAACAGAAAATTGGCATGTTTTACTTACGGTAATTTACAGGATATCCTGTTAATCCTACTATGGTCAGGTTGGAGCATTTTTGCAAGGCCTAACAGAAGAATGCACAAAATTTACAGTATACACTGACAACTAATGCAATCATTTTGTTTGGCATCTGCAATGGTAAATTCATCTCAAGCCAAGTCCTCCAATTCCTAGCCTGATCTAAATTAACTATGCTCTCTCTGGGCTCATTCCATTTAGCCCTGTTCTCCAGTTCAATCCCTTCACCATTAATGTCTTGTCACTAGAGCTCATTCCACAAAGCTTCCGCCTTATTCATCTTAAACAATAATAACCAATAAGCTTTATAATGAGGCAATTGTCCCCATGGGCAGCAACTGGATAGGCGACTTGTAACATGCTGGTTCTGCTCCTAGCTTTTTCCCTGACCTCTTGTGCACTCTTGAGCAAGTCACTTCACCTCCCTGTGCCTCAGTTTCTTCATCTGAGAAATGGGGATAGTCATTCTGATCTGCTGTGTGAAGTGCCTTTTGATCTAAGGATGAAAAATGCTGTTTGAGAGCTAGCTGCAAACCAAGCAATAACATCAAATGTAAAATAATGAAGGCTTCAACACATTTAATGTTGTTACATGAAACTAAATTAATGATCTGATGGTTCTCTAGGTATCTAAACATCAGATCTCTGCAAACTGTGAAACGATCACCTGATCGGTCTTCAAGGTGCAGAAACTCAACATTGTTGGCCGCTTTCAGTACAGTTCCAATAAGAGGAAAACATAGCTCCCTTTGGGGGCTTCACCCTATGTGGCACTGAGCACCCTAAACTCCCATTGCAGTCACTGGGGATTGTGAGTGTTCTGTACCTTGAAGGAGGCACTAAGGTCCAGAGTTTTAAAAGTATTTAGGTGCCAAAAGATGCAGTAGGAACCTAATGGGATTTTCAAAAGCACCCAGGCACCTACCTCCTACTGATTTTCAAGGCATTTCTGAAAATCCGACAAGGTGCTTACATACATCTTTGGGTGCCTACTTACCCTTAAAAATCTAGCCTTCGGTACCATGTAAGATTGGGCCTTGTCCTAACCTGGTTACATAATGGAGTCAAGTCCAATTAGATGCTGCACAGGAAGGAACTGTTTCGATAAGAGCACCCCATTATTTGAAACACTTTAAATTACAGAAGTATTATTTTTAATGAAATGTTACCTCTTAGCAAGCGTCAGGTGTTCTGGGCCCTCTAGATTACAGCTGAGAACCTGTGTGAAAGATCCTGCCATTAAGGTTCCAATGAAGGGTACTCGCTGAACCATATGTGACTTTTCAGAAGAAGAAAAAGGTGGAACCACTCTGTTTGTGTTTGCAGAACTAGCTAGAGTTCTTTCCTTTCACCCCCACCTCTCTTTTCATGGATTTAAAAAAAACATAGGGCCAGAATCTCAGACATGCCAAGATTACACTTATTACAGCTGATGGGAGCAAAGAGGAAAGGTGGCTCTAAGTCGCTTTCTTGTTTCCTTGATTTTGAGATGGCTAGGGACCAAAATACTGAACCTCCCCCAATATTTTAAAGCATCTTCATGCCAACTATGCCAGCTTCAGAAATACTACAGTCAAAGTTCCATGCATTACATCTCCCTTCCCGCCTTGACATGCCCTGTGGGGAGAAGAGTGAAATGAGTGGCCCAGAATCTGCTGTGTTAGCTTTATATAACCCAGATTCCCTGCAGTTTGGGAACTCTGCAGTTGCCCCTTTTGGGCAGCCTCCCAGCTGACTCATTCTGGATGCATACTACCATGGACCATAACCTGTCCTCATTATTAGTGCAGAAGGCCTATTGATTCAAACTAGAAGTCTTGCAGATGCTCACATATGGGGCCATGCAAGTGCTGGGATAGAAGTGGAACTAAACCTCATGGCAAAGCACATGTGCCAAGAACTTGGAATCGGTTCTGAACTGCAGGAGTCTGGGTTACACATGGAACAAGAATCCCTGTCTCGGCTTAGTTAGCACAGCTGTATGCCACAAGCTGTATCGCCCAATCCACATTGGAATTTCTCATGAAGCAATAATTAAAACTAAAATACGGTTCCTTCCCCTCCCGCCCTGCTGAAGATGACAGCCAAATAGAGCATAAAAAAGTAGTAATATCCATAAACCAAGTCCCTTACAAACAAAACAAGGTTTGTTTTTCCTGGCTCTCTAGAGTAGGCTGAGATGCTGAATCCTTTGCCTGCATGTGCTGAGACAAACGGGATGTGAAATAGTGAACTTAGAAAGAAATGTGGAGGGGCAAAACCCTGGCTGTTCCCTTTAATGTTCTTCCAGCGACATCATTAGGCAGCCCACCCAGTTGTCTTTACTATGTATTACTTTAGTTATGACTGCAGCACTGGAGTGGCATATGCCTGGTATGGCACTGGTGTCTTATTTGCTAAAGCTTTCCAATGTCTTAGAGCACCGTATCAGTCCTGGTGTCAGCATTCAAATGAATCTTTGTCTGGAGTTAATACAGGTTTGAGTATGGAAACTCACAATGCCTGGAGAGGTTTGATAGGACAAGTTCTATACATTCCCTCAGATAACGAGTAGTGCTGGCAAGAGTTTTGAAATGGAGTCTGATTATTTACCTTCCTGGAATCATGAAAAAATCAACATTACCAATGGCACAAATCTCACGAGCCTCTCCACATTTTCATGCAAACTGGCACAGATTTCTCTCCTACTCAGCTCATTCCCCATAGCTCTTTAGAGTGCCCCTTATAATGCAGCCTGAAGCGTTTAATGGATGCTCAAGATAACACTCTAATTGTTCCAAACGTCCTCGCTTCTCTGGAATTAGAAAAAAAAATTGGAGACTGCATTTCAAATACTCTCCTTTGCCTTGGCTAATCGCAGATCTTCCAGTAATGGACGTGCTTTTTGTAACTTTTCTTCCAGAGATACACTATGGCTCTATTTAAACTTTGAACACCTCCTGCACTGTGCTAGAGAATGGGAACCAGAAAGTGAAAGGGACTGTAAGATGGACAGTGAACAAAAGTGACTGTTGCCAGGCATCAGTGGTAAAGAATTGAAGAAAGAACTGCTTTTGAATATAAAACAAGGTACTTTATTAGAATGAGGAAAATATTGTCCATAAACTACTGTCTCTTTGCTTCACCTTCTGCCTAAATCCTCTCTCCTGCCTAGTTTCCTGCTACAAATGAAAGAAATGGACAGGGCCCACATTTTTCAAATGCAGCTAGTGATTTTTGTACATCTCTATTTCTGAGTGTTCAGCTTGAGTCCCTTAAGGGGTCTTGCTTTTTCAGAAAACACTGAGCATCCTCTGTGTCAGGCTGGTCACTCAAAGACTGAAGCATACAAAATCATTAGACACATTTGAAAAGCGGGGCCCCCAAGGTCTTAGTTAAATACTTCCTACGCTAGTTACACAAAAAAATGATTTGTCTACTAAAACTAAACCTTTAATGGGTTATTTTCCGGTGGTATGTTCATTCTGTTAACATGATAGTTTCTCTAGCTGGTGCTATATGCATTTAGAAGTGTTTCATTTTCTGAACATGTTTGTTTTGGTGCATGGAAAATGTGTTTTTGAAGTAAGGCTAGTGGGAACATTTTCAGAAGATAAAGAACATTTCAAACAGGATTCTACACCAGCATAACATTTTCATTAAAACTAGACAACAAACAAGGCATCTCAATGTTTTTGCCTCAGTTCAGGAAAAACGGCAACACTGCCCAGGTGTTTAAATAAATAACAGAAAAATAAAATCCATTTGTGATCAAATACAGATTCCACAATTTAAAGAGACACATATCCACTCCTAATACATTCAGAGAACACGTATTTGGATGTACAGTTTGGACCATGAATACCACCAAATTTGAAAGTCTCTAGCTCTGAAAAAAATTAGCTCTGATTCTGACTTCAGAGCTCATGTTCATCTGGACTTATGGTAAAGACCTGTTTGCAGTGTTCAGTTCCCATCCATGTCCCTTCATCTTGACTACTCTGTATTTAATTTAGTTTCTGTCCAACTTTAGGTCCAACTTTAGGAAGCTGTAATATAGGATTATGTTCCTGACCAGCTACATCGAGGAGTAAAACCAGACATGTTCTTTTCAATACATCACTTGTGGGGCTCAGTGCAGATCTTTCCCTTGGTTGGCACAGAACACCCCCAAATTTAAAACCCTCTGTGTGTAATAATTCAAGTCTACAGGGACCAACCCCCTAGTTTACCACATATAAATATAGACTCTCTCCCAGGCACAACTGAGCAGAGTAAACTCCAATAGCATCTCTTGGGGCAAGGAGGAAAATACTTTAATGTTCAGATCCAGTCTCTAATTTTATACCCAAATCAGCTTGACTGGCCATCCTCTGTTTTGCACTTGCTTAATGCAGGCAGATGCCTTCCTGTGCAAGTCCATGAGAGCACAAATGCACTCCTGCAGCCATACACAAATGACCTGTAATCTACCTAGCTCAGATATCGAAGCAGAGAAGCCGTGGCAGCTTGATTTGTAATGAAAGAGGTGCTGGAGCTATAAACTACCAAGCTTAGAGGTGCCTGGGCTCAGCCTTGGCAAGCGTGGACTAGCTGGCCAAGTAATTACCCAGGGTCCTGGGCCAGTTGATACAGTCCATGCTGATGCCCAGGCTGTTTCTGCAACTTTGCGGCTTGGACACCCAAAACATACCCTTAGAGGAAACATGCCCTGCCCCTCACTTCCCAGCACACGCAGAGCACACACTATATTAGCTGGATGTCATAAAAGCTGGTGAATTCCTTCCTAGACCAATATACAGTCATTTTTAATCATAAAATGGCAGTGGCTGGAGAAAGCGTGTTCATAGGTGGTGCAGGTACTAATGACTCTAGTTAATGTTGCTAAGCACTTCCTATTAATAAGACCTTATTTTCAGTTGCTTGTATCAAACTGTTGGGTCTGAAATTTTGTATGCTGAGCATTTGCCTCAGGCTGAATTTTTGCGGGGGAGTTTCATTGTTAATAAAATGACACGGTAACTAACTAGTAGTTTGATTAGGAATATAAGGTCATTGGCAAAATCTATAAATATCTAAGTATTCAAAACAGTGATAATTAGAAGTGAAAGTTAATTTTAACTTTATAGATTTTAAAAGTGTGTGAGATTAAGCGTGTCAAAATTTCAGTATAGGGTGAGGACTGAAGGAGGGGAAATTCACAGCAAGATTCTCTTTGTTGTGAGGGAAGTGAGTTTTTTTTCACCCTTTACAAATCACTCAGGAAAAGAGGGATACTAGAATCAAGGCCTAGCTTTTTCTATAGTACTTCATTAGTAGTTCTCAAAAGCACTTTACAAAGGAGGTCAGTCTCAATATGCTCAATTTACAGATGGAGAAACTGAGGCACATGGCAGGACAGTTACTTGCCCAAGGTCAAAAAGGCAAAAAGCGGAGCCAGGAATAGAATCCATGTTTCCCGAGTCTCAGCCTCGAGGCACCTAAAATTGAGGATGCAGAATTCCCAGCTTGGAAAACACAGGCAAGTTTATTTCGCCACCGCAATCACAACAACAAACTGCATGCATGGCATAATGTATATCTAGATCTGATATTATTTCTTTCTGGGAAGAAAATGGTATCCCATGGGCTACAATAACATTATGGCAACATATAAATATATTGCCCGGAGTTTGTTCTTTCATGAAAAGTGAACAAACTCACTAAAATATAGGAATTAAGTCAGATGTCTGGGACCTCTAGTATACTAAGCAATAATTTTTGGAGGGAAGCGATGGAAGTCTATTTATCGAGAAACTGAATGAACAGGGCAATTGAGAAGTGTATTCCCAAATTGGGCAGAACCTCATCCTGGCAGTGAGTGGGCTAAAATGAGCTCATAGGTGTTTTCTTTCTCTGACACCTAAAGGCCAAATTCTGCTCTTTACTGGGTGCCTATTTTTTTTAGTTGGGTATAGGCAAAGGGGAGAATGCATGATTTCAAAGCATTCAACTTGAAAATTTGCTTTCCCCTATAATAATTAATGCAGTCGCCAGTGTTTCAATGTGCAGCTGAGAAGACTCTAGCTGTAAACTAATTTAGAAGTATAAATAGATACAAGAGCAAGACTACTGTTAGATTGACACACACTGCTATTTCTGAGCAGACGGTCACTTCCTTTCTCTGCCTGAAATGAATCTCATCCCACGTGCAGCTCCCAAGCCTTTCATTAGTGGTTGTGTTAGTATATAATAGCTATAATGAGAAGGCCATAAAAATCCCAAGTTAGCTGAGGGGCTTTAACCATTTTAAATACAGCTCTCTTTCCAGATTTTATTTAAACTTTAATGACTACCACATAGGATCAAGCAGCAAGAAACAACATTTCTATTACACTGTTATTATTTAATTCCCATTAGTTAAAAATGCCAGGCTACTGGCCAGTAGCTGAGGAAAATAAGTGGTGACAGGTGAAAGAAAAATACCCTTACCATAGCATCTCAAGCCACTTCAAAGCCTGAGGCATTGCAATGTAATTTACACCTAATGAAATCCAGTGTCATGCAAAATTATTTAGCCAAATATCCATTCAGTAGCATGGACTGTGCTTCTTTTAAAGACACAGTGCACTTCCTGGTCATAATTTCCACTGTCTAATTAAACTACAATAGCCGTGCCTGAATGCCTTATCTGTCTAGCTCTGGCATTAGCCGATTTACTTCTGCTTTTAAAGTCATATGTTCAATTCCACCTTGCACATTGGCAGATCTATGCATTTTAAAGCCCTAATTTGCTCTCTAGTTTAATTGGAGGAACAGTCTTATTGGACAGCCTAAAATGTTTAGAGCAAGTCACACTCCAAATCTGATTATCCTTTTTAATTTTGAATTAAATGCAAAGGTGGTTGGGGCCTGGGGTGCGAAGCATAAGTCTCTTCATTTCAAATTTTACTAAGCATTTTAAAGACGTCTCTTATCCCCAGTGGCTAAATTTTAGAAAATGTAAAGCAATAACTGAAAAGAAATCCTTGGTACAGTATATAGTTTACTGCAATTTTCAAGAGAAATACAGCAAATAAACTTGATCAAAAATAAATATAATAGCCTTTAAATTTGTATTGATCTGCGTGGCCCTTGAACAATGCATTTTCCTTCAATGTCAGTTAAATTTTGCCTTAATGTTAAAGTTAGATTCCAATGGACTTACTCGCTTGAGAAAAAAGTTGCAAAAGTGGATTAGGAAATGAATTGTGTGTAAACAGAACTACCACTCTTTTTCAGAAATGCACTAAGTTTTTAGGGAATAAAGAAAAGATATGGGTTAAAAGAGGGATTTAGCAACCCAACGCATCTCACCCAGCTCCTTAACCAGAGGTATTTTCTTCCTTGTTTATTAAACACGTGTGCTAAATGCTGTAAAACTGGGCAACAGCAAGATCCTCAGGAGCTTGCAATCTAAATTTACAATTGACACCAGATTCTCATTCCACAGTTAGTCTCACTGATTACATGTGATGACTTGTAGAGTAAGTTACTCCTCAGTGTGAATAAGAACAGCAGGACCTAGCCCTAAGTAAATCACTGTAACAACCTGGAGCACAAGTGTGGAAAATACTTAATGAATTATCTGATCTTGCTTTATCTTTGTACATGAGCATAGAGTTTGTTACTTATTTTCTAAATTAAAAAAATAAATAGGATTGCCCTTCAAGAAGTTATTTACTGAAAATGCCTATACCCCTGGTACTGATGTCTTGTTAGAAAATTTTTACCACTATCTGCACTAGAGATTTTATTTCTTTCCCAGACCTGAGTTCCACTCTTGTAATATAATTTGCTCATAAGGCTCAACAGCAGAGGTGGAAGTAAGCTGGTACACCGTACCATACTGGCTTCCTCAGGAGGCAGTTTAAAGGACCTGGGGCTCCAAGCAGTGGCTTTAGACCCTAGCCCTTTAAATTGCCACCAAAGCCCCATTGCTGGAGCCATAGGGCAGCGGAGTCAGCTGGGACCCCTGGGGCTCTGGTGGTGATTAAAGGGATGGGATTTCCACTGCAGTAGTGGTGGCTGGAACTCTAGGCTCTTTAAATAGCCCCCAAGCCCCGAGGCTCCCAGTTGCCTCTGCAGCTAGTAGCTCTGGCAGTGGCTCCCAGCTGCCACTAGCACAGCTGGAGCCTTAGGCCCTTTAAATCTTGATTTAAAAGGCCCAGAGCTCTAAAGGCCCCGCCTCTTCCAGTTGAGGCCACGGCCCTTCCAGCTGAGGCCCAGCCCCCTACACAGGACTCTGGTAAGTCCTTGAAATTACTTCACTTCTAGTCAAGAGTAATTTTGAATGTGAATCTGAATGTTACCTTGAATGTTCTTTATTAAATACTGTAACTGACGGAAAGTGCATTGTTGTTTGACAGATCCTGCTCTATTGACTTCAGTGGAAACAGACTCGGGTTCTTCTTCTGGGCTGGGCACAGATCAATTTTTCGGACAATTTAGGTGTGCAATTTTGTGTGCCTAATTTGCATGCTCAGCTAACAGATTTGTGCATAAACAACAAGTAGTCCTTGTGGCACCTTAGAGACTAACAAATTTATTTGGGCATAAGCTTTTGTGGGCTAAAATCCACTTTATCAGATGCATGGAGTGGAAAATACAGTAGAGAGGTATAAATACACAGCATATGAAAAGATGGGAGTTGCCTTACCAAGTGGGAGGTCAGTGCTAACGAGCCAATTCAATTAAGGTGTAAGTGGGCTATTCTCAACAGTTGACAAGAAGGGAGGAAAAATCACTTTTGTAGTGCAGTGAGTTCAATATAATACAGGTGCCCCATTTCAAACAGCTGACAAAAAGCTGTAACTAAGAGAAGGGGGAAAAGTTAGTTTTTGTAGTGACCCATCCACTCCCAGTCTTTATTTAGGCCTAATTTGATGGCATCCAGTTTGCATATTAATTCCAGTTCTGCAGTTTCTCATTGGAGTCTGTTTTTGAAGTTTTGTTATTGAAGAATTGACACTTTTAAGACTGTTATTGAGTGTCCAGGGAGATTGAAGTGTTCACTTACTGATTTTTGTACATTATAATTCTTGATGTCAGACTTGTATCCATTTATTCTTTATTTAGAGACTTGTTTGGCCAATGTACCTGGGGGCAGGGGGTATTGTTGCTGACACTGATCCCCCACTTGGTAAGGCAACTCTCTTCTTTTCATATGGTGTGTATTTATATCTCTCTACTGTATTTTCCACTCCATGCATCTGATGAAGTGGGTTTTAGCCCATGAAAGCTTATGCCCAAATACATTTGTTAGTCTCTATGGTGTCACAATGACTACGTGTTGTTTTGGCTACGTGTTGGACTAACACGGCTGAGATTTGTGCATGTACATCAGGTAATTTTGCACACAACCAGAGATACATTGCCTCATCTGTAAATGTGTTTAATATTTATCTAGGGCTGAGGAGTTTAGTGAGACTAGATTTGCTAATTGATTCTCTTTTACTAGATGTTTCCAATGGACCTATCACCACAGTATCTAAGATCCATAACTGTTTGTAAAAAGTACCGAGGATTTTGGATGAGTGGTGCCATGGAAGTTCAAAGTAATATTTGTACAGAAATACATTTATCTCTTATATAGAGGACAGCAGTAGAGTGAAAAGATAATCTCATGGCTAAGGTCTGGGATTTAGGAGACCTGGATTCAATTCCTGGGTCTGACGCAGATTTGCTTTGAGACTTTGGGGCAAATTACTTAGTCTTTCGGTGCCTCAGTTCTCATCTGTAAACTGGGGATAATATGTCGCTTCTTCTACTCTTTGTCTTGTCTATTTAGATTGCAAGCAATTCATGAAAAGAAAGAATGGCCTTTCACTATAAGCTTGTACAGTGCCTAGCACAATGGGACCCCTTATTATTTACAACCTGAAGGTTTTATCCTAAACTGAATTAAAGTGGTTAATCCATTAGCAAAGAGTTGCCTTGGCATAATGGTGTTCAGATAGCTATCGGAGGGCTGCAGGCCACGCAGTTTGCAGACTCGGCTCAGAACCTGCTTCAGAGGCAGATTATTAGCAAATCAAGTGACAAAACCAGCATTACTTTAACATAAATTTGCTTTTAGTTTTCTTCTTCTCCCCACAGATGCATGACTGCCAATAATCTTACAGAGAAATAGGCAGAATTATAAAGGCTCCAGTCCCACCTGTGGCATTTGCTTTGTCAAATCCAGTGAGTCCCTCTGGATTACGGTGGGGCTGCTATACAATATGTGCTGCAAAAAACCCCCAAAACCAAAACCGCTTCTCTCTCCCAGACTGGAATGTCTTGGGATTGACATAAGATTCAAAATGCTCTATATTTCTCGACATAAGAGCGTACTAAAAAATAAGCATTTGTAAAACACAGGCAGTGATCCAATTATAGAAGGAATTCAGACCCTCTACTAGTACTAGAGGCCATACTCTGACTAGAAACAAACACATGCAATTCTTGTTGAAGTCAATTGAGTTGATATACAGGCATACAAAGGTAGATTACGACTATTTTGTGTCAATATTTAATCCCTGAAATGATCAACTTTGGTTTTCTTTTAAAAAAAGAAAGGGAATCATATTTAGTGGGTCTGGTAGAAACTGGTTTATGTTTCAATCAACAACCCAAATTGTCAGACGATGGGTTTTATGAGTCACCAGTTGTAATCAGAGTTGGTCAGAAATTTGACCAAAAAAATACGTTGAGACAAAAATGTTGATTCATGAACACAAATCTTGTGGGACAGGGCCAGTTTTGACAAATTTCTCAACTCAGAAAAGTTTTGAAAAGAGTTTTCAAATTGTCTAAATGGTTCAGAAATGATTGTTCAGTTCCATATTTAAACTAGAATAAAAATATGAAAATTAAAAAATATTTGAAATCAAAAGACTTAAAAAATATGGACATGAAATATTTGGACCTGAGCCAAACTGAAATCTTTTCAGATTTTTGTTTGAGAAAATTGTTCAGATTTTGATTTTTTGAAATGATTTGGGATGGGGGAATATTTCAAAACTTCAAAAGTTCTAGTGGAATGGGAAAAAAATTTCAACCCGGCTTTAGCAGTAATAGTGATATGAAAGCAGATGCTGTAGGATCTCCCTATTCGACAGGGCTTTTGCCTGAATAAGTTCAAAAGACTGTCAAATTTGACCCTTGAAAATTTACACGAATAAAGTGATTTATGTTAATATAATTGAAAGTGACTTTTTAATGTTGCTTATTATTTATTTGTATTATGATAGCATCTAGGGACCCCAACCAAAACAAGACCCACATTCTGGGATGTTCACTGTCTACCCAGGGCGTTACTGCAGGTAAAGCTGGTGCAGTGTAGATTCACAGCCCGGATTACCCCCCAGTAACTTTTCATGCAGATAAGCCCAAAATGAATGGGGCTAATCATATGAATAAAATTAAGCACATGGGTAAGTACTTATAAGATCAAGCTTTTAGATTATAAGTGATTATGAAGCAGGATCTATTTTTAGTTGTATGTATTATGCAGTTCTAGGCACATAGCGGGTACTTAAATAACAAACAATGATGTTGAAAAAAGAAATAACACTAATAGCTTGATCCTATATTCTTTGCAAGAGTGAGGGTTGCAAAATCAAGATTCAAATCTGTATTTCTAAAATACAGACAATCACAGATAAAGTTAGAAGAATTCAGGAATAATTGGCCACAAATCCTTGAATGTTTCAGGTTCACAGTGCACATTTCTCAGAGTAAAAACTCAGTTGTTTCCTACTGCTCTCTGAACAAGCAATGCCTGGTATTTGCTTCACTGTTCACTGACTTTGAGAATGACAGAAAGGATGTTAGACATTTTGTGCCATACTTAAGAGAAGAAACAGATTGTCTCTCTGTGAAAGGTGTTCTATTTTATTTGCAAAAAGACAAAACTCCGAACCACACATCAAATAAATCATACAATAAAAACGTTTTTTTAAAGGCCTGAGTATTTTGCATATGAATATTAGATGACATCCGTGCAGCAAATATAGAAATTATAATATTCAGTATCTCACAGAGCACTGACATATATAGTACAAGGAGTTATGGTAACCAAGCTGTCTTAAATCTACAGCCTCAAATAAAGAAGGCTTCATCAAAATTTAATATTCATGCAACAGGGACTCTTTCATTGTTATGAAAGCTGATTAGGACCAATCATAGCATCTGGGTTGTATAATTTACTCCCTCCCCCACTCCCCCACCAGAAAGGAGGGTGGTGAGGAAATCCAGCCCAAGGGGAAAAACAAAACTGGCACACATCCTTCTGGTTACATTCCAGAGGAGCTACTATTCTGCATTTGGTACGCATGAAATCCTTACCATGTGGTACACATGCTCTTAGAAGGGGCCTGAATGGACATTAGTAATGCAAATAAGGGGCAAAGGGGACAGAATAAAATTAAAATGTGTACAATTATTTTCTAGCACACAAGCAACTGCATTTGTCTAGCATGAGGGGTGGAGAAGGGGAAGGGAGAGCGGTTGATAATTTTCTTGTAAAGGCATGGACAGCTTTTTAAAGAAGTCACACAGCTAAAATATCCATATTGTTAGACAATGACTCATGGGAACAAAGACCACGATGCTATCTAGGATCATTATGCTGGTGCCTTTTAATCATAACGTTGGTACAGTTTCCCTCACACTGACCTAGTTTAACTAGTTTAGAAAGCTTAATAAGCATTGCTTCTTGCAGTACATTTAGCTAGACCTAAATATATACAAGTGTTTCTTTTGTGAATGACAATTACTGATTGTGGGCCAAATTCTGCTCCCAGTGTAAATCCAGAGTAATTCCATTGAAGTCAGCTCACTAAAGATTTACATCAGTGTGTCTGAGAGCTGAATTTGATGCACTGCTTTTGAAAACATTCAATTTGGCTATATGAGACTATTTCCAGTACACAATGTCCCTCAGTAGCTACATGTATCAAATTTGTCTTTCTGTAGCAAAGGTACATTGGATCAGAAACAAAATACAGGTTAAAAAGTGCTTTTATTAAAGTGCTTACTGGAGCTAGTCAGGGAGCGTGTTTTGTTTCTGTGAAAAATACTGATATAAAAGAAGAGTTTTGTAAATGTTTTTCATCAAAAGGTTTTGGGTTTTCATTGAGAAACTGGAAACCAAAAAATAAAATAAAATCAGTTTTGGGTTTTCAAAAACAATCAGAAAAATAATCCAAAACTGGTATTTCCAGGGGGAAATTTTATTTTGAGAAAAACTATTTTTGGTCCAAAAATGTTTTTGATTGACAATTTTTGACCAGTTTTATTACTACTTAAAATTGTGCCCATTTTAAATTTACATCACATATAGGATACATATATTTTTAAAGTAATAAGTGGTATTTTGTATAAACTGGATTAATTCCTTTTATTTTTAATATGTTTATATTTTCTCAAGTAATATAAACTCATTTTTATCAATATCACCTTTTGACATGCACATAATCGATATATACTATCTGAACTAAGAGATGGTGGAAGACTTTATAGGGACAGTCCCTATATGGGGCTTTTTCTTATATGTGTACCTATTACCCCTACAGTCTGTCCTAATTTTTCATACTTGCTGTCTGGTCACCCTATGATGGAATAAAGTTGAGAGTTATCTCAATGCATTACAGTGTGTAACCTCCAATACTGGTTATAGTGACTGCCTATTTAACAGGGAGAAATTCACTGCCCTGGAAGGCCTATGATTTCCATCTGCATCAGTTAAGCTCTGTGATGGGAATGGTTTGCGTGAAGCCATGGTAGTCCCACAAGGGAGACCATGCACCTTCTGTATTTTATGGATCTCTACTCTTTCGCCACAGACTGGAATAAAGCTCAACGATGAAAATGGACTAAACAAGGAGCCCATGGGATCAAGTTACACAGATTCAGTGACCCTAACGCAGATTCTCATGCTGTGGACGGCTGCAGATGCTATTCCAGTGATTAGGTTGGGGGAGACTGTGCATCACCCTTTGCCTGACTAGAGCTAGAAACACTTTTTACAGAAGTTTTCATAAATAAATGAAAAAAAACAACAACTTTTTTTTTAAAAAAAATGGGAGGAGGTTGGGGATGGGGGAGAATCAATATTTGAAATTTTTCAGCCCTCTAGTCCTGAACCTCAGTAGAAAGGGTGAAATTCAAGAATGCATGTTGTCCTATTCCTTGGCCTTTGCATGGGTGAAGTGAATTTCACATTCTATATGTGTATGTGGCTCTATAGATGTGTATATACAAGGTGGGATTTTCAAAAGCATTCAACACTGGCCTAATTCTACTGTCTGAAGTCAATGGTAAATTGTCCATTTATCTTCAGTGGAGAAGACAGATTGATACTAAATGTTTTTAAAAAACCAACTGCCTATACATTACACACTCACACACGCATGCACAGTACATACAGGCAAGTTTAATTTTTCATAGAGAGACTGAGTGGAGGACCACTGTTCATATTATTTTGGGCCAAATTCTGAAAGCAAGGCAATTCAAGCAAGGCATAGTATATTCTAATTGGAAAATCAGTCTACTGAGTGCTAGATAGGTTCTGTAGTTCCCAAACGATGAATGGCTTCTCCTGACAGAAGAAAAATTTCAACCACAGCAGATTTTCTTTGTATAGAAGGCTTTTCAAAAACAAAAATAAAGGAGAGAATTTTTAGGTAGGATGTTTTAAAAAAAACAACCCCAAACACTAGACCACCAGGCAACTTGGAAGGGTGCAGGTTTATTTTATAAAACCAAACTTTGCTTCTTTCAGTTTGTTAACATGAAAGTATCCTCTAATTTTTTCTCCAGCAACCACATTCTCTGAGTTACAATTGCCAAAAAAGGTCAAAATATCCTAATTTTACATTCCTTCAAGTCACTAAATGGAACAGAGGTACTATTACTATAATTCATAATTCAGAACTCAAATTTCATAAGACAACATCAGAAATGTCACTTTAACCACATTAATTCCTTCACAGTTAACATGGATGGGTGTTGGTCCAATCCAAGCTGAAAAAAACCATCTAATTTCAGCAAGGGTACCACAAGCCAACTTGGCAACCCTCCACCTGGATCAGACAAATGTCTGCTCTGTGGAAGATGAAGACACAGTGATAATTATCATAGCTGATACTGCATCAGTGGTAATGACAGTGCGGTTTATAAATATGAACCAAACTTGGATTCTCTCTTTCGCAAGCAGGGATTTGGTATTGCTGTGGGAACCCAGCATAAATGCTATGGAGCTGCGATCCAAACCATTGATCCAAAGCAGACCATATCTCTGTGAAACTGGAAAGTCAGTCAGCACATGTTTACTTTTTGTCTTTTTGATGGAAGCTGGGCAGTTCTCTGACAATGACTTACACAAGAACTATAATGAACTTAGCACAAATACTGATCCTAAGAATGGCATACTGGGTCAGACCAAAGGTCCATCTACTGTCTACCAACAGTGGCCAATGCCAGGTGCCCTGGAATGAGTGAACCTAACAGATAAAGATCAAGTGATCTCTTTCCTGTCATCCATCACCACACTCTGACAAACAGAGGTTAGAGACACCATTCCTTATGCATCCTGGCTAACAGCCACTAACGGACTTAACCTCCATGAATTGATCCAGTTCTCTTTCATTAAAAGTGAAGATACTACCACATTCTCTCATGGTACTCTTAGAGTAGTCCCATTATAAGGCCAACAGTATCGTGCCCTTTCTGAATAAGACATCAACTCAGTTGGGGGATTTTGAGGCGAGAGGGGAAAAAATTCCATGGGATATTGCTGCTAAGCCAGTACCAAAATCTGATATTTACTGTATCCTCAAGTAGCTTCCCGTAAAGGACAGAAGAAATATTCTGTTAAGTCTAAAGAACTATCAGCACAAAGGTTAGAATCATCTTGGCACACACTCCCACCATTGCTGGGTCTCAGGTATTGGTGGCATCTTAAGGATAATACTTTACTTCTTTAAGGGATGAAGTTCTTTTAACTAATAATATTATAAAATGTTTGCAGATTCTTAAGAGAAAGGCATTATACTATTCCAGAGAACTATTATTATATTACATGTGCTGTATGACCACTGAATAATGCATGTGATTTCATCGTCATTAGAAAAGGTTCATAATGGATAGTGCTGGTTGGAACATGTCCTCTCCTCCTCCCCAGGTGAAAACCTTTTTTTCAGTTAAAAAAAACAAAACTGACATTTGTATTTGGGAATACCATCACAGTGCCTCATGGGAACTCTAGTTCAGGTATCTCATATCCCTCCTCTCCTCTATGGGCCAGGATCCAAGACCATATTACAGCTCCCATGATGCAGCATAATTCCCCTTCCTGCTCAGATTCTACGGTGCTTCATGGGAGATTTAGTCCCACTGCTCATTGAGGAAAACAGGGGGCTCCTAACAGGCACAGCAAAGGAGGTTTTCCTTTGAATGCAAACACTTGTCCCAAACAAATTTATTTTGTTGAAAACCAAATTATCCATTGAAAAAAAACAGCATCAACAGAAACATTTGCAAATCTTAATAATGAAATATGGAAACTCAATAGCTGTGTCCCATGCTTCATTTTTTTGTTCTGAGAGTCACATTTCATATCACCTTCCTAAAAGGTGAACAGACAATTCAGAATAGAAACAGGCTCACTGCTAGAATTAAAGCCACGTCTTTTTCCTTTCCCCTTTCTCAGTCTAGATCACTATCACACTCCATATTTTCTCCATTACTGGGTGTAGGCCACTTTTGCTCATTAAAAGATAAAATCTGAGTAGGAGCAGTAAAAAAGAAAAAGAAAATGCCAAGAAAGTTTGAGTTTGAGTTCCTCTCTCTATATAAATATATATATATTTTTACCCAGAGTCAGGTTTTGTGTCTTCCTATGAAAGAACTGTGTCTCCAAGCCTTGCAGCTCCCCCATATTCATTCTAGACTCAGGGTCATTTACACAAAGGCCCTGTTCCTTTCAGATTCCCTCTGGTGCTTCTTAGTTCCCCGAGCCTCCTTTAATTAGAGAATATTCTGGTGAAGTGCATTTTGACCTCTTAATCATGTTATTATATTTATCCTCATCACTGAAATGTCTGTTTAAGAACAGAAACAGTAACAAACACTTCCTTTTGATTCCTTCTCAATCTGTAGGGGAAATAGTTTGATTTGGGGCCATTTTAGTATGTGTTTGTGTACGTGGTTGGGTGCGTGTCTGCATGTACATGTATGAAAAGGTGGAGCTAAGTGATCACTGGGGATAAATTGGAGACATGAGTTTTGCATTCAGGTCTGAGTCTGATGAAGCTAACAAGTCTTTATTTTCTCTTCTGGTAATCTAGGTTCAGCTTCCATGAGATCCAGCTCTCACAAGTCTCTCTTTATTGGTCAACAGTTTCATCATTCAAGTGGAATTTAGCTGTCACAGAAGGTGATCTGTCAAAAGATCAACTGAATATGAGAGGAATTTGCTTGGACAGAAACCTCAAAACTGGACCAGACGGCACTAATCATTCTGATGGCGTTTACCTCTCTTTCTCTCACTCACCCACTCCAAATCTTCTGAGAAGAATTAAAGCCAACACTTGTAAACCTGATATATGTCCCCGCTGGCTTGTGAGAGCCAGGGAAGAACTGCCATGGCCTTTGCTAACAGATCACCAATGCCCTCTTCGGAGCAGTAACCTGCCAACCTCATTGAAAAGACCATTTATCTGCAATAGCAAATCACAACACACATCATTTAACAGCTCAGTTGTGCTGCTGGCTCCTTGACAAATCTCTGTCTACTCAACTCATCCCACATAGCAGCTGGGTGTAGTCCTTGCATACATGATTTAGGGGGCACAGTCTTCCTCTCTTGTGGCCCCAGACTGATTCACAAGCTAATCCTAACTCTTTCTGCAGGAATAGACAGTTTCCAAATGAAATCCGTGCATCTGTGTAACCAGCTTCTCTAGGCAGTGCCCCCTTGTGGCCTGCCAGGACACAACTCACCCTCCGGCTATGGCATGCTGGAGCCCCATCCCTTCCAGGTGTGTTGGGGTCCAAAACAAAAAAGAAAACAGTGATCTCTAAATCAGGGTTATCAGAGGAGTTTCCAGCAAGACCTTACCCTTCCACTCCAGGAAGGGCATTCTGCAGATAGTTCCTTCTTGGCCATTTTCCTGGGCCTAGTTGTTCTATCCCTCAAAAGGCTACTCCAGCTAACAAACTAACTCAGGCTGTTGGCTGTAGGGTGACCAGATGTCCCGATTTTATAGGGACAGTCCTGATTTTGGGGTCTTTTTCTTATATAGGCTCCTCTTACCTCCCTCTCCCGTCCCAATATTTCGGTCTGGCTGTCTGGTCATCCTAGTTGGCTGAAACCAGGCTTCCTTTGCCAAGGAAGTAGCAGAGCTCTGCTCTCCTTCCTGATCAGCCCTCAACTGGGCTAAATCTCTTTTTTTTTTGACACCCCCATGACTGACATAAGAGACAGGTAGTGGGCAGAGTCCACTGAGTCTACAAGTTATCCTTAACCCTCTCATTGCCTGCATGGAACTTATGTCCTCCCTTGCATTGATTGTTAAGTATTATAGAGGAGCCCCAAACTCTGGATTCTGTTTTTTCATTTTTCTCCTTCAATAGATGTAAAAAAAAAAAAGTTGTTGTTTGTGTATGGCATGCACATTAGCAAGGATAAACTGTTCACTGAGTGTAATGATTAATGATTGAATAGTGCAGTTGTTGCAAAAATAAGTCATGCAGTGACGAGAGATCTGAAGATTATATTTAACACCAGGGGATGGCTTATTAATCTTACTTCTTGAAGAATTCCCGAGTAAATCATTCTCCTTTATTAATGATATTTCACTTTCCTCTGTGAGACATCTTTTATACATCCAGAAGGGCAATTATGTGTTTAGGCCAAGAAACAATATTAGTTAGAGTCAGTGCTTGAATGTTTGATGTAAATAGCTTAAATAAAATGGCTGGGCGTGGGGGGGGGGGGGAATGAAGCACACTCCAAAGACCTACTACAAACATGATTGCATTTAGGGATGCCTTATTTGGTTCCCTTCTATATGGAATGACAAATTGTGTATGTTTTCAAGTATCAATTATTGTGGAGCTTGCATACTCAAACTGTGATAACAACTCAAGAAAAATTACATTACTTTTATCTCTTCTAGGTCTGGAGGATTTCTATAATTTGTGAGGTAACTAACTGTATTCTGGAATGGTTTATTAATACAACAGTCTTTCAAAGGCAGGTCTTGAATTCCTGATAGGAATAAGTAGTGAAAGACAGAAAGGGGGGAGTCTATAATTAAAAAAAATATTTTCTAGGTTCAAGGCATCCATTTTTCTAGTTGTCTATCATCTGCTACTCAGCACAGATTAGACAGTTTAGAAAAGGAAATGGGATACCAAATTAATGGATTGCTTTAAGAACTATAACAAAAATTAAAATGATCCAAATGGAAATCTATAAATCAGCCCCAAAAGGAGTTTCATTAACTCACTTAAAGGACCTTTCATATGAAAAGTATTCACTTTTAAATTACAATAGCAATGGCATTAGATAACAGAACTTAGCTGTGGTGGATATAGCTAAGACGCACTAAACTTTGACAAATAAGTTTCAAAATATCACTGAGTGATGATCATCTTTGGGATTCACATATGAATGATTGTATAGACACAAAGCGCTGTCTTTATTTGACTAGCAATTCACTGAGAGGCAGCATGGTTTACGGCAGCAGTTCTCAAACTGTGGGTCCTGACCCCAAAGTGGGTCATTACCCCGTTTTAATGGGGTCACCAGGGCTGGCTTAGACTTGCTGAGACCTGGGGCTGAAGCTGAAACCTCACTTCCCAGGACCAAAGTCAAAGCCTGAGCGCTCATCCCTGGGCAACAGGGCTCAGGTTACAGGCCCCCTGCCTGGGTCTGAAGCCCTTGGCCTTCGGCTTTGCCCCCTCCCCACCCTCGGGCTTTGGGCCCCCAACCCAGGCGACAGGGCTCGGGCGAGCTCAGGTTTCAGTCCCCTCCGCCTGGGGTCATGTAGTCATTTTTGTTGTCAGAAGGGGGTCATGGTGCAATGAAGTTTGAGAACCCCTGGTCTAGTGGATAGGGCCCTAGACTCAGAGAGGAGACCTGAAACGGGGGAGGAAGGTGAGTGGGTCCATTTTAGGGTTAGGAATAATCTTGTCCCAGATGGAGATGTGTTTGTGACTTTCTATAATCTGCATTTCATGTGGACATTTTAAGCTTTGCAAAGCTGGCATTTTATACATAGTAACCTGTATCTGGTGAACACTTGTATGTAGTTCTGCATTCTCACCAAAACTACCCATTGCTTATTAGATATTGTACCGGTTCTGTGCACATGTATATGTAACGACCCTCCACTGGATGGAGTTAGAACTGCTTAACTGTGCATCACTGGTGGGGAAAATTGTCATTGTCAAATAATTTAGTCACTAAAAAAATGCAATTTCAGGGCAACCAAACTATTTGCAAATTAAGATCTAATTCAGCTAATAGTTTCATCCAAATAAATAATGATTTTTTTTAAAGAAAAGGTCAGTGTGTCATTTTGAAGTGTAGCCTTTAAAAAAGGGCTAAAACACACCTCAAAATATAATGAATCAAAGTAAAAAAAAATGACTCAAGGTTTTTTTTGTTTCAGTAAGAAAAAACTGAAAAAATACAGTTTGAATTGTAATGATTTTTTGGTGGTTTCCATTTGGCCACAGAACCAAAATAAAATAATAATAATAATTCATCATCATCCTCATCACAGGCACTTAAATCTAGTCACAGACACTCCGCTGTTGATGAGAATCTCTTTTAGATCAAATAGCTGAAAAGGCAAAGAAGCCGCTGGCCATGTCATGCAGCATAGTGATGACTATGATGTTTCTAAGTGGCGACAGAGTTATTAGAATCTACACAGTGTGTGTGTATATATATCTATGTTGACCTATAGGTGGAATCGGAGGAGTATTCTGGTAGTGATGACCTGTACCATAAACACCATTCTGATTCAGATTTCAAAGATCAAAACAACAACTCAAATCTTGACTGAACTTGGAATCATCCTTTTTTTGAGTTCAGCCAGCTTTCAGGAACCAGCTCTAGCTTGCATATATTTTATTTATGTCTATAAACATTTTCTCAAAGCACAATATGAACATTTCTGGGGATAACAATGTACATTCTGAGACTGCTGTTCACTGCTGCATTTCAGGTTTGAATCTTGTTCCCTAAGAACAACAACTTTGAGTATCAGTGTGGCCATTAGTCTCTTCTGGCTCCAGTGACCATGCATAAACTTAAACCTTGCCTATCCATTCACAGGTTACATTCAACCAGGCATTGAGGGGTGAGGATGAGAAACAAGTTTCATTCAAAACTGACTTTTCACATTTCTGGGCATATGCACATAGGAAACCAGTTTAGATTGTGGTCAATTGCATTCAGTGGGATCCAGATTTGACCCACAATGCAGACGTTTATAAGAAATAGATTGAATTCAAAAGTCTAGATTCGAACTTCGTGGAAGCACAGTACGGTCACTTTTTGCATTAGCTCATTATAGACAAAAGAGTGAGCTGAAAACCTCAGATCCAGACCCATATTGTCTCAAAAAAGAGATTTTGCTTTGGAATAATCAGTAATTTTAAAGACTAAAATTAAGTATTGGTACAGTGTGTCTGCAAACTGTATCCTGCTTTCACTGGAGTTCTGCTCAGTCTGATGTAGGCCTCAATGACTTGAAAGGAGAGAGTCAAAGTGATTTGAAAGAAAGAATAAGTATTATTAATATTGATTTTTCTCTTCTCTGAGAATTCCATGTACTCCTTCACAGGGAAGCAATGTAGCAAGAGGAAGCAAATATCCAACACTTCTGGGAGGTGCATTGATAATTTGGGAATAAATATGTGATCTCCTTATGGCAAAGTGGGCACCCCATCCAATTTTTTTCAGATTCTCCTAGAATAGCTCTATCTCTGTTCAGATTTCCATGCCAGATCTGCTTATAGGAGGTACATTATTAATATAGACTATACCAAAGTAATCAGCAGTTAGAAATGAATCTCAGTTGATAGTGAGTCTATCAGCGTTTTTCCCCTTGCTTTTTTTTTAAAGTAATTAAAAAATGAGTCTTTGGCAGAGGAGTATGTACAGTATGTCATAAAGTCTCTCTGAACTACCTATATATTTACCCCTGAAAGTGAATTCTTTATAAGACCCAGGATATCAAAGAAACGATGGATCAAAGTAGTTTTAATAAGCAACCCAGTGTTTGTAGAACCTGCACTTTCATGTATCATGTTTTGTTCAAGTTTTTAATTTTGGTTCTTCACCACAGAAGGCACTTAAGATAACTATCTATAACCATATTGTCATGTTGAATCCTTTGATTATTTAACATGTACACCTTAGTGAAACAAAAATACCTTTCCCCCTATAATATTTGGACTTCATTGTATTTTTACATGAAACAGATTTGATTTGCCAGATAGTTTCAAACCTAAGTAGTACTGTCTATACTATATTTTCATATATATTCATAGTAAATAATTCTGCCTGTTTATATAGCATATTTGTAAGCACATGAATCAAGGTAATCTGTACCCTCCTTCATTCTGCCTCATTCTTTTCCTTAGTATCAAATATATTATGCACAGCAAAAGATCCTTAAAGAGCTATAAAAAATAAAATTAGCATGCTCTTGACAGAGAATCCAGGCAGAATTTTGCTCAGTCACATGGGACTGTTTTGGGATTTTTTAACATAGTAAAATCAATTTCCTCATCCTCTCTTTCAAACCAGAGTTCTGCTATACTTACAAATTGTTTTTCAATGGAAACAAACTGTTTTTTAACAGAATAAAAGGCCTTATATATCTGATATATAGTTGTAATAACATTGTCAACAAAGAATGAGAATTATTGCACTGTTTAAACTCCAGGTTAAAAGTAAAGTCGGAAAGAGTGAGGAACGTAAGTACAGAGCATATGCAAGAAGCAGTCATGACAAATGGGATCTGGTAGCTATTTCAACTATACATCTGGGCATGACACTTTACGTTTTAGCTCTAAAAATTACTGTACAGTCAGTTAGGAATTTGTATGAACTCTGAGTTTAAAACTCTAATGGAAACATACTGTAGCTTAAGTAAAGTAGACAAGTGCTTTAAAAAAAACACATGGTCAAAATTTATGATTACTATGCTAGCTCGCCATACCTTGAGATTTGGTAACTAGAAATATCAGAATTACACATGGTACTATTTTTGTGGTTGCCTTTGAAAATTCAAAAACCCAAGTTCCACCATAGGAAAATCAGTTATATACGGTATATTGGAGGATGGCCACAGGAAATTAAGTTCAAAAGGAATTAGAACACACAACCTCTAAGACCATTTATTCCTAATTTAATTGTGACTATGACTGTTTATATTAAATGCACCTCTAAATATCCCATTTTATTCCATGTACAAAAGACATTCTAGGCTGCTGGCGTATTCTAGCTGGACAAACGGAATTCCAGATCAGTATCCTTTTAAACAAAACATTGGAACTTTTTCACGTTATGCTTCATTTCATCATCTTTCGGTCACAGCAGCTGAATCTATTTGGACAATTAAATGCTTGAGGGTACTAGATTTACACTCCAGCTTGGTACCTCTCCTCTCATTCTGGACCATGTCAGAGTTCTCTGGCAATTACTTACGTGTAAAAGTAACTGAGGGCATTTAGTGTAGTTTTAGCTACATTGTAGAACAAGAAAACAAGGAGAGCCAGCATCACGCAACCAGCCTGTGATATGATAGTCTTAGTTTGGTCTCAGCTCGCATTCATCTGCATCTCTCCGATCCCAAAATATGAGTCTTTTCATACAGTATGAGATGATCTCTAGCAATTTTTTATAAGCCTATGAATTGATAACTCTTATCAATACCATAGAGACACTACTTATTGATCTGCATTATAACCTGTGTCTTGCATCAGTAATTACCCTATTTTGCCATAAAACGAATGATGTACATGTAATGGGTCTGGTTCTCACACCACATAAAACCAGAGTTAGGGGGTGATCTCCGCAGAATTCTATGGCATCACATTTGAGTAAATCTAGGGTGTTGGGAGAATCAGCTGAGTAACTCAGTTGGCTCCGAGCATTTAAAACTGAAGGGAAAAGTTTTGAAAAAGGATTTTGCTTCCCTGACAACCCTGGCAAGAGATTTCCCCATGTTTCTTATCTGCTAGACCAGACCTAAATCAGGCTGTCATGTAATCAATGGACTATGATAGGCTGATTATCATGTAGGATAAGTGATATCTATTAGAAAAAATTGATCCTGACATAACTCAGAAGAGGCAGCAGCTTAAAGCTAGAGGCCATGGGCCCTGGACTGGCCTTTGTACATATGTAATGGCTGTCATTTTCCTGGAGGTGCCTGAAAACAGCAAAACTCTCAGGGTAAATCTATATTGATTGAATAATCCTTGTCATCTGTTAGGACTAACAAAGCTGTCACAGCACAGCCACAAGCAAACAGATTTTATTTGATAACTTTCTTTCCATTTCACCATGGAAGCACACAAGTATTGGAGTTTCAAGAAAGCTCCTTCATGTTTGGTCTGTTTTTACCCCGGTAATTCCCCAGCAGAGGTCCTTGGTTCCAGTGACTGATTGACTACCACATAATTAAACCTGCATCATCAGAATTACAGTTTATGAAGGAATCAGAAGGTAACTGTCAGCAAACCCCTGATTCTACATAGCACGTGTTGTATTAAGAGTGGAGCCTGAATGATTATGGCTAGAAGCTTGAGAAAAATTGTAGGGGAGGGTGCGCTTGAGGCTGTCCCTTGTGACAGCATCTTCTTTTATGAATACAGAAAAATTCATCAAACAGAAATCATTAAATGGAGCAGATGGGGCTTGCTGTGTGGTTGATGCACAAATTGCCTGGAGATGCTAAGCATTGCACAAGGCAGACCATCAGATCAAAACAACAACCCTGAGAAGGTGGAACGATGCACAATTGTTTGCTATTGTTGTCCTAGCGATATAAATTGTTTTTGTTCTGATCAGCAATGGCGCTTCCTACAGTCTGTCACATATCCTCCGTTGCAATCTTGCTTGAGTGTCACATGTTTAACGCACTGTCTCTGCTTCATGAAACCCCAGCAAAATGATTGGAAAGATCAATTTGGCAAAGAAACAAATAAAAAAGAGGTTGATTCTCAGCCCGATTATCTAACTATTTTCAGTATACTATGGTAATTCTTTGCGATTTTATTTTTTTTTACTCAACACATTTTATAATTGACCCAACTTATTTCTTGGTCTCTCTCTGTCTCTCTCTCCCCATTTAAGACAAGAAGTGAATTTGATTCTCACGAGAGTAAGAGTTTAGCAACTCGATGTAGGAGCTATATAAATAGCCAGAATTAATCTGTAGTTTATTTGAATATACCAATATTCTCTCTCCTGCAGAATGCCAACACGTGGCCCATGCACCGCTTAAGTCTACAGCTAGGGTTCAAGCACGGCTGTTAGGAGTACATAGGGCATGTGCTGGCCCCCTGCAGAGGAGTCTATTTCACTTAGAAAAGACTTTGGAGACAATCAGACATAAACTCTCAGAAAAGCAAAAGAAAATTCTGAAAGCTGGGTCCAGAGATAGCACTCTAATGCAAATGCCTATTTGTTCATCCTCAGGTGTATTTGCACATCGGTGGTAAAATTCTGCCATGGTTACCTATCACTTTCAGGGGTGCCTCTTCTCCTCCTCAGTTTCCATGGGGGAGCATGATTTGACAGGGATCACAAAGTGCAGAAATGGCAAATGGTGTGAGTAATTTTTTCGTCTCAGTGGGAGGCTAGAATGTCACCTACTGGCAAGTAGCAGATGTTTTAATTTTGTCTCATCTTCACATACAGGAGCTCTTAAATTCAGAACGATTTTTTTTTCAAATTTAGTCTTTATAGGCAGCCACAAAATTGAATGCTCTTAATGATCCTTTTGTTTCTATCTTCATTATGACTCGCTTCTTTTTGGAACTATTTAATTCTACTTACGAATGTTGTTAGAGAGTGTGACAGAGTCAGACCAGAAGGATATAAGAGAGTGCTGGAAGGCAGGTATATTAGTCTCAGGATGTGCAGGTCCCTGTTCCCTGGATAGCCAAACAAAGGCTATTCCAGGCCAATCAAGACACCTGGGGCCAATTAAGAACCTTCTAGAAAGGAGTAGAAACAGCTAGCCTAATTGGGACACCTGAAGCCAATCAGGGACTGGCTGAAACCAGATAAAAACCTCTCAGTTAGTCAGGTGGCTGTGGGTGTCAGGAGCTGTGAGAGGAAGTTGTGCTGTTTGTGAGACTGAGTGGTGGACAACATATCATACAGAAGGAAGGAAGCCCTGAGGTAGGAGTGAAGTAGAGTTTAAAGAAGCGGGGACTGCTGTGGGGAAGTAGCCGAGGGAATTGTATTGTGTTTTGTGGCTAAAAGGTCAGCCATCTTAGCTGATACTATTAGCGTCCCTGGGCTGGAGCCCAGAGTAGAGGGCGTGCCTGGGCTCTCCACTTTTCCCATCTTCCATACTGGCCTGCGATGAAGGTAACTCACTAGGCGGTGACTGTTGCCAATTATACTGAGAAAGGGAGGTCACTCTGGGTCCTAGATGAGTTTCTGAGGCCCCTAAATCTGCCAGGAAGCGCAGGACCCACAAATACAAACTTGGAGCTTTGTCACAAGAGATAGAGAGATGGAGAGATATGACCCAGCACTGAAATACTGCTACCTTGGGTCTGGAATAGCTCCCTCTCCCCTAGTGACAATTCACATAATTTTAGGAAAGGAAATGAAAAATATTGCCAAATGAAAATGCAAGCTGGAAGTTAAGCAGCCAGAATGTAATTGTCCCCACTGAAATTTCCCCAGGAAACTGGGGCTAATTCTCTTACTCTTATAAATAGTATTAGACCTTTTAAAAGATTGAAATTGTTCAGGAGGCCCTCAGTGTTATACCTCATCTTTAAAAGAAAGCAACTGAAAGCAGAGCATCCCCTGCTATTCAAGATTGGGACAGCACTTTAACAGTGACTGTTCCCCTCTTGCAGTACTAGCTGACAAGATGCAGCTTCAAGAGAGTATGGGAAATATTCACAATGCCACTGGCTTAACTTGGCAGATAAGATGCATTTTTAGCCAGGCATAGATAGCCTAACTGATCTCACAGCAAGGTAACTCCTGTGGATTCTCATCTGTGGAATTATTGGTGAGAGGAGAGTCTTGTCTAGAGTCTCCAATATACCACATTCTGGGCAATTTTCATTAATCAAATTTTCAGCTACTGCTTGCTCTAACACAAAACTTCACCTACATTGATAACTGAGTGGCCTTAGTTAACAATTGATTTGACACTTGGCATGTTTTTATAAATGTATATAATGCCTTGCTCTCTCCGATCTGGTACCTTGGTCACTTTGCTCATACCATGAGCTGGAGGTAGCTCATGTAAAAGTTAAACACAGCATATATATCAGAGGAGCCACAAACAGTAGAATTTTCACAGGACCAAACTAGCATAGCGTGGGTCTTTCCTAAGGAAAAAAATAGTTCTACTTGCTTGGGCATTAACTCTGTGTGGATCTTATTTGAACCACCTTTAGATCAAAGCACAAGTTTTTCCTGGTTATACTTAAAAAAACCCAACCCCTCTGACTTTCTGGTTTCAGAAGGAAAAGATCTGCTGAGTTAGACATCAATACCTTGCTTAAAACACAGTGAATAGTACTATTAACTTTTTTTAAAAAAACTGGGCTACTTGTTCCACTTACATGTCCAAATGCTTCACTCTTTAGAAGCAGCCAGCTTCCAACGCAGAGGAAATGAGGCAAACCACACACATTCCAGAAATGCAGTCTCATTAAGACATTGCCACTGTACAAAATGACTTCACATCCCTAAAAATCAGATCACAGTGCCATTTTCTTCAGATTCTCAACTAGAAAAAGTGAATGGTTCTACCACAGCAAGAATTTTGTTCTTCCATTATTTTCCCAGGTCTAGTGATAGAGTGTTAATGTAACATGCCTCTCAAGAGGGTTAAGCTTAGATTGCATACAATCTATTTTACAATGCTAACATGAGATACAGAAATATAGGGGGAGTGATGACAACAATTATTCTGACACATCAGTTTTTTCTGATGGAATTGCTTACATTCTTTTTAAATTACAAAGGAAAAAAAGCAGCATAAAATTATTCCTTATTTTAACTAATGAAACCCCAGTCTTTTTGTGAGATTTCAAAGTATGTACATTTTTTGTAAGTATGCCAAAGTCAAGGCCTGTACAGCATGTGATCTATAATAAACTTCAAAAGAACACCTTTGACATTTTAGATAACTTGCAAATGATGATGCAGAAAGATCTTTTGCCACTACAAAGAAAGAACAAAAGAACCAACATGAAAGAGAAATCAATAAACATATGGCAATTAATAAAACATTTTCTATGAATACCCTACAAAGAGTTTTACAACAGTATAAAAATCCAACAGTTGTTTCAATGTGGATTTAAAAAGTATCAGCTGTTATATTAAGATATCTTTTTTAAGCAACAAAATATATGTAAAATAACGGATATGGATTTTGTTCTAAATCCATCAATTGCAGAGGCTCAGATCAAATGCAAAGTTTTTTTAAGGTGACCCAGTCAATTATGTAATAAAATCATTCATTCTTCAGTGAATAAAAACAATGTTTGGAAATAGAAACATTTGTTTGCTAATGTCCTGTTCGCCTGGAGGAGTTCAGCTAGTTTTTGAGCTGTTTTTTTCCCTTTCTCTTTTTAAATCATGTCTTCAATTTTTTTAAAAACATTCCTATTGATTTCCGTTATAAGGAACATTATACTCACCATTAGTACAGACATTACAATATCTTCAGTGTAACCTACAAGCAATAATTTATCATAATCATAAAGATGCATCCACTTACACACTGTTAACCCAACTTCTCTCTATCCAGTCTTGAAGTATTCCAATACCACAAGCATTGTCAGCAAATTTTGGCACCCTGGAGCAAACCCTCATACCGCTTGTATCCACACATGCACCTCACACCTGTTTAAACATTGTAATGGCCTTCCCAGCTTCTCCATTACCTTCTCCAAAGACGCACATGCTTCATTCTGTTTTCCTATTTTCTTTCAGATACTTTAGTTCCACATTATGGTAACATTGTCCAAAAGCGCAACATAGCTGTAAAGAAAGAGAGTTTATGGTGGGAGGGAGAGAATAGATTCACTAAATGTGCACAATAGGTGGAAATACAAAATTCCAGTGGCTGGAGGGTCCTAGTTCATCTGCATTTGCTGGAAACATTTGTTGGTCTGACTTCCTAGTCTGGTTTTCCTCCTTTCCAGACAGAAGAGTGAGATGATAGTTTCTCAGCCAAGCAGTCAGGCCATTACATTGTAGGCAGTGTATTGATATCCCATGTCAGTCTCAGGATGTTACAGAGGCAAGGTGAGTGAGGTAATCTCTTTTCTTGAACTGACTTCTATTTGAGAGAGAGAGACAAGCTTTCAAGCCACACAGAGCTCTTCTTCAGGTCTGGGAAAGATACCCTGAGCGTCACAGTAGAGTGGTTCCATTTTACGGGCTCTTTACACTCCCCAAAACACATAAATGAGAAGCAGGCCAGAAGATACGTACAAAAACTTGGTGCATCTCTAGTTAAAGACAATGAAATTGTTAAGCACCTGCATGTGGCTGAAGATAGCTATTTTTTTCTTAGTTTCAGTTTGAAGCCTTCTTTATACTCATTAATGAGGACTCACTGCTGTTTAAATTTGCTTGCCATGAAATATTGCATTTACCAGCTTTCAAATTTGTCAAGTGACACTTACTGCACATTGACTTTGTTATCTTTGCTATCCTGGCACAGCCCACAGGAGGAACCTGAGCCCAGCATTGTGTACTATCAGCCTGAAACAATATGAAATGCTCATCAGAAAGACCTAACCAGGATGAACAGTGGCCCAAAGAACTTCTGGAAAACTGACAAACTAATCATGCACATAATTGCTTTTTGACTTTTTGCTCCTGCTGTGGCAGGACTTAATGATAATCTCAAAGGTTAGCGTTGGAACACACACATCATTTAAATGACTCTGGGATGACACACTTGTAGAATATTATTAATTCTTGCAGACTCACTCACTAGCACATCCAAGGGATTCAAAAGAAAATGGCTTAAAAACTGGTAAGAGGAAGTGTGTATTTCAGGTTAGTTTCACTAATTAGACATTCCTGCTCATACTTTCCTTGTTGTAACATGCTTCTGAATTAGTTTGATATCACTTTGTGACCAGGATATATATGGGGTTGCATCAACAACCACTTTTATGTCAAATAAGTTAACAGTTTTCTCAAACAGAAGACATGAGAGGAAAGTATCTACATTTAGTTTAATAAAAATCATAATAAACTATCGTAATGAAGATTTTCAATTAAAAAAGTATTGTTCCTCTTTGTACAGTTTAATAAAGAAGGTGACACTGTTTTGGAACTATGGCTGAAATGACTATGAGCCCGATCCAGAGCTCACTAAAGTAAACAGGAAGACTCTTGACTTCAGTGGGTTTTACATTAGGCCCTATAAGCAATGGATTAAAAAATGAAACACTTCAGATCTCTAGAATTGTGCTGTACCCCAGAAAAACTACCATACTCTTTAATTACAGATTCTAATGTACAGAAAACAAGTAGGACCACAAGATTAAATATTTCGGTATTTTTACTTGCACTCATACTTCTCGCAGTCTTGCTGCTGAATGGATGTTTTCTCTAGTATAATCTCTCTAAAATACTTGCCATAAGCCAACATTTATACTGCCTCAATACTTCCATATTGCCTTATTTTGTATATCTGAAATGCATTTTTACTTTACTGCTTATATAACAAAATAATTTGTGCTGCCTACAATTCTGCTTATCTTTAACAAAAAAAGGTTAGTAAATGAAGGAGCTATAAGGGGAAATTGAAGAATATATGTCCATTAGTAGAGCTGGTCAACAACTTTCCATCAGAACTGTTTTTGATGGAAAACTGGGATTTCTGCTACTAAATTTTTCAAGAAAAGTGTCTGGTTTTTGCAGAAAATTTATATTTTTTGTTGAAAATCCAAATGCCTGAAAACGAAAATATTTTGATGCTGATATACTGCCATGGTGCCTCAGGAATTGTAATTCGGTTTCCTCATGTCCACATTCTCATTGTGGACTGGGCTTCCCAGTCAGACTACAAGTCCCATGATGCACCATGGTCAAAGACTCCCATGATGCCTCCCTCTCACTATAAAGTGAGATCATGGTGCATCATGGGAGATTCAGGATAGCTTATAGAGGAGAATGGGAACATGGAAACCTGACGTACATCTCCCACGAGGCATCACAGTAACGTTTCTAAATCAAAATATTTTAGTTTTCCTCCCAAGAATTTAGGTTTTTCATTTGTTGCAGGAGACTAAGTTTTAACTTAAGCTTTAAAATTGACAATTTTAACGAAACACAAATTTAGTTTGTTTTCTTCAAAATTATGCATGGGGGAAAAAGCAACGTATTTTCTTTCCAGCTGTATCTACCAGCAAAAGATTAAAAATGATCAGAATGGGATACATTCTGTTTGCCATACATCTTTGTCACTTCAGAAATTGTCAATAAATTGGATTAATAAAATAAAATGTTACTATGTTGTACAGAAAATTATGTAATCTTTTTCATGAGAAAGGGACATCAGAATTGATACTCTGGACACTAAGATTTATTTTTATTTTAAATATCTAAGGCCAACATTTTCAAACCGAAGTGTCTAAAGTTAAATTCTAAATTCACAGGTCCTTAAATGAAAGAGGCCTGGTTTTCAACAATGATGAGCACCTGCAAATCCCTCAGGAATTAATGGAAGTTGCTGTTCTTTGAAAACCAGGCCACTTTTATTAGGCACCTAGATGTGGATCTAAGAGCTAAAACTTATATACACTGCACACTTTCCTAAGTTGTCCCTCTACCTCCTAGCTTTTGAATAACTGCCTATGACAACATGAGGTCAGCAGCCTGTGACTGGACCTGGAACCAATAATCAGAGATCCATAAATCCAGCTGATTGATATATACTGGATTATTGGAGCCAGGAAAAAATTATAAGTGGACACTCTCTACAGTCATGGGTTTAAATCAGGAGCTCAAATAGTAGTCCTTCAGCTGGGATAGTGGGGTAAATAACACCTCCACTCATAATGATAGTATTAAAGAACTCCTGTGGTCACAATCAATAGCATCCATGTGATGTGGGAGAACTATAAGAGGAAGGAACTCAGTCCTACTGGGTGACAACCTGAAACATGCAGAGCTAGTTTCAGACCAGGGATCTGGACTGAAGAACGGCTTGAGAGAACTAACAGCTTGCGTCCTTTGACAAAAAAAAAGAAAAAAGAAAAAAAAAAAAGACAGACTAGCTGAAGGAATCCTCTGCTATACTTTGCAAGGATGATGTTTGTACTTCCACAGCTGATACAGAGGTGGAAGGAGTTGGAGACTCACCCCCTTTGGGGAGGGTAGCACCACTAGTGCTAGCCTAGAGAGGCATCAATATTCCTCCATCCAGAATCTTCATGTGCTCTTTCCTTGTCTTTACCATCCACAGGCAGAAAAAATGCTTTTGCAAGAAAGGTGTATTTAACTACAAGGGCCTATTAGGGCCATGCAGAAAGAATAGGGTAATATCATCCCTGCCAGTCAAAATAGGAAGATTGTAAATGGGTGTTTTCTCATCATGGAGCACTTAAGGATGTCTGAATGGGATCACTAATGATCTTCTGAAAGGAAAAGTCCTTGTTCCCAAGATAACAAACATTGGACATCTGTAGCTAGTAGAAAACTATTTTCTTTTCCTCTCCAATTTTCCCAGGATTTCCATGGTATGTGGCAGCTCTTCCTGTGGAAAGCTGACAATTAAAATGGCAGAATTTACCACAATGGGCAGTTTCTCTGTTCTCCACAGTGCAATAGAGTTTCCAGGTTGTAGGAGTCACATGCACACAAAACCCTCAGAATGTTTGATTTGGTTGAATAGCTGAATTTAACACAAGGTGATATGTATTCTGAATCTAATGTTAAAAAAAAAAAATCTTCCTGAGCTGCAGAAGAGTAGGGAATAAAAAGCCATGAACACTGCACTTTTGAGATTACAAGAACAGAGAGACTGCTGTGTGCTTTACATATGTTTTGAGGCCTCAGCCAAACTTTTCAACATTATGGGCGTGCATAAAGCCAGAGAGACTTTTGCCCCACTAAGAATGGCTGGCACTAACATACATCTCCCAAAGCAAAAGGAAGAAATATTGTGATATCTAGAAACTCTCTAAATTTACTCTGCCAGCTTGTTCTCAGGACTTCAAACGTGCTGAAGGGCACTGGTATTCTGGCGAGATAGCCAATAATATTACTTTTCCCCTTTCTAGAAAGACATCTAGTTGTTAAGGGCAAATTAATTATCTGTATGAAATTCAGTTTAAGCAAATTATTAAGCATAAAGGATTCCTTCTTCTCTGCTTTTCAAGGCATAGAGCTTGCATTAACTTCTTCTCTGAATTAAACATCAATAAAAAGACATGTCATTAGTGTTTATTCTGAATGGTATTTTTTTAAAATATAATTTTAAAATATAATTTCGTAGACTTTCAAGTAAGTCCAAGTTCTAATACGATTTCCATCCCTCTGTCATGATAATTTCTCCAGTGCCTCCCATCTAACCAGTTATATAACAGCTTTATAAATAATCACCTAATTTCTACTTTGCAGCTCTTTAATTGACAGTGCTACCCAGAGTACATTATTCAGATGTTCTCTTTCTTCTGAAAAAAGAATTAAATTAAATATTTTCAAACAAGTTTGGTCTTTTCTTTGGCAGATGACTTTTTTCCAAGCATAATAGGGATTTATATTGTTGAAACTTTCTTTGTTTAATGCCTAAATGATGGAGGATATCTAATGGCAACTCTCAGTTAAGCCAGAAGGCAAAGGAAGTCAAACTATATACATCAATAATCCCCCTAAAAAAGGTGCGTATACTATACGTAACAAGGGTGACAACAGATCTGATGCCACAACAAAACTATTAATTTTGTCTTAGCATTAAAGGCCATTAGATGAGTCCCTTTGTCTTACTAGTTAGTGGTAAGAATGACAGCGAAAAACATCCTTTATTAGCTTATATCATAATACTTTATATGGTATAATCTAGAATATGATATTTTAACACAGTTCAATGAATGAATATATTGGACCAGTGCATTAGTTGATGTAAATTGTCACTGCTTCTTTGGTTTCAAAGGAGCTATACTTATTTACACCTGCTGAGATCTGACCACACATCAAGAGGAGATTGAAGTCAGTATAAGGCCTTTGGAAGGAAGAGCAGAAATGTTATTTCTATCCAAGTAACGTAGAAGAAAAAATGCTTTTGACACTAACTTTTACATAAATTGGTTACATCTGCCAATCTCATTTGTTCACATAAGGCAAAGTTAGAAGCTTCATGCTACCTTGAAAGGCTCTGAACTAGAAGCAGGTAACATAGGTTGCACCACCTACAGGAGGTGGAAGAATAGCAGAAACCAAAGATAAGATGTTCTTTGCTTGAAATATTCAAACTCACTCATTTTAGCCTTTCCACTAAATCTTCTATTTTCAAGAATCTGTTACTGGGTCATAAAAATGCAAATTTCAATAGAATTAAAAAAAATGATTGTAGCCACTTGGAAGCTCTAAAGTGGCCAGTTTTTAAACTTGGGCATGGAAACTGGGCACTCAAATCAGTATGTAGCTGAATACCTATTAATTACAGCTAAGTAGATCTCTAAGGGCACATCTTTAGTTCTGGAAAGACTCCACCTTGAAGATCAGAATGAACCTCCAGTGCTGTAGCAAATGTTGCAGTGATGTTTCAGTGTTCTTGAGTGGAACATACGATGTCACATCATCATCTAAACCACCAAAGACATCTATTTTTTTCTTTTCAATCCCTGTAACTACAGCTCTTATCTCTATCTTAGTCTTCCCTCACATCCATTACCTCAACTTACTCATCTCACCTCTCCCTCCTCCAGCCTACATAAAACATTGCTGCTAACATTATCTTCTTCATCTGCCACATTCTCCCCTCTTTGAACGCCTTCATTAGCATCTTTTCCCATACCCAGTGCAAGCTTCTTGTCTGTATCTATATGGTCCTGAACATCTTCGCTCTTGCTTCCATCTTATCTCCTCTGATTTTTACGCCCATTACCTCTCAAGCCTCCCTTCCTTAATGTCTCTCTTGTATTCTTATGCTAAGCTCTATTCCTTTTTACCTATTACAATGAACCTCTTGGCTCATTACTGGGCATGGTACAATATCCACCCAGGAGAGCGCCCCCCAGCACAGAGAAAGTGGGGAGAGACTGCGCTCAGGATGGAGGTTGTGTGTGAGCAGGAACAGTAGGCTGGAGGCAGCAGTTTGGGAGATGACTGGGGAGAGGCGGCCAGGTAACTTAGGATCTAGAACTGAAGCCCTGCAACTCAGGCTGGGAAACAGCCTACTACTGGCAGAGGGACCAGTGGCTGCCATGGCTGATGGGTACACAGGAACAATCTGAAAACAGGAGGCCATGTGGACTGGTCTGAATGAGACTACAGATTTTAAACCAAAGGACTGGATTCTGGCCAGGAGATAGGTAGCCATAAGAAGAGTGGCTGGGAGTGAGTGCATGCCCTGGCAATAGGCCTGAGATCTCCATCTTCATATCCATGGAATAGACTCCCTGCTATTAGGAGCTGGACTGGGACCTGCTGTTTATCATCTTTTGTCTGTAACTTAATGCAGTTGTGCCCTGGGTAATTGCAATGTTTACTCCTGGCAGCCCTGTAGAGTGGTCGTTTGTTATTCAACTGTGCAGCCACGTTAATGGCTTGCCTAGAGAGAGACTTCGGGTATGTCTACACGGCAAGCAGAAATCCATGGCAGTGAGTCTACTGGGTCTACAGACTCAGGTTCGTGGGGCTTGCACTATGGTCTGAACCAGAACATCTACAGAGTGTAGGCCTGAGTTCTGAGACTTGCTGTCACAGGTTTTTGCTTTCGATGTATCCTTAGTGCATGGCAAGCCAGGGCATGAATCTATAGTGCATTAGCTTGTCAGGAACTAAGTTGATTTGTGGACAAGCTCCGAGTTAGCCATAGGGTTGAATGGGCAAGGACAGGATTTGGCCAGACATGTTTGCAAAACGAGCTTGTCTGTCTAAATGTGTTGTTGAAAGGCTCATGCACTGTTTAAAAACATTTTAAGGGAAATTAACATTTTGATTTACTTTCCTTGCCCTGGAGGTCTCAGGCATTGCTATGTTCAAATGACAGAAGTGTTATGAGCTAATAAACCAAAGAAATTCAGAAAGCAGGGTGAAGGACTCTCTCCCTCAGCCATCTCTCTGAGTGCAACTATTGCAACTCATGTATCATCTGAGACCCACTTTAACTCTTATTTTACTTACTTTTCAGGTTTTGTCAGACCCTAAAAAAGTCATCATTAAAACCTATGATTCCCTCCACCCACATGGGTAGATTTGGTTTCCTTCTTTTCATTACAATTAAAATCTACTTCAAGTAGGACACTAACTTAAAGCTGAATCCTTAAAACCCTGGCACCTCTATGACAATTATTCTCTGAGAGCAATTCTTTTTTAAAAAATTGCTAATATACTAGTGTTGCAAAATGTTATTTCAGAGGCACTTTACTTCTGCAGTTACTTATTAATGCCATGATTTTCCCACAGCACTAACCCTAGGTTGCAGTTGTCTCCTTCTTCTTAGTTCTGGCATGACTTTGACCAGTTGAATCCCCAAATATGTATCAGTAATCAAAAGGTATATTTCAGTACAGGAGAACCTGTTTGGAAGAATTCTCCTCATTTCTTCCCTGCTTGTTTTATCTTTGGTTGAGATGTGAATAATTCATAGGCCTCTGTCTGCTTTACAGTCAAACGCATTCTGTCCACCCAAGACTGTTCGACTTTGTGATTTATTATTTAATAATTTGCAGGGCTGCGCTGTTGTAAGGTGAGCATTGTGACTGCTTGCAGAACTGTTACAATCTGGTCTAGTTAGCTGTCCTTTCTTTCCTTCTCTCCAAACAGCAGCAGTTATTGATTTTTTTACAAACCTCTGCCATGTAATCCCATAGCTGCTGATCTCAAAGCTGTTACTATAAAGTAAAAGTTGGCCCTTCTTCTTGAAAACAAGAAGTCATGTTTTGATTCGCTTTTTCTTTTCTTTCTTTTTTTATCAATTGTTTTTCTCCCTCCTCTCCTCCTTTTGTGCCTCCATCAGTGACAATACCTAGGAAGTGCCACCGGCTTCTCTTAAGGATAAAAACTGAAAAACGAAAGCCTTTGGGAGAAATACATGCTGATGCTTTCATTATACCTGATAAAGGGGAGAAAAAAAAAAAGCCCGTCCGAAACTTTCTAGTCTTTGAAACTTTCCCAACAGATGAACAACTATTTTACCTATTATTTTTTATACCAGGTGCTGTTGCCTAATGTGCTGTTTGTGCCTAAGTCCCACTGCCTGTTATGAGATACACAGGATGGGTGAAAGAAGCACTCCAAAAATATCCAGTGATAATTTAAGATTTACTATGCTAAAAGAACATCAGCTGTATCTCAAAATACTAATCAGTGTGGAGTTAGGGCTTGATCAGAAACCCATGGAAGCTAGTGAAAGTCTTTTCACATAGAAGTGCACCCTAAGATGATTAAGGATTCTAGCAGGGTAAAGCCCAAGTCTGCTATTTTTCTGCTGGTTCTGTGGAAGCTGTGGATTAAATATTTGCAGAATTACTAATTGTAATGTACGCTTCTCCTTTTTTCTTCAAGCTATGTCTATGTTATTGATCACCATTGTATTTGCTGGCTTCTACTTTTTCTTTAATGCTTAGCTGAATAGTCAGCCGTAGTGATTATTAATCATTTGGTCCATTCCTGTGTGGCTGCAAGGGCTTGATGGGCCAAACGTCCAGTATTGGAACAGACCTGATGCACCCATGTAATAGGTAGTCCATCTCTGGGCTGCCTATACCTCTTGGTTGGCTGAATTTTATCCTGGTTGTTACAAACCACCCCAAGAACAGCATCTTGCGGCATTCTGGTGACATGTCCAAAAAGCATAAGACACTGGCTGCAGACAATGGCTCCAGTAGTCTGTAGACCAGAGCAACTATAAATGTCTGCATTACAAAGGAAGTCATTCCACTTTATGCCCAATATACGATATTGGCATTTTGTGTGGAAAACCTCTTGCTTTGCCCAGTGTGAACGGCATAGTGTTCATGTTTCACAACCATACAGCAGTATGGAGACGATACAGCTTGAATAGATCCTGAATTTGCTTGTCATATGAATTTGGTTGTCCTGAATGTGGTCCTGAATAAGGCTGAGTCCATATTTGTCATAAACAACCTATAGCAGATGCTGCAATGCCAATCTGGCGAAGAACCTCTGTATAAGCTTGGTTGAAAACCATTCTCAGAGAGTAGTTATTAGTGGTTCAGAGTCAAGCTGAATGGGCATAATGAGTGGGGTCTTGCAGGGATCAGTTCTGTTCAATATCTTCATCAATGATTTAGATAATGGCCTTATAAAGCTGGGAGGGGTTGCAAGTGCTTTGGAGGGTAGGATTAAAATTCAAAATGATCTAGACAAACTGGAGAAATGGTCTGAAGTAAATGGGATGAAATCAAATAAGGACGAAGGTAAAGAACTCCACTTAGAAAAGAACATCAATTGCACACATACAAAATGGGAAATAACTGCCTAGAAAGCAGTACTGCAGAAAGGGATCAGGCAGTCATAATGGATCACAAGCTAAATATGAATCATCATGTGACCTATTGCAATGCCTTAAAGAATCAAATTTACCACAATATACACTTGGTAATCATAGTATAGGACAGTCTTCAGGATAACAAGGACTTACGCTACCAGGAAGTCTGAAAACATATGCATATTAGCTTTTGCATAGAAGATGCCAGCATGTTGGCTCTATTGACGTTGTGGCAGATGTTGAATCAAACTGTTGCATTAATATAGAAAACCTTTCCTCCTATGTTCTGGTGGGCTAACTTAATAATTTAAGGTAAAAGCTACGTAGCGCAAGTCCTGTTCCTTTGAGCACAGGTGCTAACAAACTGCACACAGTAAGTCTTTGGTAAGACAGTGAGGTCCTGTCCCTAGAAGCAGCTGCTTTGAGCCCCTGAGTACATTTAGGCTCTATGTACACTATGTGTACACATACCAGGAACCTACCACCAGTTTCATGGGGGATTGTATTTGGTACAGCTGAGCTGTGCCTCTGCTGCTGCTAACTGTTTGATCACAGCTACACAGCTATTTATACTAGTGCTAGCTCCCTTTGAGCTAACACGAGCATGTGCACACGAGCAGGGGAAATCACATCCCTACAGTAGTGGATTCATGATTTTGCCACTCTTAGGCCCTAAAATAATTGCTGCCCCAGCCCCATATGAACTTGTTCTGGTTTTTTTACAAATTCGTTTGAACTAAAATGAATCTAAATATCATTAAAATAATTGAATATTTACAAGTTTTATTATAAATAAAATTACAAGTACAATAGACCCTCACATGAACTCGCGTCCGTATAGCGCAGTTTCGCTTATAGCACAGGATCGCGCATGATCCAAAACCCTGCATTCAAGCAGGGGTCCGGTGTATATCAAATATACTATTATTAATGTTAAAGATTCTCACGAGTATTTTTACTAAATAGTGTCACACCGTCATTGCTGGTTTCAATACCTGCTATGACTGGTAGAATTGCGGCGCCACTGATGCCGCGATTCCAAAAATGCTGCCACTATAAATTTGCCACCTCTGCAAATTTGCCGGTCTAGGCCTAGGCCTTGTTGGCCTAGGAGATAATACACCATTGCACCCTTAGCTTGTAGCACAGATGAAGTACACTGCAAATGAAGGTATAGCTGCAGCATACGTTGGTAGGAATACAACACTAGCTTTCATCTAGTCACCCCAGTATAAGCCCACCAGGGACCCTGGGTACATATTCAGGTTCCTGGTCCATGTTGGAGTCTGAGCCCTCATGTCTTCACTGCTATTGTTACCCATGCTAGCTAGATTAAAGTTACTGTGGGTACATCACCCTTTCATTTACAGTGTAGATGTACCTACACTCTTTCTCTAGGACATACACAATTCAAACAAATCCAGCTGCTTAAAATACACTGTGTTCTTTTCCCTCCCTTATCCCCTTTACATCTGGAAAAGCCCTCATCGAGGTTCCCCTCAGACCTCAAGGTCTGGAAAGGTCTAATGTCCCAGACACAGAAAAGTGCTTTAACTCACATAATATCCTTAATGACTCCCTGGGGACAGTTACTGAGTGGCGTCTAACTCAAGGTTTCACCCTGGGTGCTTATACATTAATGACCCCTAATGTGCAAGCCATTAGCACCTTTCACCATAATCTCCCCCCAATGTCCATTTAGATTACAGTAATGGCCACTAGTAATGTACAGTAATGGCTACTAGTAAGAATATCATAATGACTTCATTGAATCTCTCAGTGAGCGCTCTCTTATATGACAATCATGTACCCTTACATAGAGTCCCTTAACTCATGAAACATACATCTTGCCCTTTATTCTGAATACTCATCTTTCATGTAGCCCTCTTTTTATATGGCATCAACTTCATGCATATAACTATATAAGCAACATTGAAATATTTTGCTTTGAATTCCCCAAACATAGGCCAGTAAAATTGTGAATGTCTTCATCTGTTTCTTCACAGTTCAGAAGGACATTTCTATTTAGGCCAACGAACAGGTAACCACATCACATCCTAGCAACATTACTGAGGAGTTTCGCCTACACTTGGGGGGCCAATCACATTTGCAATAAGACCCCTTTTTACTGCCAGAGAGGTATATAGTATAAAGAAGAATCAGACCCTAAATGCAGAACAGCATGATAGTGATTTGAATAATCAGTTCTACCAATTTTTATGACAACAGAATATAGTACAGGAAAAATCCTTTTCATTTTACTCCAGCGAGCAGTCTCACTGAAGATATTGAGATTACTCACGAGTAAGACAGGTAAGATTTGGCTCTACCTCAGTTCCTTTGTCTAATTATGCTCTTTGTCCATTTACCTATATTGCACACATGGCTTACATTTTTTTAATGCCATTTTCTTGTAAGCACTAATTAGTATAATCAAAATAAAGGCCAGGCTTCCACTAAAGCAGCATCAAATATTGAAAGAGATCATAATATTGCTTTTCATCTTTTATGTTGAATTTGTCTTCGTTTAATAAAATTCTGCAGTCCTTTAGAAATTATTTTTGTAGTTTATTTTTCCATTTGGGGGATAGAAACTGTCCTTCGCTCCTGGGAAGACAATACTCCGCTGAAGTGTGATAAATTTGCTATTGCCATTTTGCATCCCGGGGGACAAATCCTCGCCCTGATTCAGAAAGGTGTTCAAGAACAAGCCTAGCTTTGAGGATGTAGGTAGTTCTATTGACTTCAATGTGATTAATCATGAGTTTAATTAGACTGAATCAGGGTTTCCTATGAGGGGCTATGTGCCCTCAACTCTCAAAGCCTTCATTGCTCAGCAACTCACAAGATCAGGCCCTAGAGAAAAGTCTAATTCTATCAGATTCAACACTGTGAATGTAGCTTGATCAATCCTATCGCGCACAATATGCTGACTTCTACATGAATTGTTGGGAGCATTATGTGCAGGAAACAGATATCTTGTGGTTTACAGATGAGGCTAGCAAGCCAAATCAATCTACAGAGATACAGGTTATTTAAAACTAACTTTTTTTTCCTTCCTTCTTTTAATGCTACTGCATCCTGTACGTGGTGTGAATACCCTGGGCTATCAGATGCTTCTGTTCTCTGTTAGAGTTGCTTGGTAAACTCCCAGCACTTGGTACAGTAGCAGCTAGTATACATGATAATCTCTCCGAGAGGGATGAATAATTAATAATAGAAGTAAATAACTGATCATTAAACAAGTAAATGTTTTCTTCTGTAACTGAAAATGCAAACAGTTTCTAGGTTATATTATGCTTTCCAGTGCAAGCTACCAAACATTATCTTCAAGACAGACAAAAACACTTCAGATGTTTCTTTCATACAGAATGGTAAATTATGTTATTGCTTTTGTACACTATTCCCAATGCTTATTGCATATTCTCTCGTATACATCTAGTGCAACATTATCTTGTTCTGATTTTCTTTCTTCCCTCTACCCCCCATCCCTCCAACTTCCAGTCAACAGTTGGAGAAGCTGTTAATACTGTATTGTATAGTCATTATCTCAGCTTTTTCTTTACAAATATCATTATAACATCCTGCATTTGTAAAGTAAATAATTAAACATTCTAGAAAGTCTTATAGGACATAGTAATCTAACAGATGAAAGACATCAGAAATGTGAAAATCAAATAGAAGCACATGCAATATGTATTTTTAAAAGACTTTTCATAAAATAAGGTTAATGTGTTAATCAACCATATTTAAAATGCTAATTAATCACTAACTTAGAGCCTATTCATAAATAATTGAATGTCCTATTTATGCAGAATTTCTTATACTTTACTCAGAAATGTGTGGAATTCATTTCTGGTCTTGGCCTATGGTGTACTATTTTAAGGCTCACTGAACTCTTTTTGCTCTCTGTATGCATAGTGCAATCATTATTACTTCCTACAGACTTATTCAGTTATATTTGCCAATCAAAACTTTGAAATTAACCCCTTAAGCTCCAATAGCCACATAGGTAATAGTTTTTAAAGTGCTGGTGAAGAATTGAAAGTGCTTTCTGTGCCAGTGATTCCAGATAACAGGCAATCACAAACAGGTGTTACAAGTTTCAATTAGCTGGATTTCTGGCATGGATCATACCAACTGTAGATAGTTTAATTTTGGCATGATAAGCTTTGCTTTTCAAGGGATTCCCTTTTCCCCATTTGGGGCCTAGTTTTACAAACACCAATAAATGCAAATTGTCATTTTTTGAAGAATTCTACTGACCTCAGAACAGGCCTTTGAGGTTATACCACACTTGTCTCATTCCCTGTTTAAGAGGTCCACCCCACAGACACTGACTATCAACCAGAGTGCTTACTTCATGAAAATACCATTGCCTTTGATGTAAGAATTACATCTATTAGCGTTTGGAAGATTGGGATTAACTCTTCGAAATACAGCAACATAAGTGTCCGGTTAAACCAAAACTAAAAAGCCACAATGCCTTTTGAGGGGCTAGGAGAAAGTTATTCCAATTAAGGATGCAAAGATGTGATCAAGACCTCACCTTATGTGATTTAAAGGGCAAGATGGGATAGGAAACTTGTGCTATCATTGAATAGGAAGAGTAAAAAAGGATAAGATATTTCCTTTCCTAATCCTCCCCTTTGTCTTAACAGAATGGAAATGTATCTGTTGATGAAGGCTTGGAGATGATAGAGAGCATCCACAGGGGCTTCAGAGGAAACCACTGGCTGTGGGGTTACCATACAAGAAATGGGAATAAGCCAGAATGAGGTTGGTGGAATGGCTTTGGGGCAGGAGTTACTTCTGAATGGCTGGCTGCAAGCCTGCTGGAATGTTGTGTTTCTATAAAATGTGGACAGTTGTTGTAGAATAAGCTAATGGAAGGGAAGGAGCTCCTGGACCTTGGAAAGAGAACTGCTCTGCCTCAGTGAAGGGGAAGAGGAATGCTGTAGGAGTTTGACCAAAGAAAGCTTGGGCTGATAATACCCACTGGTGTGTATGTGTGTGTGTGTGTGGGGGGGTTGGGTGTGTTTGTGTGGGTGTGTGTGTATCCTTTGTGCACCAATATCTTTGTTCCTGAACAGAACCTCTTTGCCATAAGGACACTCTCAAACCATGACTCACAAGCCCTACATGTAACCCAATGGCAGAAAAAATGTGTCTTTATCCAATAGTGTATAAATGGTATTTGCAGAGCTCAACCAACAGCCACAGCTAAAGTTGACAAGGGGGAGGGTTCTAATTTCGGTAGCTGGCTGCCGTTCCCACTTCATATCCCAGCTGAGAAGAGACTGGATTAGTGGAAACAAGGTAAGGGGTGAGAGGGAGCTCTTAAAATAACCAACCTTTGGAAACATCCTGGTTTTCCAAATCATGGAGATGGGGACTGGCAGCCAGCAGCAGCACAGCATTGTTCTCCTTTCCAATCTAGTTGCCATTAGAAAGAAGCTTGAGTCAGAAAAGATGAGATCAAAACTCTTGCCTGCAGCTTGAAGAAGTTCTGACTCCACATCCCATTTCATCCACCCTCATCTCCATCCAAAGAAGATGCATGTTTGAAATCCCAGAATTTCATTTAAAAGTTGAAGTTAAAAAATGGCATAGTTGCCAGCAACGTGCATCTAGTGTAATTGGATCCTGATCCTGACTAGGGATTCCTGGTGCTAGCACAATGCAAATAAACCAACAAATAGATAAATAATAGTGACAATACAAGAAGAAAAGCCTTAAAAAAAGCAAAGCTAGTGGCAACAATGCTTAATCCACTAATGTTAATTTCGCAATTACCATGGTGAGATAGTCTCTCAGCCATCAGAAGATTGGCATCTCTTGCAATCATTGCATCTTGTGCATGCAAGCCAGTCTCCATGTTAGCTTGCGAATATCTTCCTGTAATGCACTGAGGGGTGTTTGTGTCTATCCACTGTCCTCTGCTGGTTAGAATCAGAGTTGCTCAACTGCTTAGTCATAATGAGTGGTTGGCCTGAGTACAGGATATAGACTCTATGACTATGAGGAATTAGGATAGTCTCCTTTAGCTGATGTGCTAAGAAGCCTGTGCTATTGGAGCAGAAGGTCATGAGTTTGACTTCTCCTGCTACACTTTGCAATTAAGATGATAACCACAATGGCTGCATGCCAGCAATAGATAGTTCCACCTCCATACTCTTTGTTCTGGGTCAACACCATTCAGCCTCTTGTTCTGCTGCAAGCTGGCTTTTCAGTCAAGGAGAAACTGGGTGAGAGACCCTTGCCCTAAAGACAGTATAACATTTCCCACACCCCTCCGTCTGATCCCTCTCCTGCCATCAGTAGAGCAGCAAAGCTCAGCCTATTATAGAAAGAGTTGTGCCTGTATTCCAGTGATGGTGAAGCTATACTAGTGCAAAGTGCTACTCCAGATGGTCTCAGGTGTTGATTAGGCTTTTTCATGATATGGTGGCAAAAACTCCTGAGCTGTGTCTCCACAAGAGCACACAACAAGTGAACTGTGCTTTAGCTGACTGATGCAGGAAAACAGACACAGGTTTTTCTAGTGGAAACACAACCCAAGAGGCTGTTATTCCCATATCCTCTGCATTGCGCCTCTATGGCCCCCGTCTAAGAATCAAGAAACTAAGGTCTCCTGTGCTGCCACATGTAGTCCTGCCTTACCCTATAAGCTCACCCGACTTTCTCTCTCACACACACACAGACAATTGTAATTTAGGCACATTTGTCACCACCTACATTTGGTTTTTCCACATGAAAAAAATGGAAGTGAAATTGACTTTTTGTGAGCTCAGGTCCTATGGATCTAATGCATTGCTTTTTTAAGTACTAGAGGGCTGTGTTGGGTATTTCAGTCCCTACCCTTCTCTGTTTCAAAGCTATATTTTAATCTGGTATGTCAGGTAGAACATGAAACAATATTAATCTATGCTACATAAATAATTTCCTTCAATTATCAGGAAAGTGCAGCAAGACATGAATTTTCAGGTTGATTGAGTTTTAATCTCTAAATTTAAAAATTAATAATTTAGTTAGGCGAGCTTCTCCAAATATAGAAAATTGAAGGTTTAATATTCCTTCCTAGGGAAGAGAGAGAGAGAGAGAGAGAGAATTGTGTCCAAAGGTCAGGAAACATTTATAGGTTGGATATGTGACAATTATGAAATTATTCACTTAAGGAAAATGCTTAGAATTCAATGCAAGATGCCTGGATTCATCACAAGGCACAAGAGATTGACAATCTATTATGAATGCTTCACATCACAGATAAATATTTCAATGCAAATAAATAAAGGATGCTGAGTGTTTCTCTTCTGAATGGCTTTTCACAGCTCACTGCACACAATAGTTCTGGGACTTCTCTATGTCCCAGACTCCTGTCCAAGGTTTGGCATCCCCAAAGGCTGCCTACGCTGAAAACAAGCAGGTTACACTGTGCTTTCAATTTGGAGGTACAAAAAACCAATTAATCTGTTTTCTTCAAACAGAATGTAAAACTACTCTTTGGTGTATTAGGACATTCCCGGGTATTGTGAAACTGCCTGGTTTTGGTTTTGTGTTCCCTAGTAATTTCTGTAAAATGTACCATCCTTGTCAAACTTAATTACTTTTTTGTGGGGTTGGGGTGAAAAAAGGGGAAAAGAAAAGACAATGTCTCTAAACTCATGACTGTATTACTCTGCAGCTGAGTATACTAATACACTAATGCATATACTTAAGTCCATGGTTCACATCAAAATACAACTTTTGTGCAACATTTTGATTATCTGCAATAATAGTTGTTCTTTGATAACTTTTGTTTTTTGTGCCTTAAAAAATCCTAATATGCTTGTTTTGTTTTTGCTTCCAAACAAACTGAGGATGAAAAAATGGATATTTCTTTCACATAAAGTACATGTAAACATAAAGAAGTTTACATAAAGTACAGCAGACTTTTAACAGTGACCGGCTTTTTGACTCTTAACTGTCTTAATCTGTTCAAAATAATTGTATTATTCTAACCACCAACAGAAAATGCTGTGCTGTATATTGATTCATATGAAGCCATTTGTAACTTTAGAGCTTTTTAATTTTGCAATAACTACACAGAAAAAGAAAATGACAATGTAGAATTCAATCACTCATGACTGCTTCTCCATTAAAACAATATAACTAGAAAACGTTTGCACGTTCACAATAAAGGCTGAGAAGTACATATGACTGAAACAAAAGACATTTTCAGGATTTGCATAGATAATACAAAACACCTAGGAAACCTCTGGTTTAATACCCTACCAAAAGAAAGATCCCCAGTCTTTTACCACACTGCATTATAATTATTCACCCACTCATTTTAGGAAGCAGACAACTAGATTCAGAGAAATCACTGTGATTACAGCATTATTAAAAGATCTAGAGATTTGGGGGGATTTACCTGGCTTATTTGCCTGGCTTTTGTCATGATGCATAACAACTTGATATCAAACCCCAGTATATCAAGATGCCAGAAAACAAAATAAGTACACATTCAAGCACAAGTCCATGGTGTACAACCCCCCCACCCCAGCAATGCTCATGTGCAATCGATACTTTTGGTGAGTATTTTGCTGCCTACTTCCTCTGCAAACCACAGTTGATGCCATCGTAAGTGGCATGTCTTTCCCCCCAAATTAACACTCTTAAAAGCAAATGTATATTCCTAAATGTAGCCTTGCTGAATATTTGCAAAAGTGAAAGCGATAAAGCCTTTCATTGGCAATTGATCTTCCCCTCCCCTCCACCTTGACCCATCCACTTGTAGGATGCTTTTTTTTTTTGCAGATCTTGACTTGATGAATTACTGATTGAAATTATCACAAAAGATATCCTACCAGCAAGAAGTTGATGAGCCACCAGCGCAGTGTGAGGGTCATTTGCATGCAAATAAGATTGGCGAGGAGAGCTTTACCCTAGAACATTATTTCCAATGGGGAATACAATATTTTGGGCTGCTAATTGCAAAAACTTGGAAAACTGCTAGAAAATGTATTCCCGAGGAGCACTGTGGGGAAAACCCCAAATGTGATCCTTTGGCAGTCTTGCTTTGGACGTATCGCCTCTTCCATCAGTTGGACATATCAATAAATGTGTTAACCAAATATCGGGTCATTTATCCTACATGAGTCAAGAAACTGTGGAAATTTCACAGAGTATATGTCTGATACAAGTTGGGTCCTCACGGGATTGCTTGGCAAGCTGGTCACAAGCAAAAAATATGCATTTTAATATGGCTAACTGGAATTCTAGGAACACAGAACACCCTAGGAAGCAGTGAATCTGAAAAAGATTTGGGGGTTGCAATGAATATTCAACTGAACATGCACTCCTAGTTCGATGCTGTGGCCAAAAGGGCTAAAGCTATTGTTGGATACACCGACAGGGGAATTTCAAGTAGGAGTAGAGAAGTTATTTTACCTCTGTCATAAGTATGAAGTAGCCTAGAATTAGTGTTTACCTGTAAGGGGTTAAGCTAAAGGTAACCTGAGAGGTGGACAACTGACCAATGAGAAATTCCTCAAGAGACAAAGGATTTTAAGTTTCAGTTTCTCTCTGGGTCTCTCTCTGTTCACCTCGGCTATGGGGGGAACACAGCTATGTCTTTCACTATAACTATAAGATTCTATTAAGTATTGTAGTCAGTAAGTTTACCTTCTCTTTATCACTTGGAGAGTTCTCAGTGGTGAGTGTTGGCTGGGTGCTTCTTGATATTGTAAGCTTCAGCAGAGATATCAACTGTGGGAGAAAATTGCCTCGGGGGAGAGGTTTGGTTTCTGAATCCTTTTGTTGATTATGATAGATGCTGTTCTATTGATGGTTATAAGGGATTTATTCCTTTCTTTTTTTCTTTTATTAAAATCTTTCTTTTAAGAAGCTGACTGCTTGTTTTTCATTGTGTAAGATCCTGGTTTTGGATCGGGCACGTCTCGCAGGATCAGGCGAGGTTTGGTTTTTTTTTTCTCTCAAGCTTCCCAGGGAAGGAAGAAGTTTGGGGGGTTAGTGGAAAGGGAAAAAAGGGTCCCCAAACTACCCTAGACCTAGTTTGATGGTGGCAGTGTACCAGGTCCAGATACAGAAGAATTTGTGTTCTGGGGAAAAACATTTTAACCCAAGCTGGTAAAATAAGCTTGTGGGGGTTATTTCTTTTTTCATGCGGGTCCCCACATCTGTACCCTAGAGTTCAGAGTGGGGAGGCAATTCTGACAACCTCTATATTAGGCACTGGTCTGGCCACTGGTAGAATACTGTGTCCAGTTCTGGTGTCCACAATCAAAAAGGATGTTGAAAAATTTGAAAGGGGTCAGAGAATCACCACAAGAAGCATTTGAGTCCTAGAAAACTTGGCTTATATTGACAGACACAAGGAGCTCAATCTATTTAGCTCAACATGGAGAAGATTAAGTAATGACTTGATTACAGTCTATAAATACCCACATGAGGAATGAAGAGCTCACTATCAAATAGTCAGTGTAGCAGAAAAAGGTATAATACAATGCAATGGCAGGAAGTTGAAGCTAGAGAAGAGCCGACTGGAAATAACATATATATTTTTAACAGTGTGGGTCATTAGCCCTAGGAAAAAAATATGAAGGGTTGTGATGGTTTTTCCATCACTGACATGTTTTAAATCAAGATTGGATGTTTTTCTAGAAGATCTGCTCTAGGAATTATTTTGAGGACGTTCTGGGGTATACAGGGGGTTAGACTAGATGACCACAATGGTCCTTTCATGCTTTAGAATCTATTAATCTGGGAGTGAGCAGAGGGTTTGGTTTTCCTAGTCAGGAGATGAAATGGGAAATGTGGGGAATCCTTTGGGCCACAAAGCACCCAGGAAGGGCTAGGAGGTTCTGGAGTTGGAATACCGATATTGTAATGAACTCTCAGAGTAAATTGCTAGAAGTCAGTTAGCTGCTACATAGCTGTAATACTGGCATGGTGGTTCTTCGTTGTTTATGTTATAGATGTTAAAACCAACCTTTACATGGACAACTGACACCCATCTGAACACTCTAACCTAAAATGGTACCCTACATTATTAGGTGAAAGATACATATGAGTGACAAATAATGCTTGTCAGGAAATGATTTTGTTCCCATGAAAATGATGCTGTCCACCCCACTGCCATCAGTGCCATAGGCAGCCAAGGTAGTCACTCGTTTGGATACTCCTTTAACAACAAGCATGAGTTAGTAATTCCATGGGTTAGGCAGGTTATTTCCCATAAGTAAAGAACATGAGAAAACATTAATATTGTATAAGAAACACAGTTTACCATACAATTGTGGTACTTGTTAATATGTTTTGCATACATATTAATTATTACTGATTCACCACTTTCCCCATCCTCTTTTTTCTTATAAGGGATACCACCATCCTATATACATAGAATTATAACATACACCATGTTATAGACTTTTGCTCTGATAACATTTGTACATTAGGCTAAATTCTTCCCTAAGACGCAACCATGAGGTTCCTATCCGATGTGTATAAAATATTTTTGAAACCAGTTTTTCTTGAGCAATTGGTGTGGAAATTTACATGAGTCCCAGAAACTACACAAGTATCAATTTGCTTTCTCTGATACCCTGATATTTGTGTTTTGGTAATGATATAGCAACAGATATTACAGACAAGATGAAAGCACCAACCTGTTCAGAAATGCAATAAGGATGGGCTGCAACTGCCTTGTTAAAGTCAAGAGGAGATTTTACATTGATGTTGATAGGAACTGGCTCATGGTCTAACAAGACAAACTACCACATAATTCCTATTTTAACTCCATCCTAAAAATAAGTCACAAACCAGCCAACAAACTTAGTTTAACCATGTGCACCAGATTTTTTTTAATTAAAAGAACCGTTTCACTTTTCTGCATTCACTGAGCCTCTTTTCTTTTATTTGTGCCTCTCCACAATTTTCTGTATATGAACAAAATATACTAAACGATTTTTCCAGACATGTTTGTCACTTTGCATTTTGCAAGTGTAGATCATGCACCAAAATAAAACAGACACTACCAGACAGTCTGATATCTAAAACTTAAGGGGGCAGGGAGGTTGTATTTTTAAAAAAATATGTAGCAAAATAAAATGTTGATAAGAAAGTAACCAAGATATTTTATTTTTAATTTCTCGGTGAAAGGTTTATATTGTTTACCCATTTGCTACCCAAACATTGCAGCATTGTGCTTGTGCCTGAAAACGCCTAAAGTCAAAAGTCACATTGTTCAAACCAACAAAATAGCAAAAACAAGGCAGGGCAAACTAGATTTATTGCTCTTTTGGGTCTTGCACACAGGTCTCTCCACCATGCACAGCATCCCTGTGTCACTGGACAATGACTACTCCATAGTCTGGCAATGATGCTACATAAATAGTATTCAATTCAGGTTTTTTCATTTTCTTCATTCTTTTTATGCTTTTCAGGTTTCTGGGATGTATGTAGCTTATCACACCGGCACCTCCCCTCCTATTTGCTCCAAAATGGTGTTTCCTACCAGAACATGTCAGAGATCTGTATCCCTAATTCCACCCAGTATTTTATTAACTGCTTTGTTTAAATGGTTGCAGTAGCTGATTTTCCTGTTCTCTGAACAGTTTAGATGAGCCAAATGGAAAGAGCTGCTAAAGAAAAAAATCTTTGATAACTTTGATGACAATATTTATATTTACTGAAAGTGACTCAGCTCTTTTATATAACTATCACTATCACACATGATGCTTTGTGCTGTTAAGAATTCTGATTGTTGCTTAATAAAATATTAGAAATTAAAGTTGTTTCCTTGAAGATGTATTTACACAATATTATGTCTCCACGAACCTTCACATAGTGACACCCCAAATAAGCAGCTCCTCTCCCAAGTCCCAGTTCAGCAAAGTACTTAAGCACATGCTTAGCTATCAACACATGCATCAACTTCAATAGGACTTCAGCACAGATGTAGGGCTTCTGGCCTGCCCTCCCCAACCCAGGAAGGACTAATGCCATGGGCAAGTTTCTTTCGGGACCTTCCTTCAGGACATAGTTTATTAATTCAAACAAAACACTTACAAAGTTACAACAAAACAAGGCTATTCCCTCAGACCAACACAGACTGCAGTGGTCCAGAGGCCTTGAATTCTGTGCCTCTCTGTGCTTCAGGGAGTCACCGGAGCCAACATCCCTCCTTCAGCTCTCCTCCAACTGAGCTCTCTCAGCCTTGCACAGGGATTACCTCATTCCCTCACAGGTGGATCTGATAATGGAGCATGGCTGGCCCCAGGCTACCTGGCCCTTAAAAGCGCAGTTACAATGTACTTTGGGTTTTGTTGAATCAGGGCGTTAGTGCTGTCTTCGGGCACGCTAGTCAGTCTCCACTGGCCCTCTACTTAGCCATTTTCAGTTCATCATTATTTGAATATGAATTATAAGAACATTAAAACTAATCCTTTACCCTCTCATCTGCCTTATTTGGGTACAAAGTTATCTGAAGCAAGCAGCAGTAGCACATATAGCAGACTGAAGCAGATCAAGAAATAAAAGTGGGTGGTCTTGTACTGTGAAATCTTCCCATTATTTCTGGGCAAATTCACCTCATCTCTAATCATACATAACAAGTTAGGTTTTTTAAAAAAAGGCCATAAATAATTTTAGCTCATTAGAGCAACATCAACAAGGAACAATGCTTTATTTTTTAATTAGCAGTTAGTGAATAAGCATTGGACTGGAGACGTCGTGGTGGGGAAGTCTTGTTGACTACAGAGGTGCTCCAAAAATAGGTAGCTAATTAGTTGCTATCAAAAATATCTATACACACTCAAGCTTTCAAGACAACTCAGGCAACACCTGAAGATGAATCCTGAAAAATGTGTTTATGTTGTTGCGAGGATCTGATAAACTATGACTAAATGTTCTTAAATGACCTTGCTATTTAGCAGATAAACATGTAAAGCGCCAAGAAGATAAATATGTGAGACAGCTCCCAAAAGCTGAGAACTTGAATGCAGTGTTAAAAGTAAGAAATTGGAAATACTCCATTGGAAATTATCTATGCCATTCTTTGGACTCAGAGCCTGTTTCTGATGCGTGTTCCAACTCCCATGGCATTGGCTGTTTCATAATGGATCTTCTATGTTATATACACTTCCTCAGATGGTTTTCAACCTCCATTGCTATACATACCCCATGTCTTTAAAAAACAAAGGTCTTTTGGTGAAGACGTTATTAGTTGTTACTGCATAAGATTTTGCAATGCAAACTACTGTATATTGTGCTGTAAGTGGGAAAAAATGATGGCAGTGAATAGATGTAATTATGTACAGAACTAGTGACATGCCACATATAATTCTGAGTATGTACAACACAATCAGAGTGTCAATTATTTAAACCATAATTAACATAGCTCTGCATGTCTTTCCAGGGCTCACACAGAACATAGAGCATTGTTATAGTGGAAGAAAAGAGAAAATAAAATATTAATGGAGGACTGCTTTGTTCTCAGCACAGTGAGATAGAGGTGGTTGTAAAAACTGGATTCCTGCAGTTGCTTCAGCTTTAATTAGGAAGGTCGCTATCTTCCTAGACTTCCTTGGTTTCCTTTAATTTCCACAGAGGAAAACGGCTTCTGAATTTTATTGAACACAGTTGAATTTTTATTTTCAAAAATCAAAACAGAAACATTTCTTGGCATCTGTTATGAGCACTGGGTGTTATTTGCTCTTTAGAGATAAAGCTGTTTTTACACAGGGATATAGCTTGTGGGGGAAAAAAGAGGGCCAAATATATTCGTACTGGGAAAGCTGCTCAACAGGGATATCATAGTCAGCAAAAAATATCTAGCCAACCTAATTCATCCCATGCTAGAATCCACTTAAGGCCAAGGAAATACAATAGATAATATATAGTTTCACAATGCTGATCCAAATGCTGCCTTTAACTCATTCAATCCTGAAACACAGTTACTAGTTTTCCAGTTAAAAACAATACAACTCTAATAAAAACACAGGCACTTCAATGGAATCTAATGATAGGGCCATGATGGTTGTAGAATTGTTCTATAACTAAATAAAATATTACCATTCTATATCTGAAGATGAAAAATTAAAGCTGAATAAATGAATAACAAGGGGATAACATCAGCACTAAACTCTAAGAAACATAGAAAAATAATTAGTCGAACAGTCTAATACCTCATTCATTCATCACCATTTCACTGTTATATTATCCTTCAAATACCTTTATTTACCATTTAGCATGGAATCCAATTGTCAGGTACACTATCCCTCTTCCATGATCCTAAATTCACACATAGATGAACATCCTTTTGATTAGTCCTGGTTATTCATAGAATTATAGGGTTAGAAGGGACCACAGGGTTCACCTAGTCTAACCCCGCCAAGATGCAGGATTTGTTGTGTCTAAATAATCCAAGACAGATGCCTATCCAGCCTCCTTTTGACAACCTCCAGCTAAGGAGCTTCCCATCACCTCCTATTCCAACCAGTCTGTTCCATTGTCATACTGTTCTTACAGTTAGGAAGTTTATTGTATTCTTCCCTTCTGTTGCTGCTTTAATTTTCAACTCCATGATCAAACATATTGACCTATGAGGAATGGGATATATTACCCTGTTATTTAAGTAAGTTATATTTCTTTTCCTTTATATATTGTTCAGGTGGTAATACACCTGAACAAGTACACCTACTTAATGCATTACTGTGTGGAGACCACTTAGAACTGGTTTCCTGCCTCTCACTCCTTTCATAGCGACTTTTCTATCTCTATAATGAGTGGCATTTGTGGACTTCACAGGGAAACTTACCCAGTCCACCTCTACTGGAAAATATCAGAAGGTGAAGTAGGTTAAAAATAAGGAGGTAAAACTTTAGAACTTAATGAAAACAGAACCCCTGTTCTGCACATGATTCTGCACAAAAATTGCATGCAATATACTGGCCCTTGCCTGCAGTCTACATTAAGACAAGATTCTAATGAGAGCTCATTGTGAGTAAGGTCTGTAGGACCAGTCACACAAGGCCATTTTCTCCTTACACTGGATTTGCTCTAGTTTAGCTGATTTAGAGATGTCTGAGAGCAGCATCAGGCTCATCATTTCCAAAAGGACAGACCTCCTCGAACTCTGGCACTTTTCAGCAGTCACCACTACTCTTTCCTTGAGCAGTACTGGTTACACACAACAATCCATGGTAGCAATTATTTCTGTTTCCTCGACAAGAGTGAAAGCTGCATGGTAACAGGTTTTAAAAGTGTAAATTCCATTACTGTAATACAATGACTTGCAGTTAATGTGATGAAACATATACAGGGCGAATGATCTGATCTAAAACCTTTCACGTGTGGGGAAAAAAATTACCTTGGGGAAAAGAACTATTTAGCTGTGCAAAGAGTGGAATCGCTCTTAAACACAGCTACATTAGAAAACAGTTAATCATTGCAATGGTTACATAAGGTACAATAAGAATTAAATTGGTCCCTCTCCAGGGATTCATAAATGAAAAACCAGAATTAGGGATGAGGGAAGATAAGTTAGCCTTAATTGTACCTTGTTTAACTTAGCCACTTAAATGGCTGTCATTTTCTAATACAACTATCTAAATATGAGATCCTATTTGTTGGCTAACTTGTGGATTGTTTTTTTAAAATGTGAAAGAATTTGGGTGATTATTGAAGACAGTAGCTGTTATTATTGTATAAAAACCTGGGTGTGACTTCATCGATGAAAGGTTATCCTCCATTTTGGAAGCCAGGGCTGCAGCTTACAGTAGCACTTGTGTTATGGGATGTTTCAGTAAAACATTGCATGTACAAGAAGCATTCTTGTGACATTTGCAGCATTTCTGGCTCTGACCAGTGCCAGAAAGTGTGGCGGCAAGATAACATGGAAAAAATAATTTTGTAAAAGTTAACTGAAATTTTCAGTTGCCAAAAATGATGGCATTCGCTCAAGTTTTATTTAAAGGATTAGATTAGTTCTCATTTTTTCCCTAATCATCCTTAGTTTCAATTCAAAACTGAATAGCGAATAGCAAAGCAGAGTATGCAATAGCAAAGTACAGTGTGTGTGCCCATGGGGTGGAAATATATATTGTGGGACTGATTCTGGTTCAGTGGGGGATTTGCATGGATGTCAATGCATAAGGTCCCTTCTATACATACATTGGAATATAAAGTGATTATTTTTAAGATCAGTCCAAACCAAATGCAATTTAGCATTACATTAAAAGAATGTTGGAAACACAGTGACAGGAGTATTGGTAGCATTCATTGCAAAGTAAACTTCAATAGAGTCCGGTCAAGTGAAGTTGCTGGTCTAGATAATACTTGGTCTTGCCTCGAGTGCAAGGGACTGGATTAGATGACCTCTCAAAGTTCACTTCCAGTCCTATGATTCCGACACTGGCCAATGACAGATGCTCCAGAAGGAATGAACAGAACAGGTATTCATCAAGTGATCCATCCCCTGTTGCTCATTCCCAGCTTCTAGCAAATAGAGCTTAGGGACACCATCCCTTCCCATCCTGGCTAATAGCCATTGATGGACCTATCCTACATGAATTTATCTAGTTCTTTTTTGAACCCTGTTATTGTCTTGGCCTTCACAATACCATCTGGCAAAGAGTTCCACAGGTTGACTGTGCATTGTAGGAAGAAATAATTCATTTTGTTTGTTTGTTTTAAACCCACTGCCTGTTTATATCATTTGGTAAACCCCTAGTTCTTGTGAGAAGTATTACTCTTATGAGAAGTGACAAAGAGTCCTGTGGCACCTTAAAGACTAACTAAAATTTTTTTAGAGCATAAGCTTTCGTGGGCTAATACCCACTTCGTCGGATGCATGCAGTGGAAGTATCCAGGGGCAGGTATAAATT
>ML677343.1:8800715-9135597 GCA_007922305.1 Dermatemys mawii | reverse complement strand
GGTGCCACAGGACTCTTTGTCACTTCTGCAATTCCAGACTAACACGGCTACCCCTCTGATTCTTATGAGAAGGAGTACGTAATACTTCCCTATTTACTTTCTCTAACCAGCCATAATTTTATAGACCACTGTCATATGCCTTTTTAGTCATCTCTTTTCAAAGCTGAAAATTCCCAGTTTTATTAATTTCTCCTCATACGGAAGCTATTTCATACCCCGAATAATTTTTGTTGTCCTTTTCTGAACCTTTTCCAATTCCAATATATCTTTTTTGAGATGTGGCAACCACATCTGCATGCACTATTCGAGATGTGGGTGTACCATGGATTTATACAGAGGCAATATGATATTTTCTGTCTTATTCTCTATCCCTTTCTTAATGATTCACAACTTTGTTAGCTTTTTTGACTGCCACTGCACATTGAGTGGATGTTTTCAGAGAACTATTCTCAATGACCCCAAGATCTCTTTTTTGAGTGGTAACAGCTAATTTAGACCCCATCATATTATATGTACAGTTGGGATAATGTTTTCCAACATGCATTGCTTTGCACATTGGAACTGCACGTTTGCACTGTTTTCATTATAGAGAAATGCATTCAAATAGGACTTAAGTGCTACATAGGCCTGTGATCGTTCTCTGCGTTGGGGTGAATTTCATCAAAAATGTTTACTGCCTTAGTAACAGCCTCAAATCCCTGTTTTCCCATCTCCACCATCTAGGTGTTCTGTAAGTGCATGTGGCACCAGTGCTTCACAACTGTTACTAAGGAGCAGTTTCATGAGGAAGAGATGGTACATGCAGTGTCATGCGGGTTGCACATCTAATCCAGAGCAAGTCTGAACAACTTGTATTGTGGGCATCAAGCCACCCAGACAGATAAGAATAAGCAGGCAGCAGAGACAGGCAACATGTGAGCTCCACATGTTGGGCTAGCTGAGGGCCCTCTAAAGTTTCAAAATAAGGTACCAACAGAACTGCACGTAAGGCAGGTTTATTACTAATCACGCCACTGCTGCTTTTCCTCAGGACTGATGCCACATCTCTCCCCACGTTGTAGGATTGGTCTTGGTAATTTTATCTTCAAAAGGTACTGTCAATCTCTGATGCTGAAACAGGATTTCCCAATGCTTTTCCTGATTTACAAGAGGCAGCGCTTCCAGGAATAATGTTTCAGCAAAACACATTAGTGAGGTTACAGATAAAAGTTCAGGGATCGGGAACTGTGGCTACATCTTGGTACCAGGTATAACCTCCAGTAGAAAATGTACATAAGGACTAAAGCAGGCGTCTCAAACTCAAATGACCACGAGGGCCGCATGAGGACTAATGCACTAGCCCGAAGGCCGCATCGCTGACACGCCCTCCCATTGCTGCCCCTCACCCCGCTCCCACTCCACCCCTTCCATGAGGTCCCGCCCCTGCCCCACCTCCTCCTCTGAGCACGCAGCTCCCCGCTCCCTCCTGGAAAGCGCTAGGCACCGCCAACAGCTGTTTGGCAAACAAAGCAAGAGCAATATAGGAAGTCCAGAGCTGGAAACACAAGCAAACAAATCTAATTTAACAAGAAATTACCAGCCTCAGATGATTCAAGCTTTTTTTCAACTATAATATGCTGATAAACCTGACAGAAATTTCAGCACATCTCAGCCTAATATCAATTATAATTTTGTAAAGTCTCCCTCTCCCAAACTGCTCCTCATAACCCTGTTCCCCATCCCCACTTTCCCCCGTAACCCAGCTCTCTGTGCCCCATCCTGAAATCTCCGCCCACTCACCCCTATTACTCAGCTCCCTGTTCCACAAATCTTACCCCATTTATGCTTGTAGCCAGCTCCCTGTGTTCCATCCCCAAATCTCCCCCACTCACCCTCATAACCCTGCTCCCTGTCCCCAAATCTCCGCCCACTCACCCCTGTAACTCAGCTCCACCCACTCTCCCCTGTAACTCAGCCTGGGGGAGCCTGGCTTACTGCTCCTGGCCGCCGCTGCAGAGGTGGGGTGACCAGATGTCCCAATTTTATAGGGACAGTCCTGATTTTTGGGTGTTTTTCTTATATAGGCTCCTATTACCCCCCTCAATCCTGTCCCAGTTTTTCACATTAGCTGTCTGCTTACCCTATAGAGGGCTCCTGGGAAGTACCGCCCCAGCTCATTCGTTGAAGCTGCAGCAGCAGCGCCTGGAAGCCGGGGTTTGGGAGCGGCCCAGCCACGCAGCAGAGAAGCCTCCGCTTCTAGCCTCTCCCTCCTAGAAACTGCTACGGGGGGGGGGGCATCAAGGAGCTTGGCGGGCAGCAGGGAAGGGCTTCGCGGGCCACATGTGGACTGCATGTTTGAGACCCCTGGACTAAAGCAACTTTGAAAACATTACTAACTTACACGTTTCATATCTAGTAACAAAGACTTCATTCTTTTCTTTATGAACCCATTCCCATCATCATGGATAGATAAACTTCTATTGATTTCAGTGTATCTATTTCTGTTCTGTTCTATTGTCCCCCTAGAAGCTGCACTATGCATTTCTTTTAGCAGTTATTTTATAAAATCTTGATCTAGCTCTCATTTTGGCCAATAAGAGTTTTGTCATTGACTACAATAAAGGCAGGAGACCAGGCCCTTATATGCACATCTTTTCTGTAAACACAAAACAAAGCACTTCTTAAAAAATAGCATGACATTTGTATATTACTTTTCAGAATGAGACAGTTAAAATAAAATCCTGCCTACTAGTCTCCTATCCTAATAAAGAGCTAGACAGAATAAAAAGGCTTGCAGGTAGAATACAATGAAATAGCACAAAAACATGTCCATAAATTAATGTATGTTGATTACAATAATTTCCCTTTAATTTTACCAGCAAGAACCCAGAGTTTATAATGAGATGAGTCACCAGCCCATGGACACCCCATGAATGCAGGCAAAGCAACTAGCTAGCAGTAGAGAATAGTTCTTGATCAGATGTAGGAGAAGTGGTTTGGCTAACATAAAATTCCCCCAAACATTGCCCCCAAGTTGATCCAAAACATTTTGCAAGTTCTCTCCCTCTATACATATTTAATTTCCACACTTTTCCCTTTTTTAATTTCACTCACTGTTGAAGAGCCAAAACATTGCAGGAAAGACTTCCTGTGGTAGGCCTGGAATGTTGTGCCTCACCCGCAATTCACGATGAGATACGCTAACAAAAGTTATGTTAGAGAGATAATAAAATATCTGGGGCATTGTTTGCAGTTCCAGAAGATAACTTCTTCTTGAATGGGCCTTTGTAATTGTAAGGAGTCCATTAAATATGAGGAATATGAAGAACAGCGCAGATTTAGATGCTTTTTTATGTCAGACTAAACTGATCAAAATTCCTCTCTCCCTGCCCCATTCTGTTTATGCCATTAAGAGAAAACCTTTGAAGGGATTGGGGTTGTGTCCCAGGAGTGTTACACAGGAATAATCCCTAAACTCCAGAATGCACAGTGCATGTGATCCTCAGTGTGTCTAATAACACCGGCTCACTGAGGTTCTGGCCCAGGGACTGCAGTTGTACCTTCTCCCTGCACTGAAGACAGCTGTTGAGAAGGCTCTTTGCCCTGTCACTCTTTCTTTTTGCATCCAGTCACAACATGGTCCTCCCTTAAAAACTCTAGGGAATCCTGAGTGCCAGTTTCCTGGGGACGTGGGGGTGATTTACCATGCGGAAGATGAGTAGCTGGACTGCGCTGGTAGGCAATTTCCAGAAAGAATAATAGATGTCCTTTAGTGTGAGTTTGCAAATCACAATACCACATCACAGGTTTTGAACAGATTTAGGTACAGGCCTCCAGAGAATAGCTTCTGGCAGCAGGGCTAATTCAGATGGACGTATATGGTGATTTCACAAGTGTGGCACACAATGTATTCATAGAGACTGGGGATTGTACCTTATGGATAGCCAGCAAGCACACACTATTTTATTTAAGAATTCCATAAACTTGGAGAAAACCTAATTAAAATCAATGGAGAATTTAAAAGGGGAGGGGTGGAATCATTATATTAAGAAACAAATACATCTGAAAAAAAACCCTCTTTGGGAACAAGTTTGGGAAAAGTCACCGAGGCTGATGCCAGACATAATTCATGGGGAGAAAAGATTAAGGAACATCATGTGCAAATCCCAACAAGACAAACTATGGGGAGCAGGGGACAGCTTGCCCAGGCTCTAACAAGGGAACATGAGTTATATTAAATGCTAAAGCCCCCAAGGTTGTGAAAGTCAAAAAAGTCAAAGAATTAAAGCCGCGCTAGTACTACTAACTCAACCACATTGCACATCTTGCCTGTTTTATAGCACACATTAATAACAAAGGACAATGCATTCACGTTTACATATCACCAGGTTTACATATCACCAAAGGAAGAGGACTACAAAATATTGCCTGTGTGCAACAAGGCCAGGTTAACATCGCTGGAGTTAATGTTAGAAATTATTGACCTCCATTAGACTAATCTTGCAATCTAATTTTTGCATTACATTAAAAACTTTTCTCCATTTGTCAGTTAGGGCCCCAAAGCTATAAAAGAAAAGTATGTCAGAATTCCCCTTCTATCTCACTATTATCACAATAGCATGACTTGTTTCGGGCTGGGGGCGGGGCGGGGGGAGGGGGAGAGAAAGATGCAGGCCCTTAGAGAAATTACACTTATCTGGACTGAAGACACAGCAGAATGTCCACACTGAAAGAGAAACCTGTCCACCAAGCTCCTTTTAACAAAGCACACTTGGAAAGAGAGGAGGCTGTAACAATGCTCTTCTACTTTTCAGTATAGAAAGGCGTTACCAGAGTAGGAGATGTGGTCTGAAGGATCCTGGGTAAGTTAAATTTGTGGGGACATACATGTAAGAGCGTAGAAAGATTTGGGAACCAAGATCACTGCACACGTTAGAAAACTGGGTTACCTGTATATTATTGTGTCTGCGGATGTAATAAACACCTAGTTTAAAAAACAAACCAAAAATTATTATACCTCTGTTACATGCTGCACCCCTATGAATCCAGTTTGATGCCAGTGCCACCTGTAAATTTTCCATCTTTACAACGGCACAAACGAGGTCTCATAGTAGAGAAAAAAAAGGATGCTGTTAATATGTAATTAATACACAAAGGAAGCTTTACTAAGGTTGCGGGACACAGACAGGAGGCAGGCTCTAGCCCTCTGAGTAATATGATGTCTGCTGCCTAGTAACACAGGATCTCTTAAGTTCTGGGCCTTGCCTAAGCAGTCAAGGAATGGACTACATTACATGCATGTGATGTAACGGTTTCTGCTCTCAACTCTATATCCTTTGTTTGGGGAGGTCTTTTGAGCACTATTCTTTGTTGGGTGGTTAGGGATAGCTATCGACGTCCATCAAACAGTATGGTATGGTTTATTTTTTAAGGTATCTGCCATTGAATATTTGGTTTGACAGTATCTTCAATACTGCTGTTTCTGATACAGTATTCCTTTCATTTTTTTTCCAGTGAGCAAACAGAGAATCTAGCAACTATGCTATGTTATATCAATGTTCAAAACTTTTTAATTATTCTTTCCAGCTCTGCTGTTTATTTTTGTATCTACTGTTAGCTCAATGTTTCTTCTATGTGGTAATGTGTACACAACAGGAAAGCCTAGCTATAAGAGCAGATATTTAAAGTCAATGTTTGTTTACCAACTGTAACTACAATGAACCTAAACATCTTTTATTCTCAGAATAGGAAAAAAAGTAATGTGGTAAACTAATCTATCACCAGGTGGTAATGGCTGACGAAGGCTGACTATTTTTTAAAATCATGACCATGGTAATTCTCTAGTTGCAACTGTTCTTTGTGGCCACCTGTGTGTTTGTTTTGCTGATGTCTCAATAAAAAAAATGGAATCAACCATTCAATATTTCTGCTTCTGGACTGAGTGTTAATTGAAGTCACATTCCTGTGAAACTAAGAGAGTGTTTTGAAAGCCTAACCAGAGAGAACTCAAAATAAGGGCTCTGTTTTGCATTCTCTATATTTAAGAATGCAAACCTTTCTGACCTTTTACACTGAAAACAATGGAACTGAAAAATAGCCAAGGACTGATCCCCAAAGATAACATTTGCCCATATGCAGAGGGCCAGCTCAGGGCCTATGGAATCACTTGAGTCTCACTTGGGGCATAAGTGGCACAAAGGCATTGTGCTAGGCATCTGCCTCAGGTAAATTTTGGCCTCAAGGAAAACATATTCTGCTTGGTCAGTTTCATTGCAGTGTTGCTGACAAAGATATCACCATTAAATATTGTATGTATGGTGCTTTCCTGTCCTTAGTTTGATAATGATCATTCTGACTGTTAAACTTAACTAAATAAAGCAACAAAAAAGAGAGGTTGTAATCAGACTGACAATTTTTGTTATGCCTCACTTGTCGCCAGAAGCTAATTGTGTGTAGCAGGTGGTATTTCAGGATGGAAAAGAGATGTTCTAGAGCATGGAAAGAATGAAGATTTTGCTAGCAGTCGGGAAATGCAGACTGGTTAGTGAACCCTATTCTCTCCTTGGTTATAGGGAGAAATTGTTTTTTTCACAACAATCATCGCTATGTCAGCTGGAGTGCTCCTGTGTCCACTAGCTGTTATAGTCTTTGGTGCTTGATGGGCAGCTAAATAGGGTTCTCTGCTCAGTATGCTCTAAAAGTTCCTTATCTACAAATCTGAGCATCTTCGTTTGTTGCACTAATCACTGTGTTTCTATGTTTATCTCATCTGAATCCTGTATGCTTTTAACTTTCTGCCTTTTCAAATGAAGGGGTTAATATTATTACTTAAAGGCTTTGGCTGAAACACGGGTGTCTTTCAGATAAGACTACCACTGCTCCTACCCTTTGTAGGTGAGGCCTACTTAAATAAAAAAGCCACCCAAACACTGAATAGACGATAAAATTAATCTCCACTGACATTTTAGCTGCAAGACAAGGATAGATGATAGATGCATATAACAGGGACAGCAAATCAACCACTGTAGGTTACAAGGGACAGCAGATAAATGAATATGTAGGTGAATGAATATGTAAGTGACAAAGTGTAGCAGATGAATGTTGTAGGTGACAGGCTACAGACTAATATTATAGGCAACTGGAGGGCGCGGGGGCAGATTAATGCTATACTTATCAGAAGTAGCAGATGAATTCTGTAGGTGATATTAGGTCATAGGGTAGAAGATTAAATCTATTTGACATGGTGTAGGCAGAAAAGGTGTAGAAGATGAACATTGTAGGTGATGGGGTAGGATATGGAACGCTGTGCACGATAAGAGTAGCTGAATGCTGACTAAGCTAGAACTTTACCGCATTTGGTAAATGCTGGGTATTACAGATCCTGCTGCAGAGACACAAGATGGCAAACCACAAAATTAATAAAAACAATTGTCGAGTAATCCAAAGAAACATCTGGCATATATAGAATACAAATCAGTGGGGGTAAATAGATTAACAATCCAAGGCCCCAGCTCCGTAAAGACTTGCACAGTTGTGCTCAACTTTACATATTGTGAATAGTCTATTGTCTATAACTATTGAAGTTAAGCATGTGCAGAAATCTTTCCGGGACAAGGGACCAAAACTGCTATGCAATAATACAGTTCTACCATGTTAACATAAACAAAACATCTACTTTGCATGTAGAGTGTGCAAAAGAGGAGCTACATAGGTATAGAATCTTGAACTTCTGTCTCATGTTTATTATCTATTTGGAATAGACATAGGTTGACAGTTAATCCTGATACATAAAATACTTTACAGAATTTCTCCTCCTGTTTCAGTTATTTAATTTCAGTCTTTTCCTCATTTGAAAAGGGATTCCCGCACAATTTCTATGCCTGGGCATGCAATCACCTTCATAAACCATCGCAGAAGAGCACATTTTAAAAAATCATGTATATTTTTTAGCCCATTTGAAACTGCAAGAAATTGAAAGTAAGATGGTCACCTGTATCGTAAACCAATTCCTTGGCTGTTTTTTACACTTTTCATAATGGAATCAGAATCTTTTTGTTATTTCAAGTGTTGGCCTATATTCAGCAATGATTAGGATGGTACCACAATGTGCAACTTGACATCTCCCCCTCTCCTCTCGTTCCAAGTCTCCCAGGGCCCAACCATTTCACACAGGCTTGCTTTAGGCATTTATTAAATATGCACCTTCCAGTAGGGTTTAAAAACACCAACTAATCTCATCAGAGCCCAGAGACCTCCAGATATGTAAATCTACATCTGTTCCTCTTCAAAGGAAAGATTCTCCTGGATCACGCCAGGAGAAATGCATCCTACCCGGATGTAGCCACTGAACCAGAGAAAAAGAACTCCCATGGTAAATGTGCCACCTCAAACTCTCCAAGATCCAACGACAATGAAATTACACTTAATGTAATTCTCTGTTAGCTTTAAGAAGCAATTAAGTAAAAGGCAGTACAGCACTTGCCGTAGGCTGTTGGTTCCAACAGGGGCTGATGGAGAAAGGCACAATTTTAAAACTGGTAATGTTAGTTTTAACATACGGATGAACTGTAGGTGGCTGCTCCACTATATTGTTGTAAAATAGCAGGCTCCCTGAACAAGCAGAGAATCCCCAGGTTTTTTTGTTTTGGTTTGGTTTTTCGGTTTTTTTTTAAAGTGTGCTGTAGATATTTGCAAATGAAAGGGCGGGAGTAAGAAAACTGACTATTAGTTTGTTCAGCTAGGTTTTTTCCCCTTCATTCCCCCAAACTCCAGCTCCCTCCTCTTCCCCCCATACTTAGAGGTAAGACAAAATCAATTTAGCAAGGATGATTCAAAGCTATTTCAGGCAACTGAGATTTCAGTTTGGGACCACAGAACAACATAGACTGGAATAAGAAAAGACTTGTTAAATCATCCAGCATCTCGCCTGGCCCAAGCAAAACTCTAGCCCTTCAAAACTTTTTGTCTCCAATTCTGGTCAATCTGGTGTGAAGAATTTTTCTCTTCACTAAGACAGGTTCTGTACTATGTAATGTGAATTCCAGTGGCACTAGAGTTCTGCACTTATTTCAAAAAGACAAGTTAAATAAAAGCAAGTTTGCTTTTCAGAAATGAAGATGAAATCTAACTAAGCGTCCCTCACCCAGTACTATCCTGCAGGTTTACTAGATACAGGTATCCTATCCCGTATTTGAGTAGGTCACATGCAATATTTCCTTTTTCTATGATCCCACTTCAAAGTTTTCACTTTGAATATCTTTGAATACATTGTGTAAACTAGTAATTTTGGAGCTGAAATAATAATAATGCTCTTTTGTAAGTATGTTATGGAATAGTCTATATATCCATAGTCAAAAAGTAGCCTTGGAATAAAGAAAATAATTTAGTTCTTTAATCATTTGCTCAAGTTTTCAGCCTTTATTTTTTTAAAAAAATATTATCAGGTTCTGAAAAATTGCTTGGCTGATGACAAGGGTTATACATTATGGATTTTATCTAACTAGAAGAGGCAGATATAATAAGTTTAATATGCTTGAGCTGTATAAAAAGCTATCCTTTTTATGATTAAAGGGTTGTACTGAATTTTTTACATGCTTTAGAGGTAAAATATAATAACTACAGAAGTCCTGGGGGAGAGACCCCTGAGAAGGAAAGAACAGAGATGAAAAAGTTTGTTTTAAAAAGAGTGAAAGAGCTATTTTAAATGATTTACACTAAAACTTTCAGATCTAATTAAGTGATAGCATAAAAAGTGAAACTCGTATGTACAATTAAGGCTTATATTTTTCTCACAGATAGGATCTGAGTGAGCTCTTTAAAAGTCAACATTATCTGTCATAACAGCAGTTCTACGTCTCACATGGCAAACAAACAGCACAAAAAAGGGGGGAAGATGAAACCAGGGATATATGCAGTGTGAATGGAGTCTAAATCTTTTAATTAACACCCTCTGAAAAGCACACTCTTCTTCCACCAAACTAATAACAAGTGTGAGTGTGGGGTCTTTGTTGCTGTTCAAGTCTTGCCTGTGCTCTAAGGAACTGAGAAAAGGCTAATCAGGGTTATTTAAAGCCACTTTCTACTTGTCAGGCTCCAAATATCTCATTAATTCACTCTTAGTTGGCATCATTGTCTGGTGGTGTTTGAAAATCACCAAAGAAGCAAGGATTTCCCTTAATCCTGTCCATCAAAGGTAACTCTCTTGAAGATGATACGGTGTCCCTGCTTTAGTGTGTAGGAGGCTGAAACAGAAGGGCAAGGGAGGTGTGGGGGGGGGGGGGGGGAGGCGGGAACTGTTACATTTTCACTGAGCCACAGATAGGCACAGTTTCCCCCAGTACACCTGATAAAGGTAACAAGGGCATTCCTGTTTAGGCCTAGAGTTGACAAAGCTGATTAAAGCTAAGCAGTAATCCACAAGAAACCAGTCACTGCTTGTAGCTATTGACTGGACTGGAGTTGCTCCCAGTTTACACTGTCCAAGCAAGAGGAGATCGTTAAATATTTTTGCTGTCACTGGTGCCTTGCCCGAGTCGCATCCTGGAATCTTTCAACACAACAGAACTAATGGCTACAACTGAAGAAAAGCTCAGACCAGCTAAAAGCTGTTGTGTTCCTTCAGCTCAACAATAATCTTTGCCTTCTGTTCCAGAGTAAATTTTAAGTGATTTTATTTTCCCTTGCTAAAGGAACCCCCCGAACTGTCCCAGGGCCTCTATCATTTCCCCCTTTTTTCCTATGCCAAACCTTGCTTTTGAAATAACAGAATGGGATTCAATGTCACTTCTCCAACGGTTGCCACTACTGGCCTTTGGCTGACTAGTGTGGCATCCTCCTGCATTGGCTGACCTTCAACAGTTCCAACTGTTTATGGAGCCATTCATAAATAGCTCCAGTTCCCTTTTATTTCTAATAAAACAAACTAACAAAAAATGATTTGATTACAAGGGAAGTGCTGTGACACAGCCAATAAAAGCCATGGCTGTTTGCCCAGCATCACAAACACTTTCAAAATGCAGAGTTTTTACTCAATTTGTCCCCTGATATTTAATTTTATTTGTTTTGCACTGTATAATTTTGCCATCTGACCCCTTAAGGTTGTAATTACACATGAAATGAATAAGGTTTAAAAAAAGATCATGTGAAAATACCATTGTGGAGTTGCCCCTTAGAATACCAGAGCGTTGGAACTGCAGTACATAAGATACTGTGGGTGTTTGTTAAGGATGGTTGAACTGAAAGAGGTTCAGAGGTTTCATTATCCAAAGTGCTTCTAAACTTCTCTGCATCTTTTTACTCTAGAAATGAGGTTGGCAATCTTCCTAAGACAGGCTCTCCTAGGAAATTTCCATTATCTTCTGTTTCTGAATGAGGTAGAAACTCGATAAGAACAGCCTTTTCTTAGAAGAGTTTGGTATTGGCCATTCCTGAAACCATTGGAGACCCATGGTACTCCAAAACATATAAATTCTGATGGCCTTATTATTATTATTGCTGGTATCACAACTAGTCTGTCCACTCCTAGCCCTCACCTTTAACAGCATGTGTTTGCTCATAATCTTGTGATGTTCTATGGAATCCTCCTGTGAAATGGGGCATGATTCCTAAACAGGACTATGATGGTGGGATTCTAGCCTTCTACCTCAGAAAACAAACAAGCCCCACTGGCTTCAAATGTTCAGGTCCTGATTGGGCTGGAATTTTTAAAATGTATTTTTTTTTGTTATTTGATTTTTACTTTTGACAGAAGGGGAGTTCATTCATGCTTCCAGAGTTAGATATGGGTAGAAGCAGTTTTTCCTTGTCACATTCTGATGAGAGGTCTTATTACTGCTCCAAGGAGTGAGCAACAGGTCTCAAATCACTAGCAGGGAGAAGAAGTGGGAAAGGAAATAAGACAGGCACATGCAGTTGAAAGCATAGCCCCAAATAAAGAGGTGCAGGTATTAACCTGCTGGGTCAGGTCCTGAAAAATTCCACTGCCTTTATTAGAGATGAATCAGAAGCTTCAAATGTAAAACATTAGAAATATTTTTTATAAGGCTTTCCAGAATTTATGGCTTGAGTAACAGATCACTTAATATTTTCAACACAAGTGAAGAATGCAGAATACAGAATGAGGTCTCCCAGGTAGCTTGAAAGGTGGTCGGTTATTTATTTCTAAATTTCTCACCCACTCCTTAACTCTGAAGGTATTTGAAAAGTCGCAAGAGAAGAGCATGTGTGTTTGTGCGATAATAAAAATATGTACACTGCAAGTGACAGAACTGCCGAGATAAAATGAGAATCTTGTCTGCAGATCACTGTACATAATGAGAGGTTCCTTGTATGTTAGTGGACACTTTATATCATTTTATATTGCAGAGCTGCTTACTACTAGTGCTGTGGTTGGGAAACACCAGTGATTCTCTGGATAATTAAAAGATGGGCAGCAGATTGCCATTAATGAGATTTGGCTTTCACAAAATGAGGCTCTCCTGGTGTGTGGCTGGGTAAGTCACTTAAGAGAATCAGACCTCCCCTTAGATGAAGGGAATCTGCACAGATCAAATCGAAGTAAATCTAAAAGTAATCCGCTGTATAAAGGAATGAGCTTCTTACAATTGTATTTCTAAGTGTACACAGGGGGTCCTTGAGGGTTTTGGAACCACAAAGATGTCATTCACTTGAACTGGGACTTTGCAAATAACAAATAGCTAGTAGAGAAACAAGGATTTAGTTTTAAGGTCTGCTTTCAAGGATGTTACTTAAAAATGAATAAAAAGGCCATTTTCCCCATGCTTGAGTCATAGAGTAATGACTGCAAATATTCACTATAGTTTAACATTACCACCTTAATTTTTATGATGAGAATATTCATTCATTTTAAGGCCAGAGGAGACCATTAGATCATCAAATTTGACCTTCTGTAACTGGTTATCACCCTGTTACCCCCGTATTGAATCCAATTCCTTTAACCTTATCCAGCCATTTTCATCATCCAAGCATTTGAAGGCTAAAAACATGTAGATCCAGATTCATCTCTGATAACTTTGAGTTACACCAGGCATTTGGCCCACAATGCCTCATTATCAAATAAAGAATCACTTTGCTTGAGGTAACTTGACCATCTGGAGAAATATAGAGCTGAAGCCTTCCAGAGAAGAGATCCTAGAGTCCACAATCCAAAGAGTAGCTAATAGGACCCAGTTCACCCTCTACTGTAAATTTTGCAAATATAGGGGTCATCTTTGCAACCACTCTACACAGATCCATAGATTCCAGGCCAGAAGGAACCATTATAAAATCATCTAGTCTGACCTCCTGTATAACACAGGCCACAGAACATCCCCAAAAGAATTCATAGAGCAGATCTTTGAGAAAAAAGCATCCAATCCTGAATTTAAAATTGTCATTGAAGGAGAATCCACCATGACCCTTGGTAAATTGTTCCAATGGTCAGTTATTCCCACTGTTAACAATTTAGATCTTATTTCTATTCTGAAATTGTCTAGCTTGAACTTTCAGCCATTGGATCACGTTAGACCTTTCTCAGCTAGATTGAAGAGCCTATAATACAATATTTGGTCCCTCTGTAGGAAATTATAGACTGTAATCGAGTCACCCCTTTGTGACAGTTATTTGGGGTCCAATCGAGATCAGTGAGGGGTTGTCTCACCATTTGCCCTGCAACCCCGAATCATAGAATCGTAGAATAACAGGGTTGGAAGGGAGCTCAGGAGGTCATCTAGTCCAACCCCCTGCTCAAAGCAGGACCAACCCCAACTAAATCATCCCATCCAGGGCTTTGTCAAACTGTGCTTTAAAAACCTTTAAGGAAGGAGATTCCACCACCACCTCCCTAGGAAACCCATTCCAGTGCTTCACCACCCTCCTAGTGAAATAATGTTTCCTAATATCCAACCTAAACCTCCCCAACTGCAGCTTGAGACCATTGCTCCTTTTTCTGTCATCTGGTACCACTGAGAACAGTCTAGATCCATCCTCTTTGGAACCATCTTTCAGGTAGTTGAAAGCAGCTATCAAATCCTGCCTCATTCTTCTCTTCTGAAGACTAAATAACCCCAGTTCCCTCAGCCTCTCCTCATAAGTTATGTACTCCAGCTCCCTAATCATTTTTGTTGCCCTCTGCTGCACTCTTTCCAATTTTTCCACATCCTTCCTGTAGTGTGGGACCCAAAACTGGACACAATACTCCAGATGAGGCCTCACCAATGCCAGATAGAGGGGAATAATCATGACCCTCAATCTGCTGGCAATGCTCCTACTTATAAAGCCCAAAATGCTGTTAGCCTTCTCAGCAACAAGGGCACACTTTTGACTCATGTCCAGCTTCTCGTCCACTGTAACTCTTAGGTCCTTTTCTGCAGAACTGATGCCTAGCCATTCAGTCCCTAGTCTGTAGCAGTGAATGGGATTCTTCCATCTTAAGTGCAGGACTCTGCACTTGTCCTTGCTGAACCTCATCAGATTTCTTTTGGCCCAATCCTCTAATTTGTCTAGGTCCCTCTGTATCCTCTCCCTATCATCTAGCATATCTACCACTCTTCCCAGTTTAGTGCCATCTGCAAACTCACTGAGGGTGCAATCCATGCCACCCTCCAGATCATTAATGAAGATATTAAACAAAACTAGCCCCAGGATTGACTATTCGGGCACTCTGTTTGATACCAGCTGCCAACTAGATATGAAGCCATTGATCACTACCCGTTGATCCCAACAATCTAGCCAGATTTCTGTCCACCATATAGTCCATTCAGCCAGCCCATAGTTCTTTAACTTGCTGGCAAGAATATTGTGGGAGACTGTACCAAAAGCTTTGCTAAAGTCAAGGAATAACACATCCACTGCTTTCCCCTCATCCACAGAGCCAGTTATCTCATAGAAGGCAATTAGGTTAGTCAGGCATGCATGACTTGCCCTTGGTGAATCCATGCTGACTGTTCCTGAACACTTTCCTCTTCTCTAAGTGCTTCAAAATTTATTCCTTGAGGACCTGCTCCATGATTTTTCCAGGGACTGAGGTTAGGCTGACTGGCCTGTAGTTCCCTGCACCTTCCTTCTTCCCTTTTTTAAAGATGGGCACTGTATTAGCTTTTTTTCAGTCACCTGGGACCTCCCGCATTGCAATGAGTTTTCAAAGGTAATGGTCAATGGCTCTGCAATCATATCTATTAACTCCTTTAGCACTCTCAGATGCAGCGCATCTGGCCCCATGGACTTGTGCTTGTCCAGCTTTTCTAAATAGTCCTGAATCTCTTCTTTCTCCACAGAGGGCTGGTCACATCCTCCCCAAACTGTGTTGCCCAGTGCAGTAGTTTAAGAGCTGACCTTGTTAATGAAAAGAGAGGCAAAAAAAAAACAACATTGAGTACATTAGCTTTTCCCACATCCTCTGTCACTAAGTTGCTCCCCCATTCAGTAAGGGGCTCACACTTTCCCTTATCACCCTCTTGTTGCTAATATACCTGTGGATGCCTCACAATGCTTTACTGCTATGGCTCCCAAGCTGGGATGCTTACAACCATCCTACATGCATGCAGGTATCCTAAGTGCATTCATGCTAGACATCCCTGGTTTAGCATCTCTAACTCCAGAAGCCTCCCTACTGCCCCACAGCCCCACTTTGGCTTCCATCAGCCTTGGTTACAACCAGCAAGGTGATCTCACTGCACTCCTGGTCCTAGATGTTCCCAAACCATGTGCTCTGCAATGTGTATCCCTCTCCTGGACACTTCAGAGAAAAAAATAATTCCATTTGTTCCTCTAGAGATACAAAATCTTATTAATTTAGCCGTTACATTTAAACACAGCACTGAGATGATTTATAGGAAAAATAAACCAAATTTAGCAACAATGGGACATAGGTCATGTGATACTAAGTCAAGGAATAAAGACAGAAAGAGATACAAGCAAACAAAAGTGAAAACATGCATCTAAAAGTCTAAAACTTAAACGAGCAATGCACAGGCTTTACTTAAGATGTTTCTCACACCAATATTCAGTTCCCAGAAGCTTCAACTCCTTCTTGGGTGAAGGACCCATCTACCACAGTGTCTCTTGTGTCTATCTAGTGATGGATGCCAAATATGGCTTCTGTCCTTGCTTTTATCAAACAAAGTTCAATGAACTTGTTTCAAGAGGCAGGATGACCTCCTGTTCTTCCCTTCCTGTGGGATTCCCATTCTCTCTGTATGATTTCTATGTAAACAGGGCTTGCCTTGTTTCTGATTCTATCAAGCTTAATTTATGTAGAAGACAGGTAGGTAGCTGCGATGTTCCCTCCTCTTTGAGTAGACCGTACAGCCTAGTCTCAATGAGTAGCCATAATTTCTTACATAGTGTTAATACATACATTTCACAGTCATATTAGTCCCCAGTGTGTCATTAGCTCATTCTATACATTTTTATATTGTAATATTGTACACAATCAATTGACTCCATTGTTTATCACCTGAGGTTCAGCCCCCGTCTTTATTGACCAATAAACCTTAGCAATGCCTTCTTTGAAAAATAAAACCCAGACCAAGCTTCTTTCTCCTGCTGGATATAGATGCCATGCTTTCTTCTCCCCAACTTGGTAATGTGAGGTTTGCCTCCACTTGTTAGCTTCATGTGTCTATTTATGTGATATTCAAATACATTCTCATTGTCTTTCAAGATACCTTGGAAAGAACTTCCGGGTGGGGAAAACACATTCCTGACCTGTTTACCAACTCCCCCCTTTTATGACACACACCTTAGTCATCATTACAGCATATTCCATAACTCTCAATACTCACTACATACATGCATCACAAAATATTAATGATCAGTGAGTTATTAGTTTTCAAATGATACCGCACAGGGAATATTTTGTAAAAAGATTATTAGAATATTTTGCAAATGTGACTATCCTTACCTTCTCTTTGTTAAGCTAAATAGATTGAGCTCCTTGAAACATTATAAGGCATATTTTCTAATCCTCTTCTCTGAACCCCCTCCAGGTTATCAATATCCTTCTTGAACTATGGACACCAGAACTGAACCAAGTATTCCAGCAGTAGTCACACCAGTGCTAAATATAGGGGTAAATGTCTTCTCTACTCATATTGAAGATTCTCCTGCTTATTCATTGAAACATTGCATTAGCCCTTTCGGCCACTGCATCACAACGGGAGCTCACGTTCAGCTGACTATCCACCATGACCCCCAAATCTTTTTTCAGTCACTGCTTACAGGAAGGAGTCCCCTATCATGTCAGCCTAGTCTACATTCTTTGTTCCTAGATGTATACATTAACATTTAGCCTTATTAAAACACATTGTTTGGCTGAGTCCAGCTTATCAAACAATCCAGACCGCTTTGTATCAGCAACCTGGCCTCTTCATTCTTTACCACTCCCCCAATTATTGTGTCATTTGCAAACTTTCAGTGATTATTTTGTTTTCTTTCAGGTATTGATAAAATATTAAATAGTACAGGGACAAGAACTGATCCCTGTGGGGCCTTATTAGAAACATACCTGTTCAATTATGATTCCCCGTTTACAATTCCATGTTGAGACCTATCAGTCAGCCAGATTTTAATCAGTTTAATGTGTGCCATGTTAATTTTGTAGTTCTACTCTTGAAACTTCCTGTGAGTTCTGCCCACAGAATGGGACCCATAAGATGTTAATGGTTTTACCTTAGAGTGACCAGACAGCAAGTGCAAAAAATCAGGATGGGGGTGGGGGGTAATAGGACCCTATATAAGAAAAAGACCCCAAAATTGGGACTGTCCCTATACAATTGGGACATCTGGTCACCTTATTATACCTTCATCATTGTGACAAAGCTGAGAAAGGCTGAGTATAGGGAAGACTGTTAAGATTAAATGGGAGGTCGCTGGGGATGAAACACAAGCATCCAGACAATAAGCCCATTAGGCAGCCTGCCTAACCTTTAAGAACAACTGCAAATTTAGATGAACTTCTTCAATAAGAGCCCATCCAATAGTTCATAGAACCGCCTCAGTTTTAAACACTGAATTCAATGAGACTTCATTGGCATGGCAAGCTATACAGGTGTTGATAAAGTGAAAGTAAACATTTCTGATATCCTTTAGAGAAGGATACATACAATGCAGACAGGATATGATCACACACTGTTGTATGGTACAGCACCTTCCTTAGCAAACCTACACACACACAATCTCATGTATTGAACATTTGGGGCTGCATTAGTATCTGCTGGAACCCCATTCATTTTAGTCATCTAGTCCAAGGTCTTTGGAGTCCTTTTCTGCTATTAAAGCCCTAACACGGGGCAAGATAAAGATGAGTATGAGCTATCAACTCACATGCTTTAGAGCAGGCCTGCACAACATGCGGCCTGGGGGCCACATGTGGCCCGCACAGGCTCACAGTGCGGCCCGCAGGGGATGAGTAGGGGTGGGGCAAGCCAAGTGGTGGGGTGGGGGGAAGCGGATGGGGGCGGGGCAAGGGCTGGGCGTTTTGACCCACAGCTGGTTTTTTTGCAGTAATATGGCCCTCACTGCTTTTCGAGTTGTGCAGGCCTGCTTTAGAGCTTAGGCTAACAGCTAACTGCATGGGGTTAGGAAAATGTCCTGCATATGCCTGTGATTACCTCATTGTCCCTCATGTGGAGTCTACAACTTTCCTATGACTCATCTGATAACGATCGCTATTTGAAACAGGATATCAGGCTACATGGGCCTTCCATCTGACCCAAGGTGGCAGATCCTATTTTCCTAAGCACATACAACACATTCAGAAGAGGACCTTGGAAATGAGAGAGACAGATTTGGCATCCAAAACCCCTTCATCACCTTTTCAGGTGACTTCCTGGTTGCTTTATAAAGACAGACTTGGTTGTAATTTGGGAGATTCTAAAGTTTAAAGTCATGCCTTTCATTCTGTTCCTTTCATACCATTCCAGCTCTACAGATAAAACAATTAACAGCTCTCTACCTTAGTGTTCTTATCAGCAAAATGGAGATAAAGACAAATGCTTGTGCAATAGTTAATTGGGTTGTGCAACAGTTAATTAATTCTTTAAAGTACTTTAAGATCCTTGGATCCTATTTTGACTTGACTTTTAGTGGGTTAAAAATACAGAACCAAAGAAATGTATTTAGGAAATGTATTTTAATTAAAGGGACTTCTGTGTCCATTTTCAGGTTGCGGAAATGCTGAAGAGACTGATATTTTGCTGTATATCATATATGTTATGGCAGATAGAGGGATCAATAGATGCATGCCTGCTCGATGGACTGGAAACTCCTGTTTCCCCTCCACTCCTTGGTCTTGAGGACTTTTCCCCATTTCTATGGTTCATTCCCCAGTGGCACAAAAATTACAATAAAAGGCAATGCTTTCACTTGCCTATGTTTATGATTGGTGCATCACTGGTTAATATTTTTGAGTTTTAATTAAAAAGCGAAAATGGGAATATTGGCTGCTAAGGACCTGGTTTAATCTAAGAAATATTCCCATTAATAGGAATCCTAATTAAAGCATCCGTTAAAAGTCCATAACATTAACCTAATGGAGAGAATCGAGAAGGGTTCAATTAGAATTTTTTCCCCATGTAAAATTAACATTATGGACTTTTAACAAACGTCTTAAATAACCATTGTTATTCATAGAAGGATTGGGAAAATTTAAAGTCAGATTCTAATTGTGACAGGTTTAGAGCAAGTGGAGAGCTCAGCCTTGTTAGAAATGCATCAAAACTTATCCAAAATAAATTTTTCATTTAGTTGCATGATTCTTTGATTAGAAAATTAAATTCCTAGTTTCCCCATTAAAGTATAACCTTTGGCCACTCTTTAATGGTGCTGTATTTTCTACAGTGTATTCCTGGAGAACAAAGTACAGCAGCAACTGGCAAAGTTTCTGAAAATACTAGGAGGAGGATTCCAAGGATCCAAAATCATTATTTTTGTGTGGAGTGTTTCATACCAAACACAAACTCTGGGGGGTCCTGACTGAACTCCTATGCCCTCCTGCAGTTCTTGCCTATGATATTTTACACAGGTTTGGCTGAAACAATATGTTGGATAGAGAAGTTCTCACTTATTGAGGGGTTTGGACTGCACTTGTTAACAAAAATGAGCACATTTAGTAATCTCAATGAATTTAAAAGGCTTCATCCCATTTTGCTGCTGCAATCTACCTTTTATATGGTTTGCTTTCTATCGTCAGGACACACTTTGCAGTATGCAATTTGAAATCTAGAGGAAACCCAAGTCCCAAATTAATATAAAACTAACCACAAATAAGAGTTCTATGGCTGAATAGGTCTGCGGGAGTTGCAATTAATGAGACTTGGCAGTAGCTTTTGCCAGCATGCTGCCGTTGAAATGGGTCCGCATACACACATACACACACAGTAGTAGAACTGTAAAAGACATATTCCATTAATCAAACTAGTTTTCTTTTACCCAATTCCAATTTCAAGGCCATTCTCAGATTGGAATGATTCCCACAATCAGGTTTGGGCTTCTTTATAACAAATAACATTATCTTGCAAGAAAAGCTTTTTTGAGTAGGATCCCTTCCTTGGACATCTCATATCCTCTCAATTCTTCTGTATCCCTTCTCTCAGTTCTCGCCCCCATCCTAGTGTAACTAAATCTTTTCTTACCTCCCTTTCTTGGATTCTTTTGTCAAAAAAGACCAGATTTTTCAAAATTGGGTGCTTAAAGTTAAGTACCTAAATCTATATGTTCATGCTTCTAAATCAGAAGGATGATTTTGCGGGAATTGAGTATCTACATCTCCCATTTACTTCAACGCACCTCTTAAAACTCAGTTCATGCATTTTTGTGCCTAACTTTACGCATCCAAGTAAGAAAATTGTATTCAGTTTCTAGGTGACTTCAGTAATTGCTATAGACCAGTCCTGATTCCACTGAAGTCAATGCTACCACCCCAGATTCCACTGGGAGCAGTACTGAGCCCCTAACATTATGGATTGCTGTCTCTATCTGATGCCAGCCATCCCCACAGAGCTCAAGATTCACAAGACAGGAGTTCCCCTAGGTGCGCAGTGTATTTTGTGGGCCCCTTTGGGCAGAATTTCTGCTATACTGAACTTAGGGTTTCTTGGATCACAGCTCTGCACTCTTATAGGACTACAGAGCATCTTGAATCATTACTGACTATTGATGATACCCCCGTCAACTCCGCTTCTGCCTCTCGCGGCAGTGGAGTTCCAGAGTCGATGAGTGTGCGCTTGGGAATCGATTTATTGCATCTAATCTAGACGTGATAATCGATCCCCGAAAGATCGATTGCTACCCACTGATCCAGTAGGCAGTGTAGACCTGGCCTAAGAAAGAGGGAGCCTCTGATTTACCTGACATGCATGAGACCCCTTCACTGCTCTACTGGTTTCTATAAATATATCCTAGTGCCAAACCCCAGGAAGTGATCTACAGACCACTGGTAACCCATGGGCCACAGTTTAAGAATTGCTAACTTACCCCAAACCTCTCCCTTTCCTGTAAGCTCTCAGCAGCAGAACGGCTGAAACAGTTACCTCAGGTATACTAGAGGCTGCCATCATCTTCATTCAGCTATGTGAGCTTGAGGTCACTTCTAAACTTACACTGTGTGTAACAGAACTAAAACAGTCGGATAATAATGCCCTTTAAAAATATTTTGATGTCATGATTCTCCTATTGCAATATGAAAACAAAAGCAGACTGAGTTTTCTAGGGGGAGGGGAAGAGGGCCGACACCAGAATCATTATTAGGATTACCAATAACAGGCCAGATCCTCTGCTAATGAAAATCTGTGCAGCTGCAGCTCCATTGATCCAAAGCATTCTTGGTATCTACACATGTAGCAGTTCATATTTTTCCTCAAGTATTCAGTAACAGACATGTCAAAAAATCCAAATCAAGCCTTCCGAGGTGAAGGGTGGATTATAAATGAAACTGGGGCAGGGAAGGGGGTTGTTAGTGGCCTTTAAAAGGGACATATTTCCCTCTAGTGTTCAGGGCTATAACTACTATTGATTACTAGCCTCCTCCTCCAAGGTGGCTAGTGGCACTTGAATTGCTTAAGATAGGGAGAGGAAACGTTAAGTTGTCACAGTAGCTGTTGTAGCCTTTGTCTCGTACTGAGCTGAGTAATTAGAGAGCATAGCCATGGGGCCTGATGCCTTCTGCCAACTTATCATTTAACGTCATGCTGACAAATGTCCCGGAACAAAAGGTGTACTTCTTAAAAACAGGAATTAAACATGGAGATTAGCCTAGTGTATCTGTGATGTAGTATATAATAATTGCTGTTACAGGAGAACTGCCAGCACAGACTACCAATAAGTACCTTGTTTTTCAGAGCTCCCTTGTAATAAAAGCGTCCTCTTCACTGTTATATTACCCTCTAAAAATACACATCTCTCATTGCTACTGCATCCAAGTACTAGCCTAAAACCCATAGATGCCGCAGTTGGCTTGTAAGTAAAACATTTTAATACTTAAGAATTTGAATAGATGTGTATCAGGCACCCAGTGCCGTAACATCAGAATTCCTCCGAGAAAGAACTAAGCCAAAATGGGGTTTGATAGGGGGACAATATTTTTTTCCTTTCTCCCTAGGTGATTGATTGATTTTTCAGAGAGAGAGAGAGAGACACACAGACAGACAGACAGACAGAGTGCACTGTTCTATTTTTTCTTGCTTATGAAAGGTTAGCCTAATGAAGAGTCATATAAGCTTTTAAGAGAGTAATGATGAAAACTTTTATATCCTAAATACTAATGGTTTATACAATAATTGTATAAGTTATCAATGGACAATGTTATTAACAACACCACGCTTATGTTATTTATCATCCAGGGAGATTGTAATTTTAAAAATTACAAGACACCTCAGATCTAATTTCCATCACTGGGAAATCAGCTTAACTTTCTGCTATTTCATGTTGATAGGAGACTAGATTGTGGCTGCCTTTTCTTTTCTTTTCTTTTCAGTGGCACTTTTGGTCACCTGAAGAAAGTCTTTTCTTGCTATAGTGATTAAAAGTTCATCATTTTCGGTTTCTTTCAGAAATGCAGCAGACGTTCAAGTCCAACATTTTAAAAGTTGCCCCAACAGCTAGCCCCTCTCTCACTGCAAACCAGCACAAGTTTCTATAAAGCGATGCATATGACTGATATTAGAATAGGTGGGAATTCATGAGATACTTACCCAGCTTGCAGTCAACCCAGTAGTATCTGAGTGTCAACAAGGAGCTACATAGTGTAATTTATTTGCAATACAGTAGAGCCTAGCAGACCTACTCAGGATGGCTGTTAGGTGCTGAACAGCCAGAGTACAATAGGAAGAGGTGCAAAGGGATGATCATTTAGGGCCCAGTCCAGTGTATACAAAGTAAAGCTGTCAGATGTAGAAAAAGCAACAAATTAAATTGTTAAAGCATATTGCTGTACCTAGTTGCTGTGTTCTGTGATGCTTCATCTGATTTATGCAAATTATTCAAACAGCTAATTTGCATACATATGATTTTCATATAATCATAAACTTCCATGTTAAAAATAGTGTGGATTTATTACTGGTGAAAGGTGTTGGTTGGACAGCCCTGGTATATGAAGCCTTTGGTTTATCTACTGGGCAGCAGGAGGATAAGCTTCTCACAAACGATGACACACCAGCCTACCTCGACCAACATCATGGGTGGACTCCCTTTAGGAGTGACAAAAATAATCCTCTTTGGCCCAAAATCCCTTTCTGTATTCCAAGGAGTTTTCTCTTTCCTTCTGTGTCCTCTCATGGGAGATTTTATCTAGGCTGCTTGCAGGCATGACTGGGCGGCCAAATCCATGAATATTGCATGAGATACATGAAAGTTGGCAAGTCTGACATTGTCTGAACACACCAGGCTAAACTGTGCCCTTATTTACCCCTTACACAACTCCACAAAGTCAGAGAGAAAATGCATGGATGTAATAATAGAATCTAGCAATAGGCTTTGCCTTTGTGCTGAGATATTGGGGAACTGGGGGATAGGATATGGATGATGGTGTTTCTGACTCATTTCGGGTCCACTCTTCCTCCCGCTGAAGTTAATGAGAATTTTGCCATTGACTTCAGTAGGAGCCAGTGCAGGTCCCTAGTCAATGAAGCTGAATTATGGCAGTCTGAATGTTTCTGAACCGTTGAAAATCTAGAGTCTGATCCTTTTAGTAGAAAGGAGTCTATTCTAATCAATACCTGATAGGGAAAGGACTGTGCTGAAAATAAATTTCCTGTGGCCTGCATTATACAAATTCTTAATGTACAATGAAATCCCCTTAGTGTTGTCAGTGAATAGATGTATCCTGGGTATAACACCAAATGGTCCAATTTTAATACACCCTAAAAGGTATAGATTATTAATCAGCTTGTATTTAAGGGCCAAATTCTTTAGTCTTTACTTGCAAATGAGTGCTTCACCTAGAAGTGTTTCAGTTTAGCAGTTCGATGGCACTATGTTTTGCCATCAAATTTACTTCATTACTAACGTCAGTCTAACTGTACAGACCTCTGCAGGAGGGAAAAAGACTGACTAATACATGCGAGGAACCTCTATGTTCCTTGTGCATATAAAACTCCTACTGAAAACAATGGGAGTCTGGGGAGGCTGAAAACTGAAGACTAGGATCTTTACAAGTAATATAAGTAATATAAGCTTTCATGGGCCAAAACGTCATCTCTAAGGTACCTTTACTGACTACAATGGAGTTAAACCTGGGATGGATTTGGCCCCATGAGTCTAGCAATGTGGAGCTTGGTTTGAGGTCATAATCCTATCTCTTGCATACAATATGGAAGTTCACTGAACACAAACAAATAATGATGGCTATGTTGATGGCTATGTAGAGGTTTCAGCAGCAATGGGGGAAAACAAGGAAATCGGATTTTGAGCTAAAGAACACGTTGTTTTTACCTATGGATTTTAACAATACATATATCGGGAACCATGTCACTAATCATGGAGTTCCTCTATCTACCTTAAACTCTTGGTGACGTGCTTTAAGAATACTCATGCTGTCAGCCAATCTTCCCTACTTACGGCAATAATTAATGTACAAGTAGTGCTCAGAGGGACTGGCTCCAAAGCCACAGAAGGGAAGAAGAAAGAATGCATTTGAAGAGGATTCCTCTCCCCCCCACACCCATCCCCAAATAAAGAAAGATGTATTTGGAAGCAATATCAAATGTCTTAAACTGAATTTAATAACCACATTTTGACAGGGCTTTTGTTTTCTGTTGAATCATGCAATATTATCTGGAAAAGTAGCATCCCTAGTTCACTAAAGTGAGAACTGGCATGGGGGCAGGACGGGTTGAAAATCTGCTTTTCATCCACAGAATGTAATGGGTTTGCACTGAGCTGTTAGTTGAAAGAGACTCTTAGCCCCCATTCCCAAAGACTACAGCATGGAAAAAAAAAAAGATACATACACCATTTACTCTTTTCTCTCTACTAGTCTGAAGTATTGTTCATATAAGGGGGCTTTCAGTCATTTCCGCTTGAGCCATTCCTACTGGACCAACTGAGGCACAAATGAGTCAGTGTGTCCCCACTAGTCATGCTGAATTGGTTTAAGTTTTGGCCCTTGTCCACATTGGCGCTGCTATGTTCCAATGACCCCTGGGTACATACCTCACAGTTCTCTAGGGACCTGTCCCATTACTCTGATAACTTCTTGGCTTTGCTCACCATGACCTCTCACACATCATCTTCCCCATCTTGTGCTCTGCCTGACTTCACCCAGTGAACCACAGCTCATTTGCCAGCTTCAGCTCCTGATCTGACTAACCATTTAGGGTTCATTGGACAAAAACCTACGACTGGTGACTTAACTATTTTGGCTGTGGGGAAAAGTAATGATAATGGTGGAAGCCTGGCACAGGAGATTCAAGGAATTTCTTTGCATACACTGTCACACTATTTCTAGCACCCCCTGACTGCAAGGAAGGCATCTATCTTCTCCCCATACAGGGTCAAATGATCTGGATTGACAGAGGGAACATCACTCAGCCCTACAAAATTCTCTCATGGAGATAAGGTCTTGGATTTGACAGACCAGTATTAGATGATAGACCACTCATCAGAGTTAACAACAGCTCAAGTTGTTAGTGCCTTTCTTCACACTCTTCTTTTTACCCAGGGCTTGACTTCTCTCTCTCAGCCATCTCTGACCCTGCAATGAGGATATCAGTAGAGCCATCAAACTCCTGCAAGTTTGGCAGTCTCTGCACTCAAACTTCCCTGCTTGTCTAGAACTCCATTAATCTCAGTGGGGCTCTGCATGAGTATAAAGGCTACAGTACATTTATTCTGAAATTTTTCTGGTGATGAGCAGGACAGGTTGCCATCAAGAACAACCAGTTTCTGGTACAGTGAGCTAATTACATGGCTTCCATAAAATAATGAAACAAAAGGTAATTACACTGTTGCATGTATTACTGATAATATGTTATCTTTTAATAATTAGCTGATGTCAATACACTGGAATTTGATTCCTTACACATCCTTATGCCTCGCTATAAAAGGTAGAAAGATGTTCCACGATGAATAAATACTCTAGAAAGTTTATAAAAAATGCAACAGCTCAAGAGGCAAAGGGACACAGAAGCTTTATCTGGCCAAGAGATAAAGTATCACCAACAAATGCTCTGTGATCGAAAACCTGATTAAATTTTTTCAAAGAAATCATTATTGGTGAGAAACTAATTGAAAGGCCTCCCTCCTGCCTGAGCTTTACCAGAAAGAGAAGACTTCAAAGGCTTAAGGGGTGAGCTAATGTTTTCACACTTAAAACTGAAAAGACACAATCCTCATGTTTGTGTTTGTTCAGTACACACTTCTCAGATGTTGCCCCCTCATGCTCCAAATCTGCTGGTTGAAGATCTAAACCTTGAATATATAATGTACTTCATTTGGGGTGCATGGTGCTATTTTTCCACGCTGTGTGTCTCTATTCACGCACTGTCATTCTTTATACTTCACACTGATATATAGTAAACAATATGGTTAGCCACTTAAAATTCTCTGGGTTATTAAAACGTGAGTAGAGGTTTTTTCTCTCTCCTGGATTGCATCTGGAACCACTATCTAATTAATAACCAGTACCCAGCAGGAATCTGAATAATAAAAAAGGCAACCCCCCCCCCGCAAACTTTTGTTGTTCCTTGAATAAATCTGCGTAATTTAAATCATAATCATGGGGATTTCATCAACAGTAACTGGATTCTTCCAAATCCCACTTCACCAACACAAACAACTCTGTAATGCATTTTCTAAGGCAAGATCTCTCTACACTTTCATACTAAAAATAATCTAATGATGATGGCAAGAAAGTATTTTAAACTATCTAGATGATTAAAACACAGTACAGTCTCCTATATCTTATACTAGTGCACATACCATACAGGATCAGTTCATACAAATCCTTCCTTCTCTCAAAGACACATTGTCTTATCAGTAGGGAGCTCAGCTAAGGTGCAATTGGAGTATAATGCAAGTCCATTTCTCACAAGCTTAGAGCTTAAGCACTTTGTTATTGGTTATTAGGGCTGGACTCCTAGAGATAAACCTACAACTACTGTATACCAGTGAAGGGCAAATAAGCAAAATCCCCGACAGAAGTCTGTTGTAAAATGATGAATAAGCCTCCTAAATTGCCATAAGGCGCTAGTCACAATGGAATTGTATTTGTCAGACATGCATTGTAACCCTAAGGTTATCATAGTGGGCCAGCAGATACAGGAAAAGTGCTTAACACTATCACCCCCTAATCATATCTCCTACAGGCTAAAAACTCTGCAGGGAGCATTACCACTTAAAGAGGTGGTAGTGTTTCTATGGACTGAATGTAGACAGCATTTGGTAAAGAGAAAAAAAAGCCTATAGAAAAGACTGATTTTATACACACACACAGCTCACAAGTGTGTTCTGAATTGAGATATAAAAAACCCTTGGAAATCATATCCCCAAGGCTGGGGTTCTAAATAATAAAATAGTGTAGATTACTACTTTATTAGTTTTTTTAAAAGCTTATGAAAAATTATCTTTTGCCTGTGGGAAGACATTTTATCTGAAATTATAGCAACTCCAACAGTTCTAAGATATCAAATTTAGAAACTGAGCAGCAGTAGGAAATAGAGTATGTTATATTCTATTCTGGCAAATTAAACTCTCACATTTTACTGCCTATAAAATAAGACATTTCATTGTATCTTTCTTAAGCCTTCCTCTTGACTAACACTTAGGTACAGCATGGGACATGACAAAGTTGTATTATAAATGCTACACATTATTAGAACTGGTCAAGACATTTTCTATTAAACTTTTTTTCTGTTGAAAAATGCCATTTTGTGGAAATAAACCCAGGTCCAAATTCCTGCCAGGCCTGATTCAAAGCACCCCCTTGTGCAGTGGTGGCTGGTGACTGTGCTGACACATTGCAAAGTCTCACAACTTCCACTGTACATCCAACTCCTTGCAGTCTAGGCTAGGGGTCTCTGCTCTGCCCTGCCATGATTGCAGCCTCCCCAGAGCATCTTGTACCTGCAGGAATCCAGTGTCACTGGCCTTGCTGCCGTGCAGGGAGCCCTCTGCAACTCTGCTGTCATTCCCTCACTCACCATCCAGGAGTGTGGGAACTGTTCCCAGGCAAGGATTGTTCACCAGTGATAAGGCCTCCCCTGTACTGGGGGCTTGTCGTCCTCCTTGCAGCCTGGGTGGCGTTCTCTGTTCTGCTGGGTCAGGGTGACTATATATATATATAGACTCCCTTGCACCTTGTGCCCTGGTGTTTTGGGACCCTTGGCACTGCAGGAAGCCCCCTTCAGTCCTACTGTGGCAGTGCTGGAAGGACTCCGTCTGCAGCCTGGCTACCAGAAAGGGCCTTAACTGCATCAGTCTTGTCATGGCTTCATGGTTTGCCTGAAGCCATGGCAGGCTTTTATGATTACCACAGCAACACCCTCATACAGTGACTTCTGAGCATGGTAAGTTGCCAAAGCACAAGGCAGTTTCTAAGGCACTATTACCTATACCATGACTGGAGCTTCACTTGCAGCATTACATTTTCTAGCATTGAGCTTCACTGCGGAGTCAGGGAGAGAGTAACGTGACACATTTAAATCAACTCATTCTTGTGGATTTTTCTTATGTATTTAATATTCACATGCTCGACTGTCCTTAAAAATCTGAATCTGTGTCAAAAAGGTAGCTTTTGGGAATTGGTTTCTGAATTCTTTGGTTAGGCTGCACCTCATTTGCCCAGGTTGATAAACTGCCACTGGACTTGAGCCTGGGTCTCCCACAAGTAAGTGCCCTAACCAGCAGGCTAGAGAATCACATTCTCTCTGGCCCAATTAATATTTATTTGTACCAAGCGGAACAGCTCCAACAAGAGAGATGGAGATATACTGCATGCTCTTGCTCTTTCCCTCTTTGCACAAACATTTGAAAGATCTTATTTTTGTTCTGCATTGGTATGAGCATCCAAACCAGGAAACATCCAGTGAACTGCTGCCCTCTAAGATCTTTCTCTGGAGGGACAGTCTTGATGCATTTCCTGTCACTGGGAGCCATACAGTGGATGTCAAATTGGACATCAACCTTTAATGTTGTTTTTCAAGTTGCCATATGAAAGAAGAACTGAAATGAAAGCAAAGTTTGAAAACACAACATTTTTTGTGAAATGCAGTTGTCATTTTCCAGCCAGCCCTACAGATTATGTATCTGTTAGATAATAGAAAGGTATGTTGCTCACAATAACCTTGTAATAAAAGGTTTTATTTTTTTTCCTAGTTTTATTTAAAACTGGGGTTTATAGGCATAATTAGAGATACACATACAAAGTGTTCAAAGATTTTCAACAATGGAGCAGCTAACCTTAGACCTACAAGTCCTTCTTCAGGCATCTGAATAAGGGGCCTCATTTTCAAAGGCTGAGCATCAAGCACCTCTCATTGATCTCAAGAACTTAAGAGTCTAAGATCAGGCATCCATTTTTTAAAAATCTTGGCCATAGGTTTCACACAGGAAAGAACAAATGCACCTAGCGAATTATACTTAAGAATATTCACAGATAAATGGGGCAATATTGTTACACTGATAGGTTCACAAGTAATTGGTGTAGGGTGCATGAGTATTTAGAGCACCATTATTGTATGTGCAAATAGGCTGGTATTAAAATCTTTATATCATACTCATCGTGTGTTCTTTTTAGCAGTTTATAAAGTGTTTTGGAATCCTTTGTTATGAGGCAAGAGATAATTTGAGCTTTCAGTTAAAGCATCAGAAAATATCCAGATATGCAGCAAGACACAGTAAGCCAAGTATGAGGGCATATTTAGGACCCCAGTATTCATACAGCCCCCCTTAAATTCTCTCTACACTCTACCCCATCACTAGTTCAGTCATTCAGACAGGTAGTGCTTTGTGTTAGCAATCAATACCAGCTCCAAGCCAGCAGGAGGCATTCCATCTCTTCTATTCTAGTTGTATAAAAACACAAACTTTGACTAACCAAGTACATTTGCCTGGGAATTTCTTCTATTAAGTGGAGACAAGGGAGAAAACACAGCTTTATATTTACCTCTTCTCCTTTTCAGGATAAGGTAGGAACCCTGTTTTTAATAATCATAAGACTAAATTAAAGCACTATTAAAATATTGGAGTGCTCCTCTCAACACAGAGATCAAAAACTTATTTGGGTGCTAACGTAAGCAGAAGGAAGTGATTTCCCACAGCTGGGTAGTCAGAACTTCCTCCCCGTCAAGCCATAAAGACTGGGAGGGTGGTCATAGCTCCCTTAAGAGTCATGATGACCTATGTCCTATTTTCAAAGCTGTGCCTACAATATCTGAATCCTCCTGAGCCCTGTACTTCTCACTGCCTCCACATCTTCTATATCTAACTAAAGCACCCACAGCTGCAAGAAGCACTATTTCCCTGAACTAGTTCCCTGAAATAACTGATTGGCAATTTCTGTCCCATCCTCAATCCTTTGGCTCTGACTCAGTGCTCAGAGCTCTGTTGCTTTGGTAGAAAGTGGCTGTAGTTATCAGTATGTCTCTAATCTTATTTTGCTGCAGAGATTCTCCCATGTTCCCCTGACTAGTATAATTCCATCATCTGAAGTACTTTCAGTGGCATCTACTGTATAAAATCTGTGGGGCATCTGCTATTTCTCTCTCTCCTAATGGGCAACTTAATTTCTTTTGCCACCTGTCTCTTAAGACAGAAATAATTTTCTTTTGTTAGAGCCCTCCTGTAAGGTCCTTTAGGAAAGTGAAGCACTGAGTTCTTTAGGCTTTTCAAGCCAACAACTCACTTTCTTTGCTTGTCTGATTTATGGTGAGAAAGCACTTACTGCAGTTTACCCCATTCCTGTTTTCATTCTTAGTTTCGCTGGGACAGTCATTGTATAAAGTGACAGCATCAGTCTGTCCTGGGCTAAGAATAGATAGATAGATAGATAGATAGATAGATAGATAGATAGATAGATAGATAGATAGATAGACAGACATATAAATATAAAATGTACAAAAGGACATAATAGGAGGAAGGAGATGGAATTAAGCAAAGGGAAAATTAGACTGTATATCAGGAAAAAAAAATCTTCTGAAGTGAAATGGCAGAAGCTCCATTACTTAACTGATCCATACAAATCAATAAACAATCTTAATAGAGAATAACTTTTCATTGGCAGAAAGAGGGACAAGCTAACCTATTAGGTCTTTCCCCTAGCTAACTGCTAGGTTTACATGAGTTAAAACGTGGCCTTATTTTACTTACACACACATCTGAAGGTCATCAAAATATAAAACAATATGATTGCATCACAATCTGAAATACATTTTTCCCCCAGGCAAGAGCTAGTAAGCCTCTCTCACAAGCTAACATTTCCTTCGTATTTATAAATGGCCATTTAGCCAGGACCAATTCAAGAAACGGGGCCCGCGTTCAGTTGTGGTCCAGTCTAGCAAAAGCCCCCACCATGGTCAATCTTACAAAGGAGCTCATGTAGAACATCAGATGGTGTTGGGGCAAAGGTTTGTTTCAACAGGGACTAGGAGTCGGGGTGGAATAGTATGTGTATAAGGAGTTAAGAGATGAAACTTTCCTGTGTAACAGGAGGTCGGGGGAGACCACAATGTGTCTCTGTAAGGGCTAAGACAAAAGGGAGCTATACATCCTGACTCCATGAGATGCTTCCGGTTGTTGCCAGAGAGATCTTTGGATGCTCTCAGTTGTGATACTGAAGCATGAGCAAGAACAGTAACCATCATACTAGCCCTGGAGGACAGCGTGCTCTGGGTATCACAGAGCTAAAAGTTTGTAAATGTCTGTTCAGCCCTGATTTTAAGAAAACCTTCTCCCAAGTACTATGATCAAGAACAGTTCTTGTACTGGTATTTGAATCACATGCACTGTACAGTAACAAGCCACATATATTTCCTATAATTGTCTTTGAAATATGGAACACTATTTAATGTGAGCCATTAGTGTTCCAGTATGCACAGAGTATTGCTCCACTGTTGCTACTTAAATGCATTCCCTCAACCTATCATAGGCATCTTACTCCAGCTATGGTGCAATCAAAATGGTCATTTAATGATCTCATGGCATTTTTCACAAAATCTCAGTGTCATAATCCTATTTTAGATCAAATCCCAGCAATCCTTCTTACTGGTGCTAGGCCAAAAATCATTCTGACACAGAATAATTGCTCAGACCCACCCCGGGGCGACGGCATTTCATATATGGATGAACCGTATATATATATGGATATATTTTATATACGGATAAATCTTTCTCAAAATGTCCAGCAGTGCTGGTTAATCTATAGCATGATATAGCTGGCCACCTTGGTGGAAGAGTCATTATTCCATATTAAGAGTAAGTGGAGGAAGATCAGGAGGTATAACAAAAACAAGAGGAAACTGACAGGCTGACAAAGTAGGGTAAAAGCATTGCTCATGTACATGAGATCACTGCAAAGAAAAGTAGTGGTATCTCCATTTATTTACTGTTGTAAGAAAGCTGAGTATGGAAAAGTGACACACACATACTCAACAGATCTGCCTCCCTGGACTGATCCTCATGCATAATCCTTACTGAAGTCAATGGATACTCTGTGCACACTGGACTTGCAGTAGACGACCTGCTGTGAGTATTCAGAGTTCACATGCAATTACATTTTTTGGAGGTTGGGGAAGCAGTACTTGTACTACTTAAACAACAGCACCCGTTCCACCCACCTACCCCAACACCTCATCTAGTCACTAGGCACCAAACCAACACCAGTTTCACCTTCAAACCTCAATCAACATTGACTCAAGCAGCTGGGCTGTGCAATGAGCCTGGAAAACAAATGGATTTAGGTGACTTGGCACGATTGTGTCTGGTGGGGTGGGGAACAGAGAGGGATGGTAGAATTCCAGAGGAAAGGGGACCTATGTGGGTAGTACTTTGCCAGCAGCCTTATATTGAGGGGGGTCTTTGTCAAGTGCTCCCACTGATCTCACTTATTGAAGCGTGTCATACACTCAAAGTTGCTCTACTGGGTAGGTGGGTCTGAGGGTTTTACGGTGTTGGTTATGTGACCTATAAACACCCCTTGGTACAGATAGTAAGCGTAGTTCCTGGATCACAGGTCAAATGTTCTCATGGCACACTGCTTATCAAGAAGACTTTATACACTCTTATTAGCTCTGCATAGTTGCCAAACCAAGGGAGAATAAGTTAGCCAGCTGTGCAGAGGGAAAAATCTTGAGCCACTGTTAGGAAGTTCAGTCATGTTGCCTTGGCAATCGATCAGCATGTGAGCTCTGTTATTCTGATAGGGGTCATGGGGTGAATGCCTAGCCTAGGCCTCAGAAGTCCTTGGGCAGACACCTAAAGAAGTGGACTGATTTTCAGGTTCCAGGATTTTAATCTTATTATACAGATACCTTAGTTACCTATAAGGCCCCTGTTACTATAAAATCTCACAATCATTTTAGAAAGGTGTTTATTTTCAGAACTTTCCGGTGAGGTAGGGAAATTGTATTATCCCCATTTTTATAGCTGGGACAACAGGACACGGAGAGGCTAAGTAACTTGCCTAAAGTCACATGTGAAAGTGTGAAGCCATATAGGGAGGAGGAAATTGAACCCAGGTCTCTCATGAGTCACAGGCTAGCACTCTAACCATTGGGCCAACCTTCCTCTCTTACTCATACCTCCTGATTGCCAGGAAGGCTATCAGTTACACAGGGTTTTTGCCGAATGTGGGAATATTCCATTCAGCTACATTACTCACCATGGCTATTTCCATAGTTTTCTTTCCCTTTGCACAGCACAGTGGGGGTAGAGAAGCAGAGCAACTAAAAATTTCACCTCTGCCTTGCCCTTTAAGAAGAGGTATGCCAAAGGGCGGGGGTTATTGTTTTTAGAAAGCTTTGCCTCATCAAATATTCAAAAGGAAAAACAAGATTGATGTTGGTCAGTTGCTCACAGTTCATGTTATTCCACTGCTTGCCAAAAAAAATTGCTAGGACAATTTTCCAAGTGCTTTTTCTAAAAATAAAGAGTAAAAAGGCAAAAATGTCTAAAATTGTAAGTTGGAAATTACCACCATGTATTTACCATACTGAAAAATAACTTTTCAAAAATCTAAATACCACAGTCAAACTCTTGGTGCACTTTTAGAAAGGGGGAAAAAAACATGCTTAAGTCCCAAATATAGTATAGAAGTAAAGATCTGAACTGCCACTGGCAAGCCTACTCAGTAACAAAAAGGTTTCAAGTGGGTTTCTGTCACCAATTGTTTTGAGAGTAAAATCTGATATAATGATGGTAAAGTGAATGTTTGAACCTTTCAGTGTGTCTGATGGCATTTGGGAGAATCCTCACACTAATAGAAAAGACAGCAGGAAAAATGATACTGAGGAAAATCTTGTTAGGAGAAGAGATCGGGAAAAAAGAGAAATAACTGGTGTGAAGACATGACTTCAAAACATACTGAAATGACCTCACTCACCTTATTAATTTGTGTGATTATTAAAATATGAGTGTTTTGGAGAATCCCAGTCTACTTTCTGCTTATTGGCTCTGGTATGCAATAGCAAAGTGAAGCGATTATTGTGCTCTCAACTAAATCTATTTATACACCAGCAATGAGCAGTTTTCTGTACTGGTGTCCTTTCAGCTACTGAAAATAAATCTGCCCTTCTGGGTGAGGTCTGTTAACAACCATTACTGTGATAACTTCAAAAATAAAAACTGTATATTAAAAGCAAGATTCTGTTCCCAACTACATACAAGTGCCAGTGACTTATTCAAGTCACTCTGGAATTGCGTGAGGATAAATGGCATCATGATCTGGCTCTCTATATTGTTTACATTAATGTTTTCACTGCTGACAAACTATGAAATGTTAACAGTCCAAATTTTAGAATGAAAGTATCTTGAATTGTGTGTGAAGGACTTCATTTCAGCAGCTTGCAAAAGTACTGCGAGAACAGACATTAAAATGTAGCTATGCTTGATTTCCTCCCCACCTGGGAAAAGACAATGAAATTATTCTACCATGGCTCAAGGCAGAAGTAGACCCTTTTTTCCCCCTTGTATTTGTCTACAAGGTTTTTCTCTTGCCCCAAAAGTACAAATCCAGAATGGTTATGGTGACAACTCTGAATGTGTTGAATCTACTGACCGGGGGCGGGGGCGGGGGCGGGGGAGGCAGAGAAATCAATTTAATGGAGCCCTGCAGTAGAATTACAGATAGAGAAATGTGAATGTCTGAATCTAGGGATCAGTTTCTAATTGCATGTCATAGCTTTGTCTGTCTTTTAAGGTAAATTATGTGCTCCTGTTTTGCAGTTACATAGGGCCTAATTTAGGTCCACTTAAATTGACAGGATTCTTCGGATTGACTTAAATGAATTCTATTACTGACTACCTTTCTGGCCAAAGAGAATGCATTAATGCTGTTTAAATGAAATAGAACTGTGAATATACCTTCAGTTGAAAAAGTACTACGGTGGGCTGTGTTCACGTGATTCAGTCACCATGAATGACCTTTGCACAATATAAGGTAATAAAGATGAAGCATCATCTGCTCATAAAGATCTGAAGATTTTCCCAGGAATCTTATTGATGGGGTATTTTGCAAAGGAGTTTATAAGGTTTTCAGATCAGCTGCATGAACATAATCTCATATTCTGTGACTCATTTAGATATTAGTGAAACCGAATAGAATGGACCTTGGGTCTCAGATGTTTGCTCATTGTCCAGGAAAGGGACACTTACAGCATGTGTGTCCAATAGTAAATTGCTTGTCTCACAATTTTTTATCCAAACATGTTCGTTCATATAGTCATAGTTTTCAAGCTGTAGTTCTACAGAAGGGCTCCAAAAAGGGTGCTTTGCCACCCTATGGGCAATCAGTGGGTCTTACTGTGTTGGGAACTAAGGTAATCAGGAATAACTGGAACCACCTCTCAGGTCTAATTTTCAGCTTGGTTGACTAGGGAGAAAGGCCACAGTTAAAATAAGGAGGAGTGTATGGTGGTGAACAGCTGCCCCTGCTCTGCTTTAACCAGAGGGGAGCTTCTGTACATTTCAGGTTGAATTAGTGCATGTGTACTCTCCCACTGGCTGCAATATTGAGAGCTCTCCCTGCTGGTTCAATCTACTTTCACCACTGAAGAAGATGTATCATTTTCTTTACGTTATTCCTGCAATTTTGAAATGTAGCTTTGATGTACCTCCTACCAGCTTAGGTCCTGATCATGCTCCATTGTCTGCACACGGAGATCCTCCTTGTACAGAAATTACCCTTCCCTTGCAGCAAAGTGTGTGCTTGGGGCAGGTGGGGAGGAAGTGATCTGTATGACCTGAGAATAGGCCTGTATTGAGTGCAGGTAGAACGAAGGGGAAAAACACTTTCTCACAACAACCCTGCACAGATTTATTGGGAAAAGTAATGGACTATATTAACTGTTTTGTGGAGCCCCTTCCTGCTTTTAGAGGAGGTTCCTAAAGTCCTGCTACCAGGAAGAGGGTAGGAACAATGTGGGTGGGGAGGGATGACCACAAGGAGATTCTTTCCTGGTTTTCATCACCCTTCTATACAGGTTCTTAGACCATGCTTATCTCTCTATCTGAGCACCCTTACACCCTCTCCCATAGGTTTTACTGTGTATAAGGATGAAATCCAGCCCACTGACTAGTGTAATGGATGTCAAGACTTGGTCATAGGCTTCCCCACTTGATGCATCCCTTGACTAATATATTGTTTAAAAAAAGATGCAAGAAGACCCGCTCTTAGTCCACACTTTCCACTCTGTTGACAAGCTAACCATTGTCCTAAATCCACTGTTGTCTGAATTACTTTCCAAGCCTCTAACGCAATTCTAATTTGCTATGTGCATGTCTTTAAAAAGAAAATGTGTTATGATGATTGCTAAAGAAAGCTGAAATCCCTGAGGGAGCATCAGGTGCTCACATCAGGAAACTGACCACCTTAGTTAAAAGTTAAATGTTTGACATGAATTCGAGTCAGAAAAATATGATTCAGTCTTTCAGCGACTAGTGTTTATGAAAGCTTGAAAGAGCTGAAAGCCCAGTATGATTTATATCCTGGGAATTGGTATGCAACTTTAAACATGTTCTTTTTTCAAGTTCGTCTTGTCATCCGTAGATAAATATAAATTAGGACAAACCAAAATAAATGGGTGGGTAATAAAATCCACAAAACTAACCATAATGGAAGAGTTTGTCCTTCTATTCAACAGCAAAAACAGCATCTTACTTGGTTTAAATAGCTAGTTGGGGTAAAATAAGTTTTATTGGACAGGAATGTTTAGCCAGTATGATACAAACAAGTCGAAAAATAGCCAGAGTACAACCACATAAAACAAAACGTTGACCAGATTTAAATATAATTGGTCACCCACTCATGTTTTTTGATTCCTATTATTATAGTTTAGGAGGCTTTGTAATATACCTTTGGAGAAAGTCAAGCTGTTTCCCTGGGTTTCTAACCTTTGCACTTCAGTAAGATGATCCTCTGAGAATGTTGCTGTATATGACTAAAAAAAAATAGAGCCGCTTTATTCATAGAGGTGCACCAGCAACCACTACTTCCCAGAAGAAATTTACAAGACAGTTCATCATCACCCATGTCTCCAGCTTTGTTTGCTCATGTATTTTGAAGGAAATATGAGGGCGAGGCTAACTTTTATATGTTGAACCATAATGAGCAATTCTATTTTCAGCATCTAAAACAGAACAAATATATTTATTTATGCCTTGTCACTGGGGAAGATTGGCCATACAACATCCCATTATATATCAAATTTAATATGACTAAATCTAAGTATTACAGTATTTATACCTTGAGCTGTTGAATATATTTCCTCCTCAGCACAATGTTACATAGGAAAATAGATTAGAAAAGGGTTCATTTTTATATGGAAAATGTTCTTCCAGCATCCTCCCACCCAATTTTCTCCTCTTAGTCCCTATACTAACCTCTCCACAGATGTTGTGACCCTCTCACTGACCAAGGCAGGCTAGACTTGGATTCCTCCTGATCCCGACAACATTGTCCTTAAAAAAGTGCAAAGCAAAACCAAACGCTCTCATCTCCAGGAGCGGGCAGATTCACTCCATGGTATTCCAAAGAGCTTGGAACAAGATAAAGACTTGAACTTGGTTCCACAAGGTGGCACTGAAGTACTCTGCCATTCAATGTCTACCAGGCTAGCTCCACTGGGTACGTTCCAAGAATGAGGGATTACCATACATAACCCATTCTCGCAGATTGTGGAATTTTCTACTGCAAGCCTTGCAAAGCAACTAGGTAGTTGAAGAGACATCCTATGAAACTTCACAAAGAACTGGAATCCTTAATCATTCGGACAATACATAAATTATAAGCTAAAGACAGAGATGTGTGTGTCTCTTTCTCTTACATATACACACACACTTTAGTCCAATATTACTTTTTTTAAAGAATATAATTGCACATTTGAAGGAAGGAAGAAAATAAGCATTGCCACAACATGCATTAAATAATAGCATTCCATTTTAACATTGTAGATCTGAAAGCTCAACTCAAACCTTGACTTTGTATTTGCTTTTTCATTCATCCATCTCCTAAACTCAACTAATTCAATGCTTAAATTTAGAAAATGCTTGAAAAGTCTCCACTTTGGGTTACTTCCAATGAGACTAGGCACATAGCTATTTGTCTTTGAAAGTAGCAGAGAAACAGATGAATGGTTGCTGCAACTAATTTGACCACCTGTAGATGTTATAGCTCTTTGGTTGGGATATTCAATCACAAAATATTTTTATTGATAAGAAGGGATTTCAGAAAGGAAAGAACGTTGATTATGGGATATTCTATTATTCAGCTATTCAGTGCAATAGAGTTCAATTAAACAATGGGGGATGGGGGTGGGAGAACACAGAACTGCTATCTCGTTAATTTTTTTGGACAACCAGTCACAGACAATCCTTAATGCAGTCCTAGGAAATGAGCCAAGTGTGATAAATGACGTTGATCTTGGGGAGCATCTCAGAAGCATTGATTAGTGATACGCAAACTGCATAAGATTAGATGGTTTGCTTTTGTTTGGAAAACTCTCTCCAGCTTCACCATGAAGTTTGGGTACTTATACAAACTTTTTGACTTTCTTCTTTCAGTGTCCATTCTCTGTGTACTATTCTTTCCAAACCAACCTTGTCCTGCTCTTTCTCTACGTTCATTCTTTACTTTTCCTGATCTGCATAACTCCTCCTCTCTGAATCCAAACGATTCCCTTCCATCCTCAAACTGCCTCTTCTGAGTTCTAAAGAGGTCCTTTAGTCTTGTGATGCTAAATTGAAGAAGATTGTCAAGATTTGTATTCTTTCTGCTGTACTCTTACAGGCTGCTCTATAGTCACACATCATATACCATGTGCTGGATCCCAATCCCTAAAGAATATATCACCCTCCACTTGCACTTATTAGAAGGATGCTCCAGTTTCTAGCTGTCTGCAGACAACAGACAGGTTAGCTTGATCAAGGAGTATTGTAGGGCCAGGAATGGAGAATATTTTGAACTAAAAATGGTTTCAAGTACAGTTCAGCTGGAGATATGGGTGATGGTCTATTCTTTAACCTACTTCAGCCATTTGTAGTAGTTGAACCCCTTGATGTCTAGATTTGAAATTCTCAAGGCAGTTTATAGTTGAGGAAGCAACACAATCTTTGACTTTAAGAAAGCATGCTTCAAAAGGAACATGAGTTTCCTTAGAAAAGTTGCTTGAAATTCTGTAAAGTGCACGGTCTCACCATTAAACATAAAAGTCAAGGTGATTCTAAGTCAATTTACAATGAGTCTTCAGTTTGCAGTTTTTAAAAATAATGAGCTTGTAAATCATTAATAATCTGACAAAAACATTTAAAGCATTTACATGAAATATTTACATTTATAACAATGAGTTTGAAGTTCATTATCACCAAAGGAGAGAAAATGGTACTCCAGAAGAGTGTAAACTTAGCACGGCTGAATTTATGAACCCCTTTTTGAACTCATCAGAACTGCACTTGTTTTATAAGTTTTGGTGTTCGCTGAGCTGTATGAAGAATCAACGCAAGAAATGTGAGAGAGATTTCAGAGCTGGAGACACTATCAATGAAATGAATCCATGTTGCATCTGGAGATCTAAAAGGGGAATGCAGGACAGCGTACTGACTATGCAGAGTACTAAATAAATATATGCAATAAGCAGGAGTTTTTATACAGTATAAACAACTTAGTAAGGAAACAATGTAGCATAATCCTACAATTATGGGTATAAAATAAAGCAAGGCTTATTAGTGCTGTAAAGTTTTGTGCTAATTGCAGAGAATATTTAAGTCAGAAAATAAATGGCCAAATTTTTGAGACTTGGATTGATACCAGTAACTCATTCATCTAGGCCATGCGGGCAGGTAGAATCGAACTGATGACATAAAAAAGGCAAATCTATATACAAAACCATTACAATCCCTGAAATTCCAAACTATTCTTCACCCTTTTCGGGGGCCTTTGTTCTTTTATCTTTTCGACAGCAGATAACAGATACTTGAATATCATGGCCCAGATTCTGACATCTCTCTCATGCTGAGTCCAATCATTCTCCAGTCTTATTGGCAATCTCAGTAGAGAGTCCAAGGTATGAATGGAACAAGGAGATTAAACTAATCTCTTGCCTCTAGATGAGGTCCCTCCTCTCTAGTAAGCAGAACTAAAATAACTGAAAATTATGAAGATATTGATGGTCTGTTTACAAAGAAGGAAACAAAGTGATAGATATTTGGTTACTACCTATTTTTGCAAGTTCATATTCAGCAGTTCTACATTCATGAGAGTTACTATTAAGGAAGAAATCCTTCTTACTGGAGCTAGCTGAATAATTAAACAGATCACATTTAACATTAGTATTTTTTAACAATAGTTATTGAACACTTCTTTGGTGTTCCAGCAGCTTGGGATCTGTTGGAACAAAGTATTTGAGAAATAACAGTATATCAGTTAAGCAATTTATTCAGTGAACAACATTGGGGAGGTATTCAAACTCTTCCATTCCTTTCTTTAGAAACTCCAACTAGTCCCATTGATTTTAATTCGGCTGCTTATGTGAATAAGGATCAAGGTTTGGCTCTAAAGGCACAATTCTGCAGTCACTTAAGAATATATGAAACTTGATTTAGTGGAAAGTTACACATGTGACCAAACATTTGCAGAATTGTGGGTCTTTATTTATTGGAATAAGGAAGAAGAATTTCTTCTGACTTCAGTGTTGGAACTACTTATTTATTTGCAAGTCCCACTGTGATGGCATATATACATACACAGACGTACTGACAGAACAATCTCTTGCTAAGCCAGACACCATTATCACAAACATTTCTTCCTTAGGCAAATGGCATGTGAACTGTCTGGCTGGGATAACTGAGTGACATCACAGCCAATGACTAAAGATCAGCTGCGAGTATTGAAAGAGCATGGAGGAGTGTAGGGGAGAGCAGAGAGGGTATATTTACTCTGTTTACCGCTGCACCATGCTAGAAATGAAAATCTATTTCTATACTAAACATATGGCAGACTGTCACGTGATGCTGTGATCCTGTCAGATCCTATGGCCGTTACTTGGTATTTCTTTGGGAATCTCCCATCCAAGTTCTACAAGAAGAGGTGCTGGTGACTCAATAGGTTGCACTCTGCTCTCTTAGTACTGAACCAATGCCACAATCAAAGCTAGGTGGCCATGTGCTGCTGTGACTCAAATGTGCTACGCCTAGTGGAGTTTTTGCAACAGTTAAGGTATGGATGCTGGTGTCTTGGCTGAATGCCAACGCTGCATTCTACCGACCTAAATTACCCTTGCACTTTCAATTGATTAAGGCATTTTTTGCTTTTTGTCCTAATCTGTTGTGCTGCTGTATCAAACAGCTGAGTTATTTCATTACAGGATGGACTGATTCCAGTATTATACGTTGTATATCATTAAGCTTATAAAGCACTTTGCAATCCTTTTGGATTTGTGGAAATATATTTCAGATATTACTAGTAAACTTAAACACTTGAATAGAATTAATTAGATATGAACAAAAACAAGCTCAAATTTGCTCAAATTACAAATTTTGCTCTTTTACAAAACTTACATTTGCACTTATTTAAAACAGCTCCAACCTACAACTCATTGGGACCTTACCTCTTAGCCTTTCAGGCCAGTGAAAAATTCTGACAGATGCTACTATGAAAATGTGACATTTTTTATAGAAGGGATGTGATCAGTGGCCCATCTCTTCAAACTAAGCTATGTTAAAAAAATAGTTCATGATCTATTGTGAAACTGCTCATTTAATTGTGCTGAACCTGTGCCTATAATATCATTGAATATTCAAGCATTGTTATAAACATTGTCTCTGATCCTGTGAACACTTACACCTGGGAGTAACTTTACATGTTTGTAATCTCAAGTATCATTAGCCCAATTCTACATTCCTCGCATTTCCAAAACTTACTGAAATTTGACAACAACAAATGCGGGATCAGCTCCCACAGACATATAATTATTATAAAGCCTAGCAATCCACTTGGTTCTCTGCAGTACTTGACTATTTTAACACTAAAAAATAATCTAAATCAACATAATTGTCAATTACTTTCTCATTAAAAACAAACTAAGAAAATAAAACATCAGTTTTACAGAGGAAAGTATTGCTAATGTATATAGCTCCAGAGTTGACATACAATGTACAGATCTAGAATCTGAGTATACAAATTACAAAGGCTGAATATAAATAACACAAGTATGTAGGAACAAAATTAGAAAAGCCAAAGCACAAAATGTGATTAAACTAGCTAGAGACATAAAAGGTAATAAGAAAACATTTTATGAATACATTAGAAGCAAGAGGAAGACCAACAACAGGGTAGGCCCATTACTCAATGAGGGGAGAAAAACAATAACAGTAAACGGGGAAATGGCAGAAGTGTTAAATGATGTTTTTGTTTCAGTTTTCATCAAAAAGTTTGGTAGCAACTGAACACCTAACAATGAATGCCAGTGAAAATGAGGAAGAATCATAAGGTAAAATAGGGAAAGAAAAATTAAAAGTTACTTAGACAAGTTAGATGTCTTCAAGTCATAGGTCTGATGAAATACATCTGAGAATATGCAAGGAGCTGACTGAGGAGATATTTGAGCCATTAATGATTATCTTTGAAAATTTATGAAAGACGGGTGAGATTTCAGAGGACTGGAAAAGAGCAAATATAGTGCCAATCTATAAAAATGGAAATAAAGACAACCTGAGGAATTATGGAAGAATCAACTTAACTTCAGTACCCCGAAAGATAATGGAGCAAATAATTAAGCAGTCAATTTGCAGACACCTAGAAAATAACAAGGTGATAAATAATAGCCACCATGGATTTGTCAAGAACAAATCCTGTCAGACCAACTTAGTAGGGTTTTTTTTGACAGCGTAATGAGCTTTGTGGATAGGGTGGAGGCAGTAGATGTAATATATCTTGACTTTAGTAAGGTTTTTGATACTGTCTCACATAACCATCTCATAAACAAATTAGGAATTTTAACCTAGATGGAGCTACTTTAAGGTAGGTGCATACCTGGTTGGAAAACTCCACTTAGGAAGGAACAATCAATAGAACACATACAAAATGGGAAATAACTGCCCAGGAAGGCAACCTGCAGTAAAGGAACTGGGGGTCATAGTGAATCACAAATTAAACACAAATCAGCAGTGTAACATTGTTGCAAAAAAGCAAACATCCTTCTGAAATGTATTAGCAGGAGTGTGATAAGCAAGACAGAAGAAGTAATTCTTCAACTCTGTTCTGTGCTCTTTAGGCTCAGCTGAAGTATTGTGTCCAGTTCTGGGTGCCACATTTCAGGAAAGATATGGACAAATTGGAGAAAGGCCAGAGAAGAGCAACAAAAATGATTAAAGGTCTAGAAAACATGACCTATGAAGGAAGATTGAAAAAAATGGGTTTGTTTAGTCTGGAAAAGAGAAGACTGAGAGGAGACATGATAACATTTTTAAGTACATAAAAGGTTGTTACAAGGAGGAGGGATAAAAATTGTTCTTCTTAACCTCTGAGGATAGAACAAGCAGCAATGGACTTAAATTGCAGCAAGCACAGTTTAGGCTGGAAAATTCTTTACCCTACTTCCCAAACTGATCATTTTAGGAAAGAACACATTTTCTGTAAAAATACTTTTAGTCAAAAACTCAATTTTCTGTCAAAGAAAAGTTTCAGCAGACGACTATTGAACGGACTTATTCTAAAGTATAGCTACGTTTCTTAGTTATGACTGGTGAGAGAAGCTGTGTGGTCTTGTTTTTTGAATGTACAAGCATTTCTGGCAACAGTAACCATGTATTACAATTTACGATTTTGTTTCTTGGTAACAGTAATGTATACAACTGAAATTGTTTCTGTAATGACTTGTATCACTAAAACATGACCAAACAAACGTTCCAGGAACGTAACCCACAAGGGGCAAAAACAGTGCCAAAGTGGATTTCTTTAAAACAAAACAAACAAGAAAATATTTGTGAATTTATTTGCAGTATTCATTCAGTTCTAGCTTTAAATTCCAGAGTTAGAATAAGTTTATTACACAAATGATCTAAGGACAGTTCCAGGACTTTAGGAAAATCTACAAGATGTATGGCTCAAGCAAGAGGCAAGGTGATGTAGAGGGAAGAAGAGATCATTGGAGCTTGAGGTCAGTTATATAGGCTTTCCTTCCCAGCTCCCCTATCACGCAGGGTTTTCTAAGGACACTCTGGGGCTTTGACAGCAGACTGACCTGCTGTGGCGTTGGTATTCAGATGGACAGTGTACAGCAGGGGTGCTGGAATAATTTTTATAGTGGGGGTACTGAAAGTGGACACCATGTATTTGGTTGTTATTACTACTTCAGGACTGGGGGTGCAGTGCCTAGTTCCAGCACCCCATGTCTGTAGCTCTCAAAGCTCTGGATACTCTAAGGGTATGGCTAGCACTCGATGTATCAGGGATCGATTTATCATGTCTCATCTAGATGAGATAAATCTATCCCTGAATCAACACCTGTACTCCACCTCGGCAGGAGGAGTAAGCAGAGTAGGGTGACCAGATAGTAAGTATGAAAAACAGGGACAGAGGCTGGGGGGTAATTGGTACCTATATAAGAACAAGCCCTAAATATCCTAAAGCAGAGTCGATGGGGGAGCTGCTGTGGTCATCCTGCTGCGGTGAGGATGGCCAAGTAAGTCAACCTAAGGTGCATCGACTTCAGCTACACTATACGCGTAGCTGAAGTTGTGTATCTTAGATCATTCCCCCACACTCTAGTGTAGCTGATCCCTAAGAGGGATAGAGTTTAAATGATACCAGGTATGGAAATCAAATACTTGAATATGTGATAAGGAATCTTTTTGTTCACTCTTAAGTCCTTCTTCTAGATGCTGCATTTGCTTTTAGGCCCACTAATTTGGCAGTCTCTGCTCCTCTAAACAGCAGCTGATCACAAAACCAGAATAGAGTCGCGTATTTTACCACACCCAACCTCTTTGGTGAGGAGGGGACAAGCACCGACAAGGTCAGCATTGTATCTTTTACCATGTAAAATTCCCAGTCTGTGGGTGTTCTGCAGTTGGGAAGCTGCAGTATGGAGAAAATTACGTTAGCTATCTCCATTGTAACAGGCTGTCATCTTTCAGCACAGACCAGCCATTAATCATCCAACAATCATTCATTCATCCTTTCAATGAAGCATTAAACTGTGGCCCTTTCTGTCTGTCTCTGGTGATGATCCAGGTGGAATTAGAAATCCAAGTGTGCTTTTCAGAAAGAACAGGATCACCCGGGTGACTCTCCATAATTAAAGAAAAAACTATTTCCGTTGTCCATACCTGCACAAAAGCCATTGCTGAGTACATAATATGCACCACATTTACCTACACAGCTGCTGCTCTACCAGCATTTAACTAGTTCATCTGTACAGTGGGTTGAGATACCCTGAGCATGAAAAATGCTATATGAAGTCAGATTCCTTTATCACTTACAAAATTCTCAACCAAAATTGCACAGTGCACCTGTGATTCATTTAAAAGGATTCTCACCTTAATGCAGCAATCTGAGCTACATGCCTTCATCTACATGCACTGAGAGAAGTGGTCATGCTAAAAATCACTAAGCACACATGAGCAGCAATAATGGATGAATGTCACAAAACATGCACAAATCTTCCCTGTTTGTCAACTCTTGTGTGTTGTCTTGTGTGAGTTAATGTTCTCTGGGCTAGAGGACTTCTCATTCTTCCTTTTGGGCCTTCTAGATGTAAAAACATTTTTAAGGAGCCCATCCAATTACCTTCTTAACTGAATTCAATTTTGTTTTGACATATATTGTTTTAAAGTAATTACAATAATAAGTAATAAATACAAGGATAATACAATGCAGCCATGTAAAGCTATATTTGCCTTGAGCAAGTAATATTTTTAATGAATTATTTATTATCTAAGGCTCTGATCCTACATAAACTTGGGCCAACATTCGAGAAAGCACTTAAGCACTTGCATAAATTCACTCTTGTTCATGAAGGCTGGGGTTTTCACAGACATTTTAAGGGAGTTATGCTGTGGAAAGTCAATGGGATTTGGGTGCCTAACTCTCTGAGGCTATTTTTGAACCACTCAGAAGGTGGCACCTCATGCTCATACTAAGCCTGCATCTTCCTGAGTTAGTGCCTCTGTGGATGTACTCATGTGAGTGACTTTACGCCTTTAAGTGTTTGCAAGACCAGGGCAGAGGATTTTATATCAAGCTCACCTCCATGGTATCTAAGTGGTAAATGGACGAGAGAGGTATGAATAGGTTTTGCGTGGCAGTTTCACAACTCTGTGTAGTATCATCACAATGCTGTACAAGGCGGTAAGGAGTGGGGTGGTAAAAAGGGATTGCAAGCAGAGGTGACCGATGAAGAAAAAGTTAGAGAGAAATACAAGTACGTATTACTCTTCTCTGGCTCATATTTCTATGAAGTCTCATGGTTTCTTCTGTGTTTGAGGGAGAGAAATTATAATGCCTTTTTATTCACTACTGCAGTTGGATTTGAATGTATGAATTACACTGATGGAACTAGTTTCTAATTGCCCCTGACATAGCCTCTAGAGGGCAAGATTCTGAGGTCAATCAGTACGTCTGCATGGCAGCCCAGTGTGCCTTCCAACTCAGTTAGACAGACAGAGCTAGCTTTGCTAGCAAGAGCTCGCTAAAAATAGAAGTGTGGACATTGCCACATGGGTGGTGGCCCACGGGGTCAGACAAGCTTGGACTTGGGTGGCAAGCCCATGCCACCACATATGTTGCGCTGTCCATGGCTATTTTTAGTGCTCTCTCTCAAGGGAAGCTAGCACGAGTGTCTGCCCAAGCTGGGAGGCTCACTCTCAGCTGCTGCGTAGAGGTGCACTGAAGTAAAATTGGGTGTGGCCCTGATCCTGCAAATTCTTACACCCAAGTCACAATGATGCTAATAGCAGTGTATCTTTGTGATTTCTCTGTACAGGTGTTAAGCCAATGGAACTATTCACACTGTGCAAAGTGAAACAGATGCATAAGTGTATGGAGGACTGGGGTAGTAAATGTAGTGAACTGGCATAAATGACTGGAGAATTAGATCCTCAGAATTTGAATGTGACATGCAGACCTTTATTTTGTTTGATATCATTGTTTTCATAGGCACAAATCTTACCAGCATGCATTACAATACACAAATATATGTGACAGATGCAGGACAACTGCAGACTCCTTTACTGAACTGTTAGCTGTAAAAGTAGGAATAGTACTCCCCAAATGCAAATCTGCATCAGGTGACATTTAAAATGCAATGGAATCTGGAAATGAAAAACACAAAAAACAAAAACAAACAAACAACCCTCCCTTGCCCCCCAAGAAAATGTTTGAAGGAATGGTGAAGGCCAAAGTGAAATCAGTAAGGAAACTAAACATAAATTAGATTGCACGGGTGCCTAGTGTCAAAACAAATGTGTGTGCTGCCCACAAAGAGCAAAAGAAAAAGGCCTGCAACTCGCTGCTTGATACATAGCTCGTTGTTTGACCAGTGATTTATATGTAAGGTGCCTAAGGTATCCACTCTCAATTTTTCTGCAATTAAGGAGGGCAGGGCAGGCTAGTGACAAACGGTTTTCCTACAGCGCTTTTGGCTTTAGCTATTATCCCTTAGATATCTTTAAACTAATTCATCCCCTTTTAGAACCACGGGTTTGGGTTGATAAATCAAGTGAGACCCATGTATGCTGTGAGCTGATTACAGGGTCATTCCTTAACAGAAATATTTGACCATAGTTTCCCAACTTCATATTTTACCTAGCAGCTGGTGATGTATCATCACTAATCCAAATGCAAAGTATCAGGAAATAAAAGAAGGAGGCACTGTTTATAATAAATCACTGACAGGGAAACCTTGACCTTTTCATTTCCTACAAGGTATTTCATTGTTAGACCACAGACAAACAGAATTTTTCATCTGGTGCTTAATATGCATCAGAAGAGAACAAAGGTTTATGAAAGAAGAACAGAAGGCTAACTCTTGCAGTAGAGGACACATATCTTAATAGAGAGCTAAAAAATTGTGATGTTAAAATCACTTTTTTCACTTAAGGATCCTATATTTTTCTGATTAGGTCATATTTTAATAATAAAACTTATTCCCCCTTATTCCCTCCTACTTGCATCCTTGCACAATATTAAGAGATTTTCTCAACTTTAAAAATAGCTGTTTAAAAATGTGTGCTATTTTTAAGAAAAATGTTCATCTTAGAAGCAAATATGAATGACAAATAAAAATGTGTACACCATGGAAATCTATGTCTTTAGTAATGATCAACCCTTAAATATTTCATCAGTATCTTATTGTTGGTGTTACAGTGACACCTAGACACAGGACCACCATTGGGCTAGGCATGGTACAAACACATGGCAAGAAATAAACTACCCTGCCCTGAAGAGCTTTCAGTTTCCAAGAAGGAAAAGTAACAGTAGGGAAAACAGAAGTACAAAGAGATTAAGTGACTTGCCCAAGTTCACAGAGGAGGAAGAGCCTGGAAACAACCCAAGTATCTTGAATTCCCTTACCTCCTAAACCATGCTGCTTTTCTGTCCTTGACACTAACCTTTTATTAATTTGGATCACAGAGGGCAGTCAGGGAAAAGAGAGCAGTGGGCGGTTGGAGGGGGTGGAGACTCAAGGGGAGAGCAGTCGGGGAGGGGAAACAAGGAGGTGAGGTTCTGGGGGGTGGTTGGGGCAGGGGTGTGGATATAGGATCGGGCGGTCAGGGGACGGAGCAGGGGGAGTTGGGTATGGGGTCACTAGAGGGAGCAGTCAGGGGGACTTAGATGGGGGGGGTGGAGTCCCGGGGATGGTTACGGGTGGGGGATCTTTGGAGGGGGCAGTCAGGGGACAAGGATCAGGGGTTTTGGATGGGTCAGGGATTCTGAGAGGGGCAGTCAGGAGGCAGGAAGTGGGAGGGGGTGGATAGGGACTGTGGCCATGCTATTTGGGGAGGCACAGCCTTCCCTACCCAGCCCTCCATACCATTTTACCACCCCATGTAGCCCTTGGCCAAAAAGTTTGCCCATCCCTGTTCTAGGCCCTGCTGAGTGTTTCCTACATACAGGACACCCTCATCAAACAAACCAAATATCACACCAGTGAGAGGCTAAACCATTAGATGGGTTTGGCCCTTTTGAAAGATTTGCAAACCTTCATAAGGCTTTCACCAAGTCTGAGATTGGGAGAGAACTTAAAGCCATCCATCCAGCTTTCATGGGCTTCCACGTATGACCCACTTAGGTAATTCTAAGGTGCCCAACACACCGAGGTATCAAAACATTTATATCATACATTCAATTTTTCTTTTTCAGAAGAAGAAAAGTTTTTGATTTGTGCTTGCAACAGCCCCTTTCCTTTGTTGCACATCTGTGATATTTAATGGGCTAATATAGGCTTTTACCTGTGCTAATACACCAGGTGGAATGAGGAGGGAGTGGCTGTTCTATGGAACAGTCACGCGTTTCGTCATAAGTATAAAGTAGCCTAGAATTAGTGTTTACCTGTGAGGGGTTAAGCTAAAGGTAACCTGAGAGGTGGACAACTGACCAATGAGAAATTCCTCAGGAGACAAAGGATTTTGAGTTTCAGTTTCTCTCTGGGTCTCTTCTCTGTTCAACTCGGCTATGGAATGAACCACACCTATTTCTTTCACTGTAACTATAGCTTTCTATCAAGTAAGGTAGTCAGTAAGTTTACCTTCTTTTTATCACTTGAAGGGTTCTCGGGTGAGTGTTGGCTGGGTGCTTCTTGATATTGTAAGCTTCAGCAGAGATATTAACAGTGGGAGAAAGTTGCCTCGGGGGAGAGGTTTGGGTTCTTGAGTCTTTTGTTGATTATGGTAGATGCTGTTCTATTGATGGTTATAAGGGATTTATTCCTTTCTTTTTTTCTTTTATTCAAATCTTTCTTTTAAGAATCTGACTGCTTGTTTTCCATTGTGTAAGATCCTGGTTTTGGATCGGACACGTCTCGCAGGATCAGGCGAGGCTTTTCTCTCAAGCTTCCCAGGGAGGGAATAAGTTTGGGGGCTTTGTGGAAAGAGAAAGAGGGGCTTCAAGTGGCCCATGTCCAATAGTTTTTTGAGACATTCTCACTTGATGGTGGCAGCATACCAAGTCCAGACACAGAAGAAGTTGTGTTCTGGGGAAAAACATTTTAACCCAAGCTGGTAAAATAAGCTTGTGGGGGTTATTTCTTTTTTCATGCGGGTCCCCACATCTGTACCCTAGAGTTCAGAGTGGGGAGGCAATCCTGACAGGTTTACATTAATCTGAGTGCGAAGACGGTAGGGAGTGAATGCCTCCAGAAGTACAATCTTTCCTAAAAGAGCAGGTTCAGGGGAGAGCTGTGACTCTGACCACTTCGCCACAGCCGGGCATGCACACGGGACACCTCCTGAACTCGGTAAATGGGAAGCACAGCTGCTAGGCTTGCCCTGCGATGAAGGAGATTTTGTCCCTACCTGAAGCACACTTCTAGGAGTTCCAGCTGGGGTGACGTGTCTCCAAACTCCCTCCCTCCCTGCAAAGGGCTTTGGCTCAAAACCTCTGTTTAGCCCTAAAGTGTTTTATTTTATTTTATTTTATTTGTCAGAACATTTGCCATCATTAGCCACTTGTTCTCCTCTCATACAAAACAGGGTTAGAAAAATCTATTTTACTGAGAGCTAGTATATCTAATTTGTATGAATTTACTAAAGCTTGTCAGTCACACTGAAGCATTTACTCATCTGTGACATTAAAATAAAACACTTAAAAACCTTTGGCACAAAGCACTCTTGTTAAGGACGTACAGAAATAGCATTCACTTGGCTGGTAGTTGAGCAGAATGACAGAAAATAAACAGGACAAATAGTTTTGCATGGGTCAAAGTACAAAACATGGGACATTTAAGGGGGAGGGCTATTACAAGATTAATACAAAAAGATATTTAAGCTAATTAAAACTCTTTGCTGCCCTACGAGAAAAGATAGAGAAGAAAAATTCTGTCACATTTCACCCATGGCTAAGATGGTCTAGTTCTTCTCTCAGAGAGTATTGTTTTTTTCCCCCCTGGCTTAAATTTTCTCTGGAGTTAGTAGCAAACATTTTTCTATGCTGGTGAATTTTATTTTGGGTCCAGTGAGAAGGATTAAGAGTCCTGCTATGTATTGTCAACTATAAACCTCACAAAAATCATGAGTCAAGTGCCCTCAAAATCATGCAAACAGCTTCAGTTATAAGACATCAGAATATGTTTTGTTTTGTTTTTACCTTCTGGCTTTGGAACCGTTCGGGTGCATTCCCATCACATTGTCAAGCTTTTTTTCCACAACATGAGGGCTAGAAACTTTCACTTAAAAAAAAAAAGGCAAATATTCTCACCTATTCACGTCACTGCAGGACCTGGGGTGTTAGGAAATATCAGCAAATATTGCAAGACTCGCACAAAAATTGTGAAAATTGGTAACACCACACCTCACTCAGCACCATCTGATGTTTGGAACTACAGCTTATCATGGAGGAGATGGAAATAGACAACCCTTTAGAGGCCAGAGCCCTGCATCCACTCAGTACCACATGGAGCTCAGTGGGGTTCCACATGCATATATACCTGCACTCACTGCAGGATTAGGGCCTTTGGGTGCTCCAATCTGGTTTTGCTTCTGCTCTTTCTTTCCCCTCCTTGCCAGAAGCAGCTGGTGGAAACTGTTTTAATAGTTAAAACAAGGCCTAACTACAAACTAAAGAAGCAGCATAGAAATGTGGAACAGCTAATTAGCATCCGCCAAAAGGAAGAGGGATCGAGGGACTATAAAAATTGTCTTTAGACAAACAAAGCTGAGTCCTGGTTAGGACTCAGTGTTGGGGAGACATCAGGTTAAGTTCTAGAAGATGCTCTCTCACACTGATATTGGATCTCAATAAGATGTGGTGACTATATTAACTATTCACTTTTAGAATCCCGATAATTTACATTTACAGCCTTTAAAGATCCTGTTTTTAATACCAACAATGTGCTCTTGATTACATTTTGTCTTTCCTCTATTTGCCGACTATGCCTACAACCCTCTTCTCCCGTGTTACACCTGCAGTGTTACTATCCTATTTCATGCTGTTGCAATATCATAATTCCACTTCTAATATCAGTCTATGGTCATGGAATTGGTCAGAAAATAATGTTTATGTCATGTCAGAAATCAAGCATTACTACTTCATTACAGGATGAAGCTCAATTGAACCAGAAGGGAATACACCCTTTCTGTAAGCTCTTCCCAGCAGGGACTGTCTCTGTTATATGATTGTATAGTGCCCAGCACAATGGCGTCTCTAGTCACTATTGTCATACAAATAATATATGATTATTTAAGCAGCAGGCATTTTTGAATCTTACATAACTGGAGAAGTAATAAGCAATGGTACTGAAAATACATTAAACTAAGCAGTAAGATATATACTAGGGCATGCCTAGAGTGTGCACTACAGGTTTTCATCATGTTAGAGAGCCAGAAAAGAAGCTGCTATGCTGTTATACATTTGAGAAACAGGGCAGTTGACAAGACAAAGTACTATTACAGCAAGATAAATCATCTCAAATATTATACTACCCTTAGATTTAATCACACATACAGCTCCTGTACAACCTTTGTATCAAACTACTGTAACACCTAATGCACAGAACAATCTAAAGTCAAGCACTGCTGAGAGGTTTGTATAGATATATTATATACATTATGTGTATACATGTGTATAAAAACTCACATATACTTAATAAAATTGTTATAATAAGGTAGAGATCTAATCTTCCATTTACATACACACAACTTCCATTACTGTTGATGGGAGTTCTGTGCATGTATTCACCAGATAACAAACCCCTTAATTTTCAAATTACAATCCTATCTGCTGTAAATTTGAATCTCTTTTCCTCCTAATTCAATTTGCCTCCCTGAGAATGTCTCTCACAGGACATGAGTAACTTTGTAAAAGGCACCTCTTTATGACAACCAGAGGAAAGCTTCTCCTCTTTTCAAGGACCAAACTAAAGTTTGTGGTAAAACAAAAAAGGTGTCCAAGAAACATAGTATGAAACAGATGTTGGTCAAATAATCAGATCCTCAAGTTTCACTTACAGCCAAAAGAAAATTTTTCTTTGGTCAAAACTGATCTTGATTCCTAGTGAAACTGACAAAACTACACTAGAAGCAACAAAAGTGAGTTTCATGAAAACATGAATAAAGGGTGAAAATCAAAATCTGATTGTCTTGTATATGGTAATCAAATCCTTACATAGCTCTGCTAACAGTGCTTATTTATTTTGAATTATTTTTAATGCCACATTTACTTTGCTCACGTAATATCATTCCACATAACCCAGTCCTTCAGATAGTCAAGATTTTGTTCAGAAATGTGAGTGCGGGGAGAAACTTTCATAGCAACATCAAAAACAAGGCAGAACTCACTGGGTTTCATGGTTCATTAAAAATCAGGCCAAAGTCATCTGATAAACTTTTCAGGAAAGTGGTGGAGAATTTAAAGAAAACCAACGTTGATGTATGTTCTTGGCTATAAATATACATGATACTAAGTGGACTGTGTTTAGATTATAAATCTGACATCTGTCATCTTGACCGACATGCAAGGGAGTTGAACCACGGATGTGCAGAGCAAAAAGTAGGGGTTGGCACAGCTTGAGCTAAAACTCCCTACCTGTGGCTGTAACAACTTGTATAATCTGTAAACTATAGTCACCTGTAACACATCCACATCAGTGAATTACATGAACACACAAATATAGCCTCAAATCATGATGCCATTGCCCGAGTTGGCAGGTACAGAGTTGGGACAAGTGGACTCCTTCGATGGGCTCCTACCTTGCTTTTCCTTTCTCATCACTTCTCACTTTCGTCATTTACCACCCACAGGCTTGGCAATACTGCAGGTCTGAGAGAGGCATGTAGGGAAGTCCATTGTCATGATCTGAATAACTCTCATGATTTTGGGTGTTTTTTCTTTAAGTCCCCACCCTTGAAGCAAGGAACTACAGTAGAATCTCAACTTCCACTTTAAGGAAAGGCGTCTAGCCCTCCCGTTGCTCAGAACAGCTTGAAAATGTGATTCCTATGGGCTCAAAAACCAGAAGGCAAATCAACCCCCCACATTTATTATTTTTTAAAAAAACTGCATGATTTTTAGACCAATCAGGTTTGGGATTAACAATACTGCACCTGCCTCCTCTTTCCTCCCACACATCTTTACTGGGCTGCATTTCCATGCAAAAGGGTAAAGGGAATCACTGCCTGAAGTCACCTAAAGAGAACGTTTCTCTCTCCCTGAGGGAGACCTTTTGTTTCCTTCATTAAGGGCCATTATTCCTCTCTAAGGCCTGGTCTACATTGCGGGGGAGTTGACCTAAGATACGCAACTTCAGCTACATGAATATGATAGCAGAAGTCGACGTATCTTAGGTCAACTTACCTGGGTGTCCTCACGGTGGCAAGTGGACCACTGCCGCTCCCCTGTCAACTCTGCTTCTGTTTCTCATGGAGGTGGAGTTCCAGAGTTGATGGGGAGAGCACTCGGGAATAGATTTATCGCGTCTACACTAGACGCGATAAACTGATCCCCGATTGATCAGTCACTACCTGCCAATACGGTGGGTAGTGTAGACGTGCCCTAAAGGTATGTGTAGACTGTAATCACTGGGTGTGGTTGCAGCTCAAGCTGAAATACCTGAGTTAGCTTTATTCTTGCTAGCTCTGGTCCCAGAACAGAGAAGCTGCAGCAGTGCAGGCTTTGCAAACGTACCCAGCACCCTGGGTCATTATGCACAGGGCTAACCTGCACTGAAGCTCACATTGCCACTGTTCTAGGACCTGAGATAGCAAGATCACACACTATGACTACAGTATATATACACTGTGACAAAGTTCCGAGTCTGTATTTGTGGGTCCTGCGCTTCCTGGCAGATTTAGGGGCCTCAGAAACTCATCCAGGCCCCAGAATGACCTCCCTTTCTCAGTAACTAATTAGGGGAGACAGAAACGGGGGAGCCCGGGCCCGCCCTCTACTCCAGACTCCAGCCCAGGGACCCTAATAGTATCAGCTAAGATGGCTGACCTTTTAGGCACAAAGCACAATACAATTCCCTGGGCTACTTCCCCACAGCAGTCCCCGCTTCTTCAAACTCCACTTCACCCTTACCTCAGGGCCTCCTTCCTTCTGTATGATATGTTGTCCAACACTCAGTCTCACCAACAGCATAACTTCCTTCCACAGCTCCTGACACCCACAGCCCACCTGACTAACTGGGAGGTTTCTATCTGGTTTCAGCCAGTCCCTGATTGGCTTCAGGTGTCCCAATCAGGCTAGCTGTTTCTACTCCTTTCTAGGAGCTTTCTGATTGGCCTGGAGTAGCTTTTGTTTGGCTATCCAGGGAACAGGGACCTACACATCCTGAGGCTGATATACCTGCCTTCCAGCACTCTCCTATATCCTTCTGGTCTGACTCTGTCACATATCCCTCCCCACTGCTCAACACCAAGGGGTTGGGCAACTTGTGTCAACATACAATGCACTCTTGATAAGCCATCTGTGTTGCCGTGGCGACTTCCGGCTCTGTGCTGTATGAGGAACTGGAAGGGTTGAAGGGATAAGAACCATCTAGTCACTCTCGCATTTTTCTCCTTGTTCCGCTGCATCCACTGAAGAGGGGCATGGTCAGTCACAAGAGTAAACTGCCTACCTAGCAGGTAGTATCGCGGTGTTTCCATGGCCCATTTAACAGCAAGGCATTCCCTCTCGACCACAGCATACTTCTGTTCCCTTGGGAGAAGTTTTCTACTGAGACAGAGGATTGGATGTTCTTCTTCCCCAACCATCTGGGATAGGACAGCCCCATGTCCAACTTCAGATGCATCTGTCTGCAAGATGAACTCCTTAGTGAAATCTGGAACTATAAGTACAGGGTCACTGCAAAGGGCTGTCCTTAGATCTGTAAATGCCCTCTCTGCTGTGTCTGTCCATCGCACCATCTCAGGTCCCCGAGCTTTTATGAGATCAGTCAGGGCACTTGCCCTGGTGGCAAAATGAGGAATAAAGCGTCGATAGTACCCCACTACCCCCAAAAATGCCCGGACTTGTTTCTTGCGAACCGGTCGGGGCCAGTTTTGGATGGCCTCTAGTTTATTGAGTTGGGGTTTCACTACACCTCGTCCCACAATGTAGCCCAGATACTTCGCCTCCGTTAATCCTATGGCACACTTTGCAGGGTTTGCGGTAAGGCCAGCATGCCTTAGGGTATCTAGGACAGTTTCAACCTTTTCCAGGTGGGTTTCCCAGTCTGCGGTATGGATAACCACATCATCCAGGTAGGCAGCTGCATAACTGGCATGAGGGTGCAATAGCTTATCCATAAGGCACTGAAAAGTAGCTGGGGCCCCATGTAGACCAAATGGAAGGACTGTATATTGAAACAGTCCCTCTGGGGTGGATAAAGTGGTCTTCTCCTTTGCGTCTACAGCAAGGGGGATCTGCCAGTACTCTTTAGTTAAGTCTAGAGTGGTCAGGAACCAGGCATTTCCCAGTCGGTCCACTAACTTGTCTATTCGGGGTATAGGATATGCATCGAACTGGGACACCTCATTCAGCCGACGGAGGTCATTGCAAAACCTTGTGGAGCCATCTGGTTTGGGTACTAGCACGATCGGGCTAGACCACTGACTGTGAGACTCTTCAATTACCCCAAAGTCCAACATTTTCTTTACCTCTGCTCTGATTTCTTCTCTTTTGGCCGCTGGCACCCGGTAAGGCCTCATCGTCACCTTGGCCCCAGGGTTTGTAATGATGTGGTGATACGTCTCAGTTGTTCGTCCTGGTCGAGATGAGAATACGTCTTGGTTCCTGTTGATCATCTCGACCACCTCCTCTCTTTGGGCTGGTGTTAAATCGGGAGACACCTTCACCTGCTCAGGGTTCTTGTTCTCCTGAAATGGGTCCTTGTGAGCAACTACACATGCTTCTTGGGTACGCCAGGGTTTTAGAAGGTTGATGTGATATATCTGCTCTAGTTTTCGACGTCCCAGTTGTCTCACCTTATAATTTACCTCTCCTATAGATTCTACTATTTCATAGGGCCCCTGCCACTGGGCCAAGAGTTTACTCTCTGCTGTGGGTACTAACACCATTATTCGGTCTCTGGGATGGAACTGCCGAACCTTTGCTTGGTGGTTGTAGTGAATTTATTGGGCTTTCTGGGCCTCCTCCAGGTGCTCCCGCACTATAGGGGTGACTCGGGTTATACAGTCTCTCATTTGTAATACATGCTCAACTATATTTTTCCCTGTATTAAGCTTCTCTTCCAAAATTTCCGTAGCTATATCTAGTATGCCCCGGGGGTAGCGGCCATATAACAGCTCGAAGGGAGAGAATCCAGTGGAGGCTTGAGGAACTTCCCAGATGGCAAACATAAGGTAGGGCAACAGAGTATCCCAGTCTTTTCCATCCCTATTTACCACCTTTCTGATCATGGCCTTGAGGGTCCGGTTGAATCTCTCTACCAGGCCATCGGTCTGCGGGTGGTAAACTGAGGTTCACAGAGTTTGGATGTGGAGCAGAGAGCAGAGGTCCTTCATCAGCTTAGACATGAAAGGCGTTCCTTGGTCCATTAGAATCTCTTTCAGTAGCCCAACTTGGGCAAAAATTTCCACCAACGCCTTCGCTATGGGCTTGGAGGCCATATTTCATAGAGGAATGGCCTCTGGATACCTGGTTGCATAGACCAAGACAACAAGCACATATTGGTGACCTCGAGTTGTCTTCTCTAGAGGCCTCACCAGGTCCATGGCCACCCGCTCAAAAGGGATCTCAATGATTGGTAGAGGTATCAACGGGGCCCTTAGATGTGGTCGAGGGCTGTGCAACTGACACTCGGGGCAGGAGGTGCAGTACCGCCGGACCTCCTCATGTACTCCTGGCCAGAAGAATCTGCACAAGATTCACGCTTGGGTCTTTTCTACCTGCAAGTGTCCCCCAAAAAGGTGACTGTGGGTGAGACTTAGTATTGCCCTCTGATGTTTTTGGGGTACCAGGAGCTGGTTTAGCACCTCTTCCTGTATTTGAACCACCCTGTACAGGAGGTTCTTCTTGATCATGAAATAAGGCGCTGGCCCTCGGGCCTTTCCCTCCACAGGCTCCCCATCTATCTCAGCCACCTCTCTTCTGACATTATCATATCTGGAATCTTCTGCCTGGTCTCGCCCGAAAGTCTCTCTTCCAGGACCTATCAACCCGAACTCTGAGGAACTGGTCTCTGACACCTCAGTCAATTCGGTAAAATTGGGGTTGGGACTGGATTCTGCTTTCCTCCTCCTCCTCCTCTCTGGGGGTCTCTTCCTCAGTTCCCTGTGCCCTTCGGCCTACCAAGGCCATGTTCTGGCCCTGAAGCAGAATCTGAGTGCCCTAGTCAGGGTTGATTAGATTGATTAGGGTGCATGGGTCTGCCCAATTCCCCAGGTTACACTGCATGGGCTCCTCAGTGTTGGGACATTGCACTGCTAGGTGTCCCCATTCTCCACACGCATAACATCTATAAGGGGCTCTAGATGCTCCTTTGTCTCTTGGGTTAGGGGTCTTTACCCCATGGCTTCCTCCCTTCTGGGTTCCCGGCTGTTCTGTAGCTACTACCTTCTTCCACCTGGGGCTTCCCGGATGCTTTGTTATCTAGCCTTCCAGGGTCAGACCCAGATACTTCTTTTGGGAGAAGGCTTCTCTGGGTAGTTGGGACAGATCTTGGGCTGCAATCCACCTTTCTACCAATGTGATCATCCCGTCGTAGGTGGCAGAGTCATTCTGGCCCACCCATGCACGAAGATCTGGATGCAATCCCCTCATAAAGTGGTCTATGACCAAAGTATCCAACATTTCCTTTGGGTTGCAAACCTCGGGTCGTAACCACTTCCGTGCGAGGTGGATAAGGTTGAATAATTGGGACCTCGGAGGCTTACCTTCCTTATACCTCCACTCATGGTATCTCTGGGCCTGTACTGCTGTTGTTACCCCTGATCGTGCCAGGATCTCTGCTTTCAGAGGGTAGTCCATGGCAGCTTCAGCGGGCATGTCATGATAAGCTTTTTGTGCTTCTCCACATAAGAAGGGAGCGAGGATGCTAGCCCACTGATCCTGGGGCCAAGCCTCTCTCAAGGCAGCCCTCTCAAAGGAGAGGAGATACGCCTCTATGTCATCATTGGCTGTCATCTTTGGCAGACAACCAGCAGCCCTCCATACTCACGACCCCTCAGATCCTTGGTTTTTGGTGGTGAGGACTTTCAGTTGTTCTACCACGTCCCGCAAGAGGGCTCGATCCTGAGAGGCCTGCTCCATCAATAATTGGTTAGTCTCTTGTTGTACTCGCAGGGACTCCTGTTGTGCCCTAGCCTGGGCTCGGGTGGCCTCCTGCTGGGCTGCAGTGGCTTGCAACGGTGCTTTTATTACGTCTTCCATTGTGGTGAGAACATCCCAAACCCAGTGCACTTTTTTTTTAAACCTCTCCCTTTCTTCTGCCATGCAATGAACAGTAAGTCAGAAAATCCCACCTCTAACACCAGTTGTGACAAAGTTCTGAGTCTGTATTTGTGGGTCCTGTGCTTCCTGGCAGATTTAGGGGCCTCAGAAACTCATCCAAGCCCCAGAGTGACCTCCCTTTCTCAGTAGCTAATTAGGGGAGACAGAAACGGGGGAGCCCGGGCCCGCCCTCTACTCCGGACTCCAGCCCAGGGACCCTAATAGTATCAGCTAAGATGGCTGACCTTTTAGGCACAAAACACAATACAATTCCCTGGGCTACTTCCCCACAGCAGTCCCCGCTTCTTCAAACTCCACTTCACCCTTACCTCAGGGCCTCCTTCCTTCTGTATGATATGTTGTCCAACACTCAGTCTCACCAACAGCACAACTTCCTCCCACAGCTCCTGACACCCACAGCCCACCTGACTAACTGGGAGGTTTTTATCTGCTTTCAGCCAGTGCCTGATTGGCTTCAGGTGTCCCAATCAGGCTAGCTGTTTCTACTCTTTTCTAGAAGCTTCCTGTTTGGCCTGGAGTAGCTTTTGTTTGGCTATCCAGGGAACAGGGACCTACACATCCTGAGGCTGATATACCTGCCTTCCAGCACTCTCCTATACCCTTCTGGTCTGACTCCATCACAACACATACCTTAACCTGCCCAGGGCAAGAACAAGTGTGTTACCAGGCAGCCAGATACAAAGGCATCCATCTCGAGTGCTCTGATAGTCTTTATTTTCCCCATGTTCCACCCCTGAAGCCTCTCTCATTCCACCTCCTCACCTTCTGCAACAGCTACTAAGGTTCTGCTCCCCAAGACCTACATGAACCCTGAACATTTTCTCCAAAAAGGAGCAGATCTGGGATACGAATGGGTTACTGGGGAGATTGCACAAAGGGTAGTCCTGCCCTCCAGTTAACAGCCTATTTCTCTCTAATGGCCCTTGAGCTAAACAGCTTTGACCTCTGCTTGATCACCTGTCCAACAGCTATCTTCATACAACCCAGAGCTCTATCAAAACATTGCCCAGAGACATTGACAGGCTGCGGCTCCTCTAAACAGTATAACTCCATCCCACTTCCTCTTTGGAGGGAGATGCATGCAGGGCAGCTTTGGGGGCAGAACAAGGGTCATGCCCAGTGGAGCTGCAGTTACACCAGCTCCACCAGATCCACCAGCCAAGCTACACGGGGAAAAGGATTCCCTACCTTTCATTCCCCTTGCTGAGCCCTGCATTTATTTCAGCTATGTATGGGTACTGGGATTTGGCCCTATGGAAATACACAGAGGTGCAGAAGATGGCATTTCTCTACCCTCTTTTCTTTTTGGGTTATGTAGTACAAGCGACATGCCGAACTATCTCACTTCCTCGGCCATTGTTCCAGGCTGGAGTTCACAACATCCTGGCTTAGCCTGGTCTTGCTAATACCTCTGCTTCAATATATATCACAATGTATTTGTGATAAATCTGCAGGCTGCTTTTCTTTACAAACAACAGCCCTCTTAGCTCCCCTGTCTAGCAAAACAAGACTCTGGGAGACACACGAAAATATGTTAATTATGTTCCCTCTCTCTGTTTTAAAGGGCCAAGTAGGTTTTCTATGCTAGTCTACTTTGCAAATTCAAGGCAGAGTACAAAGGCATTAATATTGTACAGTTTTTTGCAAATGTACTAATTATGAAGTTCCAAGTACCAAATGAAAATAAGGCGTGATTATACACACAACGTTATTAAAAACCACTTCCATTAACTGAAAAGTTAACACTTTCTATCTGGAGGATTCTGCTGTAGCAGATGGGATTACACAGCAAAAATAAAATCTCTTCAATATAATTCTTCAATTATTCATTCTTCAGTCCTTTCAGGATTAGGGAGGTTTTAAGTCATGGTAATTTGAAAAAACTGTGGGTACTCCTGATCCTGAGCAAACCCCAGCATTTTCCAGAGGTAAACAGTGAAACTTAATTAACAGGTCAGACAAGTAATCTGAGGGATTATTGTTGCATCTGTTTCTATGCACTCAGAGGGAATATTAATAGCTATATTCTACACAGAACCCAGATTGACTATAGACCATGTAAGATAGATTAGGGAACCTGTGGTTTTCTGTTTTGCTGTAAACGTGACTCCCCATTCAGAATTTTGCAGCTTTTATTCCATTTACTTGCAAAGTGTTGCAATGTTCCTAAATACAGAGATGCAAAAGGATAGAGAATTTGTTAAAGTATTTACTTTCAATAACACAAGAACAGAAAATATAGATTAGGCGTGTAGTTGATCAGAAATACCTTCATTTTATATATGAGAGCATGGGATCAAGACAGCAGAAAAGGTGAACCACACCAATGAACATACAGAAGATCATGACAAATGGGAGCTGGAAGGAGGAGGATAAACCCAGGAGCAAAGCTGTCTGGCCACTGTACTGTCAGCAAGTCCAGCTCTGAGATCTAGACTAAGTCAGAACTTTTCTCCTTCTCATAATAACAACATATTTTCATCATAATAACAACATATAATAACAACATATTTTCATCATAATAACAACATATTTTCTAATTTGCCTCTGCATTCCTGATTTCTGTGGAATGCTGACACTAGCCTCTGTTTGTCAGAGGTGGGTGATGGATGGTAGGAGGGAGATCACTTGATCATTACCTGTTAGGTTCACTCACTCTGGGGCACCTGGCATTGGCCACTGTTGGTAGACAGGATACTGAGCTAGATGGACCTTTGGTCTGACCCACTATGGCCTTTCTTATGTTCTTTAAAAGAAAATCTTTTAATTAGTCAAAAACTGAATTTTCTGTTAACCCCCCAAACAAACAGTTTTGATGGAAAATGTTCAGCCAGTAGATTCTTACAGCTGCACAGAACCCCACTGAAGTCAATGGGGCTCCACAAGGGCAAGTTTCTGCTTGTATTAATACGATTGCAGAATCAGGACCATAGTCTGTTATTACATAACTACATTCACATTAAGTTCATTCTTTTGTGTTCATCATTCTGTTAAGAATGGAGTCAGGTTAACTGTACAACTTTTAAAAAAACACATTAGAGTGTTTGATTGTTTCTGAGAGGCACATTTGGTGTGCTAACTGAATCTAGCTGAGAGAACACATAAAACATTCATTTTGTTTTCTGGTACTTGCTCATTTAGTACAATACACTCAGCCATAATAATGTAGCTTACAATTTTATGGTCATGTACGATTCATGCTGCAAAGGACACCGTGTCACACAGAAACCTTTTTATTATCAGTCACTAGTAAATAAAACCTTGAAGACTGGCATTAATTAAAAAAACCTAAGGATTTACAAATGCTCTCCCTTCATTCACTAAATGTAAATATTCATGGTAATATCTGCGGATCGCTTTTTGAAGTATTGATCTTGGAAAAATGAGAAATTGTAAAAGAAAGAAATTTAATTATGAAAGATTCTCTTTTGTTCCTTGAACTGGAATATTTTACATACTGTTACTGACAGTTTTTAAGAAAATATTTAAATGATTTTGAAAACAAGAGGATGTTCTCCAAATTTAGACTAATTCCTAGTCTTAAAAATGGTTTCCTTGCTTTCTTTTTTGTCTGCTTAACTGCAATCTATACATGGGTTCCAGACAATCCTGGTCTTTCTGTGTCCCAATTCAGTAAGGTATTTAAGCATGTGCCTAACTTAAGTATGTGGTAAATCCCATTAGGCATAGTGCTAAATCAGTGCCTAAATAATATGTTAGACATGATCAAAATGTTTGTCATCAAAACGTCTGACTGAAAAAATTGCTTTTCAGTCAAAATGGTCACAGAAAATGCTATACTTCAAATGAAGTTTTCCAGTTTTCCATCAAAAACTTCTCAATAAAATCTTGAAGTTTTAAAAAATATTTTCAAATCAAATGTAGCTGCTGTAATGGTAACAATAGAATGAAGGTGGGAGAGAAAAATGGAGTTTGGTGGGTGAAGAACTCTGCACAGTGTGCACAGAAAAGGGGGTAGTGGTTGGGAGCGTGTGTGAGAGACAGAGTAAACAAACCTTTCAAGGCAGGGACTTGTGTTCCTATGTGTTTCTCAGGCAGCTAGAAAAATTTGAACACTGTAAATAACAAATATTCTATAAATAACAAATATTTCTCAGACATTTCACATGTCAAGCACACAGTCCCCTGAGATTTGATCATTCATTCCAGGTTCCATACATTCAGGAGTGTGTGGTATTATTATCATTATTAAATTTTGTAGCACTTCATGCATTAATTTGTTGCCCCAGACAACATACACAACAACTTTTAGATACAGTATATAAAGTATAGGCTCAACGTACCCAAGATCTCTCTGGCCTGCCTACATTTGTGAGAATCAGTTATATATAATGTAGAAGGGATGCATGAGAAGATGAAGAACCCCACAGCTTTCCTCCATGACAGACAATTGTTTCTGGAATCTGAGCAAAATGGATCTCTGGTGGAGTTACACAGCCCCTGCTACCGTTACAAGTTCCCCATCCATCACATCTGTACTCCTAACCTCCTGCCTCTTATCTGTTTAGTGAACTATCGCCACCAAACCTTAATTATTTCACTTGTGCGCATCCCTATTTCTATTTTCAGACAAACTAAGCATGCAACCACTATTCAAATAACTGCTTGCCAAGTATATTTGCATGCATAATTACCCAGCTCATGGTAACTGCATGGATGTTAGGTATAAACAGATTTTGTGCACACAACTTTTTTGTACTTTACTTGTTCGAAAGCCCATTAATTAGTCTATTTCTAATTGGAAAGTACCTAAGGTACTTTGGCAGATAGATATTGTAAAAATAAAATGACTACTATGATGTTTGATTATTGTTATATATAGAAGTTTTTTCACAAAAGGATAGATAACTTGGTTGCTAAACAAATCCCTGAAGCTCTGCACAAAGAGATCAGCATTAAGTACCAACAATGGCAGTGGTGGATTTAAAGTCACTCGTTTCCTGTAGTCAGTCTTTACCTTCACAAGCTTTTGCTACAATACATAAGTTTTTCTAACTACAGGTTTGAAGAGAAAATGTAAATCTGTCACAAAAACTGCATTCGCACTGCAAAGAAAGCATCATTTTCCTAACCATCAAGGAGCAGACGTTTTCCATTTAATATTTCCAGAAGTAAATAAAACTGCTGTCGGTGATAAACATGCAGGCAAAATAGTTTAAAATAATGTTTCCTTAACTGTGTTAGAGATAAGTGAATTATCCAGCTTGCCCATCCTTAATTTCTACATGTTTTAAACAGTCATCTCTGGCAACTGGCATGGAACATCAATTAACATCAAACCAAGCTCACTTCTCTCAGTTCATTTGATTTATTTCTTTGTTAGCATTGTTGACAAGCTCAATAACAAGTTACAGAAAATAGCTTGTTCTTTGTCTCTCTTACCCTCTGTTTCTCTCTCTCTCATTTATTTATGTATTTTTGGCTTTTACTGTTTTGATCCCACAATCCCACGATGATTTGGCATTAGTCAACATATAACGTCATGCAGAATTTTCTGTTCTTTAGCCAGTGTTTATTAACCTGAAACCTACATGAGTGAATGCCAACAAATATACAATATATCACTAAATAAAACAACGTCAAAGGCTTTCATGTATGAACTCAGCTTGAGAGAAACATTACATGTGGCTGGACAGAACATTTGAATTTTCTTCCTATCACAAACATTATTTATTATTATTATTATTAACTGATTTTTTAAATTCTTAATTATAGGTAATTGCCTGATGAGTTGCACCACACACAGTTCACTTAGAAGTCTCTCTATTTAATTAACTCAAGATGGTTTTGAACATTTAAATGTCAAAACAACATTTAGAAAGCAGAACATTAACATGTCATTCAATGAACTGTATATTACAGAATGTGACTTACAGAACAACTGGTTTGTGTGTGATGACAGCTCCTGAGCTCGGCTTGCAGGAAGTCCCAATTGGCCATACAGTTTGACAGCATTAATCCCAAAGGCTTTGGGATTAACAAACCACTTGTTGCAGATCTCATAGTTGACTTGATGGTACCAGGAGTGCAGGATAGGGTTAGGCCGGCAGAAAAAATATCAAGATTTGAAATTAGTGCCACAATTAAGAGCCATGAGCCATCTTTTCCCATTCCCCATTAATTATAACAGGTCCAGTCTTTGGATGATTTCTCTCAACACCGAATGGGAAGGAATTGTAGTATTCAAGAAATCAGAGACGAAGAAAAACATCTACTAGGAACAAATTGTCAAAAGGTGGAGGACCACATAGCCATTTAGAGTCTTAACTTTACTTAACATGCACAGATGTGGTGTCTGCCCACATAAATGTAGGTGCATATTTTTCTGTCTGCACATTTATACCAAGACCATCAAACTCCATTTTTAAAAATCAGCGGGCGCAAAAGGTCAGCAGTCTGACCATCCCAAAAAATTCCTTTCCCGCCTGACCTATCATTAGGTCCCCTACAGTCTTCTCTTAGGGGTGCGAGTCACTGTTCCCTCGAAGCTGTGTGCATGTGTGTGCGCACACACATCCTAAACCCTGTACACACAGCAAAACTCCACACGCACAAAAATTTGCACAGAAGAAATTTTTGTCAAAAATTAGAGGGAACATTGGTGTGTATCTATGATACTTCAAATCTTTTTCTATATATCAGCTCCCCCAGACTCCTGACGTTAAGATATTAATCCGGGAAAAAAACATAAATACTTTTTGGAGAAAAACCAAGACATTTCTATTTACCAAGAAAACAGTTAGAAAAGGAAAGATGGGTTGTATTTACTTTGCATATTGTTTTTTGCACAAGTCTAAAGGTAGGATGGACAGGGTTGTTTAGGATTGGGCGAGCAAAATATCGTAAAGGAAGCAAGAAGATTGGTTATTTCAAAACCTGCAATTCAATCACCTTTGTGTTAATTATTGGTCTTCTGTGGTATCTGAGGTTTATGGAAAGATGTACAATAATTCTGGATTTTGGAAGATTGAAATATTAGTTTCAGCTGGCAAACAGGGAAGAAGATCCCATCACTTTCCCAGCAGAACAGGTTTTGTAAATGCTTTTCCAACCATCATAGGCTCTTCACAGTAAAGGACAGGAAGGTTTTATAGTTTGAGGATAACTGAAAGCATAGATATTTACAACAATGTGCACTGTTCTATCTGAACTTCTCTTTTCTCCAGAAAATAATACTTTTTAAAAAATACCAGCAATGGAAAATTTCCATGTTATTTGTTCTAAGAAATCAACTGTCATCTTAGCAAATGGTCATCCTGATATATCCTGTCATTTCCAGAGAGGATTACACATTAGCAGACCCACTTTAGAATAAGAGGGGCCCCAAGCAAGAGAAGGGACCCAAGTTGCTGGAGGTAGAGGGATGGTTTCTGATGAAGAGTTATTTTTTCTTCCTTCAGACACATGCTGCTTGAAAGAGAATTTGGGGTGGCCTATGAATTTCAGAGCCCACAAAGGATTGTGGGTCCCTAATAGAGCACCCAAAGGCAGATACTTGCTTTGCTTATCCTTAAGATTTACCCTGTGTGTGAGTAAAGAGCAGTTTTGAAGTTGTCCTGCTTAAGGAGGAGCCTCTTTGTAAAAAGCAGTCTTCATATTTAAGATATGAAGGCTTTATGAGATCAGTCCTGGTCCCAAAAGTCAATTACAAAACATCCATTGATTCCAATGGATGCAGAACCAAACCATGTGGTGGTGATAATACAACAGAAAGCTAGAATTTTCTATCAGCCTCTCCATGTTATCCAAGTCAATATTCACACTTAAATAACAAAATATTTATTTGATTATTCAGGGCTTGGAAGCTTGGTTTTCCTGCCAAACTCACACCCTGCTCATCGGTATGTTTACTGTACTATAGTCATCTTTCAGATGGTAATTTTTATTATATCAGCATTCCACAAAATCTATAGTCATCTGAACCTAATCCCATGATATCACATGGAGCAGCAAAACCAAAATCACACATTTTGACTCCAAAGCCAAGCTACGCAATGCATACCTTTCTTTTTCAAATCACTTTGCACTCTTTTATCCACCTCTGTGAAACTTATCCCCCTTTTCAGTCTGACAAGCCATTGGTGTTTCTAATAGCACATTATTGTGTTTGGTTTCAGTGTTGATAGGTTTTCATTCCTTCAGTATCAGAAGAACTGTTTCCTACAGCACATATTCATTCTAAACATCTGAGAGAAAGGAAGCCAGGCATCAGTCTAACTTCCAAAGTCAGAACTCAAGAGTCAGCACAAATGCACTGAAAAAAATGTACTGACAACTACGGCACACTTCATGCGGGTAAGAACAACAACTTTAAGGCCTATAAAATGAGCACAATTTCCTTCTGTTGTACACTAGGTATTATTTCTAACCAGTATACTTTTGATGTGGCCAAGCAGTGCTTTGGTCCTGAACTTCAACAACACGACAGAAATGTTTCAGCCTTTCTAGTCTCACGCTACACATGTGAATGGACCTGTAAATCTAGACGATAGTTACTTCCACGTCTACTGGCAGTAAGTCAGTCAGGTGCACTTTGAACAGCATGGTGCCCCGCTCAAGTGACACAAACCAACACCTATTAGCTATTTTCTTTGTTTCTCCTGTTACTCATAAAACACTGTGCACCATGCTACAGTGAATAAACCCCGTTAAAAGAACAATAATTTATTATCCCAATAAAGGTCAACACAATATTTTAAAACTTTTTTTAAAAAAAACAAACTGGCCTGCCAAAATCTCAGTGGTATCCCAGCATCTAAAAGAAAATTCAGAATCCCTGGATAGTTTCAAAAAGCTTAAAGAAATCTCACACACCCTGTGGTGTTTAGGAGTCTATGCTGAAACAGACTGAAATGTGAGGGCTTTTTTCAAGCAATCTTGGTCAATGGGACATCAACACCACATGCTCTAATCTGAGTTCTGAGATCATCAGGTTAATTCCCCTTCCTGCCCTGCACAACTTCCTATTAGTCTTTTTAATGCAACCCATGGAACAAAATCTCCAACTGTGACAGAATGAAAACTTCATTCAGTGCTTTTTCTGCACACTATGACTTGGCATCCTTTTTGTATGCTTTCCTGACATGAGTAACTCAGCCACATTTTGATTTTCATCTCAGTCACCAGTAGTCAGTTACATTTTCAGAATAACTCCGGGATACATAGTAGAAGATCAATTTACTGTGTGAGCACTCATGCCAATGTGAGTTTTTCTCATCATAGAGCATGTACCCATACGCACACATACCAAATCAGTATATATATATTTATTTGATTGCCACAGGTGAACTTTAAAGGCTTTTCAGCGTCGGAACTAAGGACCTTGAGATGAATCTGAGCATGTGAAGAAACTTGTGGAACATAGTCAACTTGTAGGCAGCCTGGTCACCAAGCCTCTGTACACTTCAGAGCTCCAGGCTATAGCTAGGCATGACACAAAAGCTGAACCTATCTTATGATCCAATTTAGCTGAGCCTGGACTGACCATTTTTGACCTGAACATTTAATGTGGCAGAGTGAAAAATTTGCCGGGAAAATTTTCTGGATGTTAAACATGAACTCAGTTTAACAATCAGAAAATGGCAAATACAATAGCAAAGGTGATTTTGTTTATAGTGTCTCCCAACTCCATCATTTATGGCCTGTTTCTTTTCAAAGCATGCAACAACATTGTAACATCTAATGTGTGTACGGAAATGGATTTAACTTTTCTTACGCTTAATAGAGCTATAGCCAACTTGGCTCAGAGTTGTAGTGGTGGTGATGGGATTTTGACAGTGGAGGCTGGAACTGGGAAATTATTATATAGTAAAAAAAGAAAACTATAGGATTTACGTAACAGTCACTATTAACATTTTTTCATTTGCGGATCCCTAAAAATATTTGAATGGAGATGTAGACCCCTTTGGAAATCTTACACAGTCTGCGGAAGCCACAGGGGTCTGTGGACCATTGGCTCCCTCTAATCCATATAGAGTATTAAAGTAAACCACTTAATTAACTCCTTTAGCTCAAGTGTCAATGGCCTATGCTTTTGTGCTGAAGATCTCGTGTTCTATCCCAGCTCATGGTATGTAGCTGTAACAACATGATGACCTGTAAAGGCATTTAAAACTCTCGTGGAAAGCAAAAACTCGGGACAAGCTTGTCCTGACCCAGGGAGCGTGTAAGATATTGGTGTCTTACATTCAGAGTGCAACACATATTTTAAACCCTTTGGGTTAGATTCCAATCTCAATTACCTCGTGAAAATCCAAAATAACTCCATTAGCATTCCTGCACAGTGGAATGGTCACAATGTTTGCACAGGATCTCCAGGCCAGATTCTGATCAGAGTTACATGGGTGCAAATCTGGAGTAAAGGTACATGTCTACATGCATGCATGGTTGCAAAAATTGTAAAGGAATCCTGACGCACCACTTAACCTCCATTTGTAGCATTGCCTACAGTCACAAGGGTGCTCTGATACCAACAGGATGAAAATGTCATTAAAGGTCTATACAGACAGATTAGAAGTATGTGATGGTAAGGGAAGAAAAGGCAAATTAAAATAAACTGAACTGTCCTTTTCTGGGGTGGCGGTGGAGTCACATTTCAGTTCTGTATTATTTCTTATCACCTTTAAATAATTCGTTATTATAGATTTCTTAATTCCAGCAGTATATGACTCAGTTTGCTAGGGTTTGTTTTCTTTTCTTTTAGTGAAAACTGAGTTCCACCCCTCTGCCTCACCCCAGAAGTTGCATTTCCAACATTTACACACACTTGGATATTGGATATTACAAGAGAAAAGTTCATCAGCTAATCCACTATCCATAACCTCTGAAGCTAGGATAACTTATGTTCAGTCTTTTCAAATCAAGTCCATAGAAACAGTCCAATATGTTATTGATTCCCCCCCCCACCCCCCCGCCCCAGAAAAGCATCCTTCTGTGCACTGGGAGGAAAGGGGGAAGACTAAATGGAAAAAAGTAGAGCAAATTTTACCCCATGAGACACACTCAAATGAGTGTTAATCCATAAAATGTTTTACCGGAAAAGGGACACCTTACCAGTGGGTGCAGTCTACACATGCATACATTAGGTAGCTCAAGAGGAACTTCATGTGTTGTTCCCCTTCTTCTACCTTGTCCGTCTGTCTTGTCTGGTTAGGCCGCAAGCTCTTCAAGGCACTTCTATTCTTTGTTTGCACAGCCCTTAGCACAGTGAAGGCCCCATTCTTGGTTGCTCTTTGGACCATTACCAGCATGATTAATTAAGAACTGCACCTTCCCGAGACACAATCCTTCCCCAAATTCTTTGCCCCAGCACCTTGGGAAAGATTGTGCCTTACAGACATAATCCAGCTATTCTACATAAGGGTGGAACTTTCAAAGGCATTTCAGTGTTGGGTTAACTTAATGGGAGTTTCGCGGTCAACTTCAATGGAAGTAGAGCTAGCCCACTGCCTAGTCTCAATCTCAAGTACCAGCCTACTCCTATAGAAGTTAATGGAAAAAACTCCATTGACTTTAATGGTGGCAGGATCAAGCCCTTTCCCTTCAAAAGTACCCAACTATAACACGGTAAAGCATTAAGGTTGTAATTTAAGTGTGCATGTTAACAGTTAACTCAACTATACTTCTCTTCTGCCATGTATATTTCACGCATGTAGTTAGTGACCTTAAGAGTTACTTCCTTTACTTTCAAAGTGTACAGATATAGCCACCTTAACTCTAATAATTTCAAAGATTTTTGTTAGTGACTCACACACATATACACAACATGTGCTAATTAACAGAGTACCTTAGTTACCTCCATAATGGTGGTTCTACACAGGTGAGCTTCAAGAGTGCATTTCTTAATCTAATGAAATATTTATCGTCTCTGAGATCTAAAGTGTACATATTCAATTTTTTATGCATGCCTTTACATGATTCATGAGATTCATCCATGATGTGAGTTCTTTTCATTACAGTTTGTTTTTATGTATTTGTTACCCTTTTTACAACCAGACTTACATTGAACTGACAAATATCATTCAGGTACCTTTGAGCAAAGCAGTGCTTACCTTCTGATACAGATTACGGAGAGCTGGCACCTGTGGTAGCACTTTCTGTAAACAAAACAAGAAATAAAATAAAAATCCAGGATCATGCTACACATGATGTGCAGCACAATGTGTTACATTAGATCAGGTTCGGTTTTTTTGTGGTTCCCCTCCACTCTCAATATGGTAACACATTTTTTGAGATGGCCTGGCACAGGTGAAGCATCAGATTTTCAAAAGCAACTGTCTGAGGAAAGATACTTTATTTCTCTTGATCTGAAAATGAGTATTATCCTAGAGTTGCAATTACATTTCATCATTAGATTTGTGTTTTTATATACTCTGAAGCTCAGCGGGGATTTTTGGTAGTCATGCTATTCCAGCCAACTAAGTTTGCTTTAGTAGTCTGAGAGAAATTTAGTCTAGTGTTCAGAACAATGGACTGGGCATTTGGATGTCTGGATTCTACCCCCAGCTCTGTCACTGTAACACTGAGACCTTGGGTAAATTACATTGTTTTTAGCCTGATTTTGCAGAAGAGGTCAGGGAAAGCAGAAACTAGGAAGGTATCTCTGTAACATATAGAGTGCTATTAGCTGCTCCAGCAGTGCTAGCCAGACCAGAGGTGACTTGGCCATGGAGGAGCTAGTGACGTGGTTCTATTCTCTTCTTTGCCCACTAACAGCCATAGACCATTACAAGAGGAGGTTGCATCACATCCTTTTATAGACAGCATTACTTCAAAATACACACCCTCAGCGCTCAATTAATCATTCTTCCTACCATTGTCAGCAACTTCCAATAACAGCCACCCTAAACTCCACTAGCACAGCTCTGCCTTAAAACATAATCCTGTGTCTCCAGGTATATCCTCTCAATTCCTCTAGAAAGTAGACACCGGAGTGCCTCAAAGGGATCTTGCAAGTCTTAGCTGCCAAGCACTTGTAGAGCATCCTTCATCAAGGACTGCCAAAATGCAAAGCATTATTAATAGTACCAGTTACTGTTACAAACTAAACCATATGAATCATTTTGATAGTCCTCCTTCGCACTCCTAGTTTTTCATCACATGCATGTATTTTAAAGTTATGCACTAGAAGTCTGATCTCATAAGGCATTGAACACTCCTGGGGTGCTCTTGACTCACCTCAATAGGAGGTAAGAGCTTAGTGCCTTATTTAGTCTAGCCCTAAGAAATACCCGGAGTAAGGAAGAACTTACACAGGCACATTACAAACTCATTTTGAAAGCAGTATAATGTCTGGTATTATAATAGGGTATCTCACTGTTGTACAAAAACATTTTGGCTTTCTAAGCTATTTGAGGTACCAAACACATCATTTTGCCATTGACTTCAATGGAAGACAATCCAGACTAATACATATGAGACAACTAAAAACCTTAGGTTAGTGAGGCTCTAAAGAAAGAATTCACCTAAGGGGGATATGATGGGAGCATTATTGCCTGTATTCTTGTGACTCCTGCTCAGGGTTACTGAGTGTCCTACTTTCTAACCCTATAGGTCAAGCAGAAAATCCACATCCTGGCATCACAGCAAAGAGATATTTTTGTCTACGTGAAATATCAGTACATGAATATGGAATTCATTGACTAAATTTGCCTTCAGAACAGGGTTAAACAGATTGGCTCATTTTTTCTTGTTTGGCTTCTTCACTGTTTTTGGCAATTTAAATCTGTCAGCTGCTGTATTAAGTGCTTCATTGTGAAGCTTCTCTTCTTTATTAGTCAACTAAAACTAAATATGAAATACAAGTGGCCTAAGATTTTCTTCCTAGCTCTCTTTTGCACTTTGGATCACTTGGGTTGGGCATATTTATCTAATTTCTCCTGGGAGGTGGTGGCAAGAACTCTTACTAGCATGCAGGTTCGCAACTCGTCATATCAAGGAGTTGTTTATGTATTCAGGATTTGTTGCAATGGGATGGTGAAAAATGAAAGAAGCTTCTTTTTAATGGGTGGAACCACTGTAAAGCTATAGTAGTAAACACTTAAAAACAAAGAAGGGAGTGTAAAAATGAATTTCCTCTAGGTTTCCTTGAAGAGTCTTTGATAATATGCCATGCTAAGCATTTTCTCCACTTTGAACAGCTGCTCTAAAACACTAGATATTTTCCAGACCTGGAACATCACTACATTTTTGGAACCATAATCCAATGGCACTTTTACTTATTTTGTTAAATTAGCCACAGTTTCAAAGAAATGTGTGTGCGTGTGTTTTTGTTTGTTTGTTTTTTAAGAAAAGAAAGTTTTTCTATGAGGCTTTACGTCTCCATTTGTCCAGGCATCTCTGAACTGGAACAAAATAATCTCTTGCCACTTTTAAGCAATACCTACAAAGTTGCTATCTTTTAATTAGAAAAAAAAGTGACATATTTCTCTTCTCTCTTACTGTATAGAAAAAAGTGGGACTGATTTCATTCCCTGTTTGTGGATGAGGAACTTTAGCCTTCTGGTCTGTTAATCCTATGCCTGCCTTGGGCTTTAATTTCATTTAGGAATACGAAAAAAAACAACAAAACGAGATACTGCCACTCTGCTTCTAGTTCAAAGCAAAAAAAGCTCTTAAACAATTCGTAAATTATAACAAGGCAGATCACAAAGAATAAAAGCAAATACATGTTACATAAATCATGTAATCTCTTTCCCGTTGCCGTTCATTAAAATCTTCAAAATAAATCAAAATAACATTGCCAAAAAAATGGATGAGATCATTGGAATTTTACAATCCTACAGTGGCTCATCATGCCAACATCCCACGATGTCTTAAAAAGCACACCAACAAATTCAGCTCTGAGAAATATTAGAAGGAATTCCTTCACTTTGCAAAACTGGTGAGTAAACAAGCTGTTTGATTTATGGGGTGTCTGGCCTTCCTGAGTCTGTCTTTCTATCTTTCTAGTTTCCCCATGTCAAACAGAGAAAGTCTGTCATACAAACAAAGCTGGTCAAAAATACTACCACCAATTAACAGTCATTTTGCCAGTAAACATTTTGTATGGTCTCTTTTGTGGAGTCATGTTATCAGTTGTTCATGAGAATTCAGATGATTACCAGGTATCTGTGAAAATGTTCACTAATCTTGACTGGAAATAATTCATTATTAATGTTTATTTAATGCTCAATATAACTATTTTAGTCTTCTGTTTAAAATATTTTCATTTAAACAGGGAGCAGAAACAACATCATGTGATTTAGTGACCAACCACATACTCTGAACAGCAAATCGTTAAAGAGCACCATCCACAGAATAATATTTGATGACATTCACTAATAACCCACAGGCTGAAATTTGTACTCTAATTATTCAGCAAATACTTACACAATCATGAATATAATTGTAGGAATGAGGAGTGGTTCATGAATGATTCATGAACAAGGAAAAAATCTCAATTCACCATATAAATTGTGTATAAAACATAATTTGACCATCATAAAATTCATCAGACTTTACACTCAAATTAGCAATCAGAACACTATTTTGTACTTTTACAGAATCTTTCGAGAATCTCAATGTGCTTTACAAACATCTACCTTAAAAGGTAGATATTTTGCAAACTGAGCCACAGAGAGGTGATAAGACTTGTTCAAAATCGTAAAAGAATTAACTCAGATCTCTTAACTTCCAATCTTGTGTGGGAAACACTGAGAAATTATCATGCTTTCAAGCCCTGCCACAGAGGGATGAAAGAAAAAAAACTTGGACAGAGTTTTCTTTATTTATGGATTTTAATGGGAGGGGGTTTTGTAAGTAAAGTAAGCAGAATCGAACCTTTGGGCAACGAGGACCAAATTTTTAAAAGCAACCGCTGAAATTATGCCTGCAAAAAAGCAATGTTGCTCACAGGTAGAAAATATGCAGCTTTCAGATCTGTACAGCAAATGGAAGTGGATGGCATCACCCATTTAATTTTAGAATTCCCACGTCAAAGACCACTTTTTAAATATCTGGCTTTGAGCTTCCACCACGAAGCATGCAGAAATGAATTTGTATACTTTCAAGAACATCACTACAATGGGAGGATTTCAATTCATATCAACTTTTAGGCATGGGTGAATGAGTTATAACACACATTCTCCAAACCCTTGCACAACAAACTGAATCTGAATAGTTTTTGAGATTTGGGGAAATCAGTTTAGAGACTCCTGATAATGATCTTTCCAGTGAAAATGGCTAATGACGGGAGAACATAGACAGGGAAGAATCAAGGGATTACATTAGCCGTTCCAAAGGGAATGAAGGAAGAGACTTCACAATACCAGGAATGTCTTTAAAATCTTAAAATCTCCACTTGGTAGGGCCCAGCTGGTGAATGAATAGTTCCCAATACACTAGAACAGAAGAATTATCACACCAAAATGATGATTCCCATGCAGATAGTGGGAACAGGCTGAAAGAGGAGACTCCACATGATTGAACAGATATAAACCAGTTGCCTGGTTCCTGCTGGAAGACTACTCCATTGATAGACGCAATAGGAGCCTTTTGGTAGATGATACTTGCGTATGGAAGTTCTCCCTCCAGGCTGAATGTCATGTCTTAATCCTACTGGTAAATTTAGCTGACTTTACCTAAGCATCTAATGCTTTTGGTGCTAATCAAAACTGCCCCACCCCCACAACCCTAAAACTTGAGGTGTCTCCATTTTTATAAAGCACAAAATCTATTATGAGGTTAAAGTAGACACTGGATCTCTCAAGTCTACATGAGGTCTATGTTCAGGAACGCAGAATTTCTGAGCCACGATAGGAAATTCCTTCTGCAATGGCCCCAGATTCTGACATTTGTCCTCGATAATTTGCCAAGGAATAATCAAGAAAAACAGTGGTTTTTAGGTAGCTAAAGTGGTTATAGCCAAGACATAAAGTACTAAACAAAACTACTTTTTTTTAAAGAAAAGAAAAATTCCTTCAAACATAAATTGATAGTTTTTTCTGGTTTCTGCATAATTTGGATCGATTACTATAATCACCAGAAAAATGCTGAACTGTAAATCTCTTTTCTTAAAAACAAAGATTGTCTTACATGCTTGAGGTCAAACTGCTGGAGGGTCTTGCACTGGTGCAAGATGGGAGAGAGGAGAATAGATTTGAAGATGGCCCAGAGGGTCTTTTCCACTATCTGCTCTCACCAGAGAACATTGTTCTTTGTGCCTCTTCATGCCGGCAGTATTCTGTATCCAAAGGAGATCTACTCAGCTAAGCTGGGGATGCAGCCAGAGCTAGATTCTGGCAGCAGGTCTGCAAGGACCCCTGTATGAGAGGTGTAGTAAGTGCAGGAGATTACACAGCCCACAGCCACCCAGAGGCATTCTGCCTCCATCTGTGCTAGTAATCAGAATGGTTCAAGCCACCTCCACTCAGCTGCTACATTGCTCAACATCCCCAAGCATGGCTAATGTACTTTAAGGCACAATTTAGCCTATATGGTTGCTTTCTACGGAAAACTGATTCTCTGCACGTTTTCTTGAAAAGACCACACGATGGAGCGTGGATAATTTGGAGGGGTCTATATGTATATGCAATACCTCCTGATATTAATGACTGCTATACCTTCCCACCGCTTACACACCCAACCCTGAGTGAAGTATGTTATCTTCAAAGCTTAATTAGGGATATTTTTAAAACACTGATGGCCTTAAACACTGCACACTAGCAAACGAACACTTGGTTTGGATGAAGTAAGATTGTAAAAAGAATGTGGTCAACTTCTGTTTTTGGCACTGGTATAACAAACTCAATGCTGACACTAGGGCTTTACGCTACAGTAACTGAAAGCAAGTGGACTCAATCTCCTTCTCTTTCTTATTCACCAGAGGCTTCTATCAGTTCTTCATACAGGCACTTGCTGAAAGGACAATGTACCCTTTGAGGTTTCCCTTATTATTCCAAATGTCTCCTCCTCAGTAGCAATCCCAAGATGAAGAGCCAAGACTCATTTATAAGTTGTTGCTACAAGCTACAAGGGAAACTGAGCTTTGTGAAATGCTGGATTTTCAGTTTTCAGACAGGGTTTGGATTGGGCTGGACTGCATGGTAAAGAGCTGAGCACAATTTTCTGAACTCCCTAGGAAATATAGCAGCACTCATGTATCTCCCAGTACGATGACTGTAATACAACAAGGTACTAGTTCTCATGGAGGTAGGTGAACCAGTTTCAGCTCAAGGCACCAGCACCAGGAACCCACCCCACGTGGAGGCAGGAAGGACCTGACCTGCGGCCAGAGCCAGTTTCCTGCCGTAGCTTCAATGGGAATTGCACCAGCCCCTTGAAAAGCAGAAAAAAGAAGTGAGGAAGCTGGAGTTTGATCATTTCCCAAACCTGGAACCTCCGAGTTAAATTATAGGCTTCCAGCTCCTGCAAAAGGAACTTCCACCATTCAGTTCAAGAGTCCATTGAGAATGAAACGATGAAAGGTTTGCACAGCCCTAGCAAATAATTATTCACAGACTCCCTAGCTGTTACTTTGCTAAGTTTTGTCTATATATCTGCCTCTGTTTTTTCAAAAAGGCGATGACATCACTGGGACTTCATTTAGGTAGCAAGAATCAAGGAAGGGAGTGGCTGTAAAAAAGGCGCTGCAAAAATATTAAAAAACACCTACCTAAGAAAATTCCCAACAAGTTTCATTTTGCTTATCTGAGCTACCCGCCGCCCTTTATATAATTGAAAAAAAACATTTAAAATACCATAGTCAGCTTTGGAATTTCTCGTCTTATACTTCACATACAATTGCTTTCATGTTTACTGCCTTCAGAACTCGCCAATGTCTATTTATCCTAATACGTCACATTTACTTGTGAAATATCCCCTCTTTCTGTACTTACATAGCAATAAGGCCATTGCAAGAAAGTCAGCCAACACCTGTAGATTCTCAAACTTCTCAGCAAACCAATAATTAAATGTGATACACAGCATCTGGCATTTCTACTTTTACATCATATTCTAACTTTGCTCAGAATGCTTTACACATTTAGCAATGCATTAAGGTCAGCTCTGGTGAAGAATTTGTTCTAATTTGCTTGTTATATGTCATATGAATTAATTATAAATAAGTTGTTTCTTTTTTAAATTAAAGTTGCACTTCAGAACATTTTTCCATCAGTAGATCGAATGTTATGAGGTTTGAGCTCAAAAGCATTCAATGGCAGAAAATAAGGTCTGCCACAACAAATTTAGATTCTGCAGCTAACCTTTCCTCAGCAGTTCACAGTACACAAAGAAGAGATTAACTGTAATGTAACTTTCATTGAATGGTGGAACACAAATGCTACTTAGTGAAGGACAGAAAATCGTATTTGGTGAAACTGCCCTGATGTAGTACTCTGATGGAGACTTTGGGGAGACAAATGATAACAGAACTCAGAAGCTATGGCATAGCTAGCTATGCAACTAAAACAATATTTTCTATGTATTGCAGCTTTAATTATAAAATGGGCCCCTCATCTTGTGAGTTGATTCAAGATGTCTACTGCTGCTGAAGGAGTCACACATACTGTGCTCTCTCTTGGAGGCTTAATTTTGTTCTTTTATTATTGTTAATATTTTTAATCTACAATGAAATTCATCCAGACTGGAAGCATGTTTGCTCTGTATCTATGAAAAAAACCCACCAACGTATATATTTAAATCTCAGAACAAGAGAAAACAACAGAGAGTCCTCAGAATAGACATCACTTACCCTCCTTAGACTCAAAACATGATCTTTACCTGCCACCAAAAATTGTTTGTAAATGTAAATGTTTCTTTATATACCCAGTTTCACTTTCCCTCTTTTAGAGCCTGCAGAGAAGAATAATGCTGAACATTTTGTTAGAACAAATCTCTGACCAGTAATAGTGCACATCATATATATATATATATATATATATATATATATATATAAAATAAAGGGGCCAAACTGATCCATGAGGTAACTCCACTGATAATGAACTTGTTACATAAATGTTATTTTAGACTTGAAATGAATGTGCGTGTCAAAAAGAGTAAAGAGTTTGAAGAGCAGATTTCTCTTCTACACATACATTAGTAAATCTTCAGAGGCTACCTGGCTAACTGAATTCTTTCTTAATTCCCCTCCACTGAGTTTCTGGAATGACCTGCCATTCAGCTAGAATGGTAATTCTGACCGTAGTACTGCAAATTAAATACAAAGACTTAGAACAGTGACTTCCAGCGGAGCTCTCAAGATGAATCAGTTTTAGATAGAACAATGTTGCTAACTCTTATTTAAGTTTTAAATATTTAACATTCTGATCTTCTTCAGTGTATAGCTCAAAGAGCACATTATATCTCAGGTGGGTAGGGGCCGGGAAGGAGAAGGAGAAGGAGAAGCCTGAAATTAGGAAGTAGGCATCTAAAATGGAACTATGATGAATTTGGATGTCTTCTGCAGCAATTTAGGAATATCATCTGTTGTCCTGGTTATTGGGTCATTTACTGCATGAAAATATTGGTTTAGTTTAATAGGGGGCTATTTGGAAAAACAAGCAGGAAGGAACAAGAATGGTTCAAGATAAGCCACTTCACTACAAACACCTGTGGGTTATGAAGGAGCCATGCAGGACAGGAAAAGGCACATGTACCCTAGAGACCAAAAGAATCATATCAGGTTCCAAATGGAACACTTTTTTAAGTGAGGTGAGGTGAGTGGGACTAAGAGGTAGGTATCCACTGGAGTGACTGAAGTAGTGAGGGCTGCCTAGGTTGCTCTCAGGGGATGGTGAGCCTTTAGGCAAGATTGACCTGCATGTAGATTGTTGTTTTAAAATCCATTTTTTTCTTTTATGATTTGTTCCTACTACAAAAAAAAACTCCCACAATATTTTTGTCATCAGAAGGCGTCCGATCACTTACATCACTGGTCACAGACTCCCGAAGAGAAGAATCAGAGGTTCCCACACTCAGCAGCACTGCCTTGGAAAGCACAGTAGGTTTACTGCATACTGCAGCACAGTGTCTGGGGTTTGACAAGGGGGTGAATTGCAGAATTCCACCTTAGGATAAGTAAAGGCATGAGCCCTGACATCTGATAGGGTGCATTCAGAGAGACCAGAAAGGGAACAGAGGTGCAGCAAGCTCTGTAACTGCAACAGCAGTGATGTCAGTCTTCTTAGGGCTCATATTAGAGAAATGTGAATTTTTAATAAGTGTCCCTCCACCCCAATATGAAACACAGAAAAAGTTATATTGGAGACACCCTAAATGGGAATAGAGGTGGAGTAGGTAGTGCTCCTCGACCTTCAATCTCACAGCCTCCCCCAGTACATGGGACTTAAAAGCATCAAAGCATGTTGAATGCCCTCTCTCTCATGTGGATCAGAGCCAGCGGGAGTAAATTCATCCTGCCTAAGGCTGAGACAAAGAATTAGGGAGCCAGAAATTTCTCCTTGATAGTCCCCATGACCTGTGTGAATAGAAACACAACAGGACATAAAATCTACCCCAAAATCTAATTGACCATTTGGCCAGGCCTTGCAATACTTTACTTGTCTATAGCTTTGTGTGTGTTGGGGGGGGGGGGTGCATTTTCAACATATGAACCCTGCAAGCATTTGGGCCTGGTTTATTACTAGATTATTCCTCGTGGGAGGTACCACTGTCTCCTTTTTCATCTCCTCCTCCTTAACCTGGAGGACATTTGTCTCTAACAGCTGCAGGTAGAACAGACTTTGGATGCCACAAAACTACTGATGATGACTCCCCATCCTTGGCCCAGAAGAACAATGCATTCAGCAACTTCCTCCATTAGCCCACAAAGAGAATGCAGAAGGGAGAAATCCTGATCCTAGGCTTTCCGCATAAGAGATCAATATGTAGACAGACACTTAGCCCCTGGAATAACCGTTCTAGGGATTTTCATTTTTCTAGGCTCATAAAGTGGTGGATGATGTCAGATTTCCAAGAATTACTCTAACTATTTGGAAGCTAGTTTATTTTTCCCATTTGACTCACATTACCCTCTCAGTGAGATTTATAGACTGAGGGCACTAAAGATTAGAAAAAAACTCTCCTAGCCCTCTTCTCTTTGCACATACATGGCACTGAAACCACCCTGGGGTTCTACTCCACCTCTGCCTCCAATTCACTGTTTGACCACGGGCAAGGCAATTTCCCCATGTCTCTGTTTCCCCATTTTGTAAAATTTGGCTTTGTGAAACCTATGCTTACACAACACTTTGAGCTCTACAGAAGAAAAGCACTATATAGATAGTGATTATTAGTGCACAATACACAACTACACATCCTTTATCTTTGTAAGGAATGCTCTCCACCAGTCTGCAACATGGGAGCTCCAAGGTTACTGCTGGGCTCTTGTCTCCTACAAAGTTGCACTAGCAGCTCTCTCATGCATTCTTAAATACATTTGGTGTCCAGCTCCATCGTGGATTTTCAAACTACATTAGATTATTTCCTTCCTACTACTTTACACTAATCCCTTTACCATCAAATGCTAATCAACAGGAAAAATATAGTTCCTGTTCTTGAGCACGTTGATGTAAAATAAGAACTGATTTTATAAAACTAGTCTTTTAATTATGTACTTGAAAAAGTGCTTAGATAGATGAAAATTAAATAGATCTAATGAAGTGGAATGGAGTGCTAAGTTTTAATTAAACAAATTAGAAAATTGGCAGAAAAGATATTAAGTGATCCTTTGAAATGGAAATGGTACACTTAGTTCTACACTTCATGTTAAGAAGAGTGGGTAAAATATCCCCAACTGTGCCCTGTTAAATTGTGCTGGTCAGACAAAGCCCTCACACACAAAAAAATCCATGAATGTTTGCTCACAGGGGAAAAAAACTGCACTTTACTTGTGCTTGCACCTGCTTTGTGTTTCCTACAAACGTGCAGGAAAGGACCTTGCTGGAAAGGATGATATTTAGAAACACTGAATTTTCAGTGAATACTAAAGAATAGTTCTTATAAGCAAATTTTGAAGCTGTGAACCTTAGAATCAGTACAACCATTAGAAACCTAATGGTAAGAGTTATGCCTACCCAGAACAGAAACATTCACATGAATATCATATTTCCAAATTAGCCAATATAACTTCAGTTTTGATGACTGTCAACAAACTGTCCTGAACCATCTGAGGGTCAGGAATATTTACTGAAATTATCTGGTACATAATTATGAACAACAAATCAATTCATAAAACCCAGCAGCTGTTCAAGAAGTGTCACGGACACAACAAGAGACTATATTTGTCAAATAAATTATTCACTATTTATTATTTAATCAGTTCTGCTTGGACACCTGCTACCTCGGCCGCTAGCATCCCTAAATGTTATCAAGTAAGAGGACTTTGCCTTGTACTTTAAAATGGTAGGAGATGTGTTCTGTAGTGTTATCCACCAATCTTGCAATTTTATCACAAGTCTCATGATCAGAGAGATCCTTAAAACACCAACTCCCCCAAGATGTGTGCAAGAATCTCAGCTTTTATTTCTTTTTAATAAGCAACTTTCCAGCTCTCACGGTGGCAGAAAAAAAAGGCTTTAAAAATTGAGAGATCTTGAGGTTTTTTTATTTGCCTTTTGGTGCTGAGCCTTTAAGGTTTCTATTTTAAACCGATCTCATGATTTTTGAACTCTTGGGGCTGGCAATATTAGATCTACAATAGGACAAGATACTTTGCCAGTGGCTCCAAAGGATCAGCTCACCCAAAAGAATATATAGGGCCAGGATAAAAACTGCCTACATGTTTTGTGCTTGGTTTCCTAGCTGACTCTTATTTGTATCTGTAAATTAGAGAAGTCTATCAAGTAGATTTGCAGCACTATTATCCCCCATTCTTTAAGTCAGACAGGTAGCCTTCTCAAGGCTTTAAAACTGAATCATATACAACAGGAGAAAGTGAACCAAAGCAGCTTCCCAGGAACAAACCCCTAGCTTGATAATACACCACAAGGGAATAGTGCTCAGTTTCTTTTTAAAGGCTCCCCCAGAGCTCTATTTATAGCACTTCCTGCATACTCTCTGAGAACGTGATTCAGTCTTTAGCCCTTAGCCCTGCTTTGTTACTCCACTTTGTACACCTGTGGGAGATGAGTAGGGTGTTAACTTCCCTGCTTGCTAGAAAGCAAGAAGCATTTCTGAATACAGCCACAACCTCCAGAGAGGAAGGTTGGTCCAATACATTTCTCTCCCAGTATTTTTTCTTTTGCTCACAGTATTTATATTGAAGCTCTACCTCTGAATCTATTTTAATGGGAAAAAAAGTCCTTTCCTCCAAATGCATATTTGTACCCTGGGTTCAGAGTAAGGGAAGACAGAAGTACCTTTAGCACAGATAGTTTAGCAGAAATTTGGGTAACATCCCTCCTTCCCCTGGAAAACATTCCATATTGCCTCTGTGCTATTGCTCTGTTGCTGCGCCTCTCAGGCGAAATTCACTGCTGTTTACATTCTCCTTAAACCCTCAGATCAGGACTTCAGTGAGGCTCCTTGGTGGGTATTCTCACAGTAGTGAATTTCACCATTGATGCCCAGTATCTCAGGGACACAGTATGCTCCTGCCACTCAGACTGGATTGATGAAATACCAGCAACAACAACACTGAGCGCTAATAAGCCCAGCAGTGATTGCAGTCAGCTTCCTTGGTTGAGAGGGATCCTTCTCGCCATAGTTAACATTTTAGCACTCAGCTGTGTTGCCCTCTAGCAAGGGTCAGCCAAGGGGTGGAAGGAAGACTTCACTCAGCCAAACAGACTGACAAAGTTATGAAAAACTGAAAAGGCAATATATGTAGTTTAAAACATATAATAGTGATGCAGTGAAATAAAATCCCTGCCCTTTTGGTCTAGAGATTATAGGTACACTTATGGGCTGCTAAGCCAGCTTGCTTAAAGTTAGGCATGTGCTTAAGTACTTTGCTGAATGAGGATGGACTACAGAATCAGGGCCTTAATGAGATATTGCCTGTGACTTTGCTCTGTTACCCTCAATGCTGTTAGAAGTTAGTGAAATTACATTACGTAACAATGTGCTTAAACACTGCAGAACCTTACAGCAATGACAAACAATGATATCTCTTCTACTTTTACTTTGCTTTTGACCTTGCAGTCAGTGGAGTGTGATCCAACTGAATTCATGCTCATTGTGCCCAAATCTAATTTTCATTACAAAAAAAAACAGCAAGAAATTTAAGTTTCTGCCACTTTATTCATTTTACCATTTGTGACCTGCTGTCTCTACCAGCTGATAATTTTGCAGATTTATTAATAAACATATCACATTGTACCAAACATGCCAAACCACAACTCTCAAAACTCCCCACAAATAGAAAATGGACGTATTTTAAAAGGTCACTCCAGTCCTAGAGATATTACTTGTTCTCTGTGTTCCCTATTTTGTGCATCTGGAATATCACCAAACCCCACAATCTCTCTAAAACTAGCATGGGCTACTCTTTAAGGACATGATTCAGCAAAACATTTTAGCATAGACTTTGTGTTTTAGCCAGTAACCTGGGAATTAAGTACATACTTAAAGTGAAATCTGTGCTCACGTGCTTTGCACAATCATGACCTTAGTGCTTTAGAATCAGCACTCAGCACTAATTTTTAAGTCTTACCAGGGCAAAGTAACAATAGCATAAATAAAGAATGTGTATTACAGTGATTGTACAGCGATTACTTTTCTGAAATATGTAACCACAATCTTAAAGTCACAGATATACAACTTCTTCCCCCAAACTGAAAAAATATATATTAAAAAAAGTGTTAAAGGTTGTTGTTTTTTTCATTTCTTTCTCTCATTCTTCTCATCCTCCAAGCAATCAGCACATTGGTTTTGGAGAGAGAAGGAGAGAGAGAGAGCTTGTCATAAAACCCAATGCCCTGAAAACCCTTCAAAAAGATTTAAAATAAACGTTTAGCTCTCTTCATAACGATTTGAGCTAGGAAGTCACAGAAAGGTCATATCACAGAGGGAGTGGCTCCTGAGGCAAAGGGAGCCTTTATTACTTTAACTGACCTCCTCCAGGGCTATTTCACATACATAATCTAAACTATCCAAACCATGTGCAGCACAAGTAAGTAAAGTGACCACCCTATCTGTGCCCAGATTTTGACTAGCTCTTTGATTTTGCTTTCGTTCAAGATCTAGCACAGCTATTCCTTTAATCCCATATTCGTAAGATTTCAAGTATGTTAGTAAGTTTTTGTCAGCACAACTGAATGGCTGAGTAATTGGTAATGATTCTAAGAATCAGAGATTGCAAAGTAAAACAGTCATTTTTTTCAGAGTCCTGGCATAACTATTGGATAAGCAGAATTAAATAAAATCTGCATATTCTTCTTGTATTTGAAACAGTATTGTTTGCCTGCGTTTTTAAAGTCTACCCCTCAGAGATGAAATTTGACTTAAGTGCTGCCACCTTTTGGATATATTAGGCAGAAACAAGCAAGCATTTCAATCTAAGCATGAAAAATGAATTCCCTTTTTAGAATGGCTGAGCATTTTGAACCACAGTCTTTCTGTTCTTAGTCCATCTTGCCTAGCGATTGTATTTTATTATGTCACCTCAACCTTGCTATTGTTTTCCACAGGAATCAGAGCAGATAGAATGCTAGGCTGACCCTGTGTTTAGTAACATCTTCCTTATATGCATCCTTTTACACTTAGGTGCACAGGAGTAAGGATGCTTGCTTTGTGGTGAAGCCTTTCCCTAGTAATGACATGGGATGTCCAGAATCGTGACTTGACTGAACAATTGCACTGTCACCAGTGAATTTCTCTCATCCTCACCAGTTGTCCGCAAAGTGTGATGATATAATAATATCTAATATTAAAAGAATACTTCCCCTTTATGCAGCACCTTTCAGCTGAGGCCCACAAGCCTTTTCTGAAGAGAGTTCAGAATTGTTGCTTCCATTTTGCTAACACAAAAGCTGAAGCATGGAAAAATTAGGACCTATACTTCAAAAGCTTAGGCAAATGTAAATAGCCACTTGGACTCCCTTCTAGGGGCTCAAATAAGAGACTTGCTCTTTGGGATTTTTAAAGCTGGTCTACGTCTGTAGCCCAGCTGTCTGAGAGCTCCTGGGCTTCCACACTCGGAGGGGGTGGATGCTGTAGGAGAGAAGCACACAGGGACACCCAAGGTCTACCCCATATGCTCAACAGCAATGGTCTCACCTCTGTGACTCATCTAAGAGGTGCAGGGTAAGATGCTCAAGCAGCAACCTCTCATGGGCTGTTCTGCACTCTGGATCCTTAAAGCAGTCATGAAGGACACTGTGAAAGGACCCTCCCGTATACGAGAGAGAGAGAGAAGATGGGAGACAGGCAGGATTTATAAAGGATTCATAGGATTAGTAAAGGGGAGGAGAGTCAGGATTACGGTACATGGTAGGAAAGTGAGGGGAAAAGGTTTGGAGACACACAGAGAAAGTTTTCAGAAGAGGGTCACCACGAAGTAGGGAGACAGGAAGACAGCACCTAACCAGACTGGATTTGCATAGGAGGCAATAATTCAAGGAAAGAAGGTTGAGGGCTAAGACTCAGCAGAGGCATTACCCTTTCGTATATGAACCTTGGAGGACTTCACTCAATCTCATTAAGATGCAGGTTATGCAGAGGTGTACTCTGGGCTCAGTTCAGAAGCTATCTAGCCACTCTCTGATGAGCTAAATAGGCAGGCCGTATGTATATTAAAAATAAATGTTAGGTTCTTTTTAATTGGTTTAGGTTTTGAGTCTTTGCGGTTCATGTTTCCACGTGATTCACTACAGACATGATAGCTAGAAACTTTACCTTTTAAAAAAATGAAAACATATTCTAACAGAATTGCATGACTCTAGGGATGGGTGCTTTAAGAAAAACACTAGCTATCACAAGAGGTGACATTGCTGCTGTATAAAACTTTTACAGGTTTAAAAGTCTCTGTTGATTGCTCCTCAGAAAAATCAAATACCAAGTGGTATCCAACAGCTCAGGCAGTAGCATCTGGTAGACTCTAATGAATAGATCCCCATTGGAGACTCGTGCTCTTCACACTTATGAAGTCAATAACCATGACTTGAGTTTTATAATGCTACAAGCAACACAGCCTTATAATATGTTTTTATATAATGAGAAGAAATAAACTACTACAGTACCAGGCTTGAAATGAAACGTATCCTGTCTGTTCAGGATGGACTGCTGTGGTAGACGTTAAAAAGGAAGGTGAGTTTTAAGAATCCAGCTTAAAAAAATCCACTAGCTAAACCTATTTCATCCCCAGTTATATCTTATTTTTAAGAAGGGAAGACAGGTTGAATTAAATTGAAAGCCATCTATTAAGCAGTTAGAATTTTCACAGAAGTTTATTGAGCAAAAGTCCATAAGAAACTGCTCACTTTTTTTTATCCACAGAAACCTATTTATAGGAGTTGAATTCTAATAAACACAGATTGCAGTGCAAAGAAAAAAAGGTCAGCAGTGTATGCTCAAAGCTTTATTGATGTCTTGTCAATCAATCTTTTATTTTGTTGTTTAAAAAAAATTTAAGGAAAAGAAATGCATGTAAGCACTTTTTCTCCTAATAGCAGATTTATTGAGCATTTCAACAATCAGCTCATGGATACAATAAGCAATAACAGCCAATTATCAACTTTGTGTTTTCAGGTCAGGTTATAAATTGACCCTGTGTTTGCTTCTCCTCTTTCTGGGGAATAGCTAACGCTTTTTCAAATATAATAATTTCCAATAAACTTTTTTTCCCTCCACCTCTGCAACATGCTTGAGGGGCTAGCTTGCTAGGGAAACAAAGTAACACATTTTGACAAATATATACAGCCCAATATATTGTTTTCCTGTAATTAAGTTAAAACAATAAAGCTGACCACCTTAAATCTGACAGTACGGGCTGTGAATGTTGGGAAGTTTAGATGTTGGCCTTTAAGCCACAGTGATTCTTCCCTAGAAAATTTCACACAATATGTGCGTGCTATACAGCTGAGTAACAGGTGTAGGCCCTGATCCTGCAATCTATAACATGCAGGCAGACTGCTAGGCCTAAACAGAGCCCTATTGACTCTAACTGACATTGACGTTGAAGTCATTGTGGGTTCCTGGAGGCACAGCAGTCTGCCTGCACGTAATAAATTGCAGAATCAGGCTTTAATCAACCAGCAGTTCTTAAAAGACCATGCCAGCTACCATATTCATTCATGACCATAATCAGAAACACAAAATACAGTTATATTGCAGGCATTATATCTAACAGCAAAATTCCCAGAGTGGATCAGTCCCAAGGTCGATCTAGTCCAGTAACCTGTCTCTGGTGGTGACCAGCACTCAATGCTTCAGAGGAAAGTTAAAGAACATTCCAAGAGGTAAATGTGGGGGCTAATCTGTCCCCACACATTAGGTCTCACCCTGAAGTCTGAGGATTACCATCCCTTTCACAAAAGTTTTGTTACCATCAATTATAATAACGATGGATGTTCTTTTTAGCCTTATAAATGTCTCATCCCTTTTAGAATCTTACCAAGTCCTTGGCTTCAATGACTTCCTTGGGGAGTGGGATCCTCAGTTTAGTTACACATATGAAACTGTATTTCCTTTTCATAAGAACTGAATTTCCCACCTTCTAATTTCATTGACTGCCCCCCTCCCCCATGCCCTGCTTTTGTGTTATGTGACAGGGAAAAGAAGTCTACTTTCTCTATACTATTAATTATTTGATATACTTTTACCAGGTCCCCTCTCATTCATCTTCTTTCTAAAATAAACTATATTTCTTTTTAATCTCTCTTCATATGAATTTTTCCAGACCCTTGCTCATTCTTGTGACCTTCTCCAAACCTCTTTCACATCTGCAATATCCTTTTTTAGATGAAGTGACCAGTACTGGACACAGTATTCCAGCTGAAGCTGTGCCATTGACTTATATGACATGATTATATGTTCTTTGTATTATTCACCATCCCATTACTTCTGCAACCAAACCTGATATATGGCATTTTGTTACCATATGCATTTTGATTTTGCATATATTAGCATTTGCATCTTTTTAACTGTCTTAATCATCCGAGCTATACCAGTTCTAAATGACTTCTATAGTGGTTGCTATTAAAAAGTCAACATTTGCCATGTGTTAGCACACACAGCGGTAACTGAGAATACCATACTTTTCACCATGCTTAGTGCAAGAGTTCATATAGGGAAGTAGTTAGGTAATGTGGACTTTAATAGAATGGGAAGGGTAATGTTCTTTGGGGCCAAAAATTTGACTTTTCTTGATATGCAAATCATGTACAAAGAATGCCTAATTTCTTTAAATGTATTTGTTTTTCATAAATGTTAACTGAGTAATTAGCATGAAAAAGTATTCATCAAATGAGTTGTTTGTGAGTGCTTCAGTTCCGCCTTCACCGTTAATGGTGTATAATCAGTAACTGGGTAAACTTTCAGCTCTCTGATTAGATGGCTGAACTCCTCCTTTTTTAAAAAACCAGAAGTAGGACACAACACTGACTAATGTGAATAATCCACTTCTGTTCCAAATTTTATTAAACATTCATAAAGATTTTGATGAACACCAGCAGTGATGTGAAAATTCACAAACAACCAGCAATATGACCTTGTAATCAATCAAATTTGAGTCTTTGTTCCCATAAATGGATTTATTAATCTGTTTTCCTTATTTGGTCTGCTCTTCCACCTCTCTTCCTGCAACAATATGCTAAGAAGAAAGGTGTCCCACAGGGGTGATTCTTTAAGATTGTTGTTATTTTGCTGATCAAAAGATGGTGAAACTTTTTTGGGGGGGGGGGAGGGACACTGGAGTTTAATTTTTTTATTAAATTATCATTGAAATATCCAAAATTTGAAATACTGGCAGTCAGTGTACTCCAGAATATCTGAGCAGGGATCATCCATTATGATCAGGTGAGTGTAACCCACACAACAAATTGCCTAAATAATAGTGTCGCCTAAGAAGGCAAATCCCAGACCTCCTTGTTTCCTTTGTCTGTGTTTTGAATATTTTTGGTAAAAACTGCAGAATGATAATGCTGATATATTTCCCCTGCAATTGAGATATTTTTCAGGCTTCAGAACAATCATTGTGTTTGTTCTTATGCTATGTAGAAAACAACAAGCTGTTTAGATGAGATCCAAACAGCTGGTCAAAGATTTATGGAGGAATTGTACCAACCCTACAGCAGGCAAAGATGTGCCAAGCATGTTTGTGCCATTTTGTTCATTGCTTTATGTTTCTCTTGACATAATTGGAACCATCTGGTATATTTACCTTTTTTTGTAAAAGAACTTTTGGGATCTGTGAGTGAAAAACATTATATAAGAAGTAAGTATTATTACTATTCTTAGGACTCTGACTCCTAAAATTCTAACCAGATGGTGTGTTTCAAGCACAGGACATAAGGAGCACCTAACCTGATGTGTCATGAAAGCCCAAACCAACAAAACAGAAACTCCTGTGTCTCCTTCCACCTTATCAAATGACTACAAGATAAATAGCACAAGCCAATGTCTTGTACCATATTTCACAAAGGAAAAGGATTTGTAAGATGGAAGGGTAGGAAAAAATAGTATATTTCTTCATAATGAAGAGGTTCCTATCTTTTAACTTTTAGACCTAAGAACAATCTCTGTTTTAAAATTGTCACCTCTTTTGAAAACCTTTTCCTGGTTGAATTCCATCATGGTGGGCCTGACGAAGCATTTGTTGGAGAACAATCATCTACAAGGGACAGTGTTGCTTATGATTAAGGCTGACAGAAATTTGGAATGTCTATCCTGCAGGAAATTCCAGCATTTGTTTTGATCCCAAACTGGGGCAAAAATGTGAAATTTCTAAATATTTCACAGCACAGAAATTCCAAAAGAAAATTTGATTCAGGAGTTAAAAACAACCATCAAAATGAAACAATTTGACATTCTGAAATATTAGATTTCAATTTGTTGAAATGACCCAGATGCTTTGTTTAGAGTCAGTTCAGCATTAAACTGCATTTTTTCATTGTGGTACGTTGTCTTGTGAGAGTTGAAGTTCAGGAACCTGACGATGCATTTTCCCCTATGGCCAGTCTCTCTGGCGAAACTACATCTTCTAGGATGCACCCAGAACCATACAATTCCCATGATGCATAATGCAAAGCTTAGTCAGATGGAAAATCTACATTGCATTATGGGTGATATAGTCCTCCAGGGAGCTCCCATAAACCAGTGTGCTGATAAGGAAATACAGTTTGAAGTAACATCGAAACATTTCAGCAAAAACTGAGATTCTGTAGAAATTTTATTTTCCATCAGAAAATCAGGAATTTTCCTGCAGAATGATCAGCTCTATTCATGGTATAGTCAAGGATAAAACTGCAAGGCTGGCCCTTCTAGTTTCTGACACAAAGTGACAGGTTAACAGTGCTCTGAAAGGAAAGAGCACTGGGTATTCCTGTGGTGGCAAAATGCATGTACCTGTTCTAATGAGATTTTGGCCCCAGCAAGAGGCTACTTAAGACTCTTATCTCTCCTCCTCTGAGGCTCAGAGGAGAGAAGATAAGTCTGAGTCTAGAAAAAGGTTCAGGTTGGTTCTTACTGTATTTGAAACATCTCCTTCATCCTTCTTACTCAGTGCTTGGAAAAAAGCTGTACAAACTATAACCAGAGGCCTTCATACTATCATTGGAGCTGTGGAGAAAAGAAATCTCATCATTGGTAAAGCTAATATAAGAACCTCGTTTTGCTACTTTCATAATAATCACAGAAACCTGACATGCTGGCCTCAACCAGCTCCCACTTTCTAGAAATTAAAAAGGCAGCTTTTCACACACAAAATCCTTGACATCGTAGTGAATAACAGAGATGATCAGAAAGAGGAATTTCCATTCTGTGGGAAATTCTGACACTTGGGGAAAAAATCATTGCAAATCAGAATGAAAATCTGAAAGTTCTAAATCTACCCGTGAAACAAATATTCTGAAAAAATTTCCTTTCAGGACCATCAAAATATTTAATTTAAATAAGGTAAAAAGGTATCATGTAGGCTACAATGTTTTAACTTTATCATTTCAACAGATTTTATATTATATTAAAAAAAATACAATATATTATATTTGCATATTAAATATATAATCAAATCAATATTTTAATATGAAAGTTGACACTAAATGAATTGAAATGGTAAAGTCAAAATAAAGTGTTTTTACCTTAGCAAAATGAAATTCTTTGACAATATTGAGCCACATAAAGTCAAAATGATTTATTTGAACTTTTGCCCATTGAAAATTATGTCTAAATTGACCTGATCCCTCAGAAGTTTTCAATTTCAATGAAACTACATTTTTTAATGGGAAATGTTCCTAACCAATTCCAAGCTTCCAAATATTCTTAACCACTTCCAGTACATACCAAAGGACGTTTTGCTGGGCTGTGATGGAATGAGTTCCCACCCCAGTCAGGAAGGGTTAGCGAGCACAATCAGTCCCAAATTGGAACAGCTGTGAGGCTCACTGCACCTGAAGAAAGGTGGCTCCTTAAAAAGGAAGGATCCAAGCTCAGAGGTAGGTGGCTCTCAGAGGAAGCAAAGTTAGCAGACACAGCTCTCTGAACACACAGTACAGGAGATGTTGGCTAGGAAAGCAGCTGCTGCACCTCCTCTTCTGCCACCCAGACCAGAAGAGGGATTTTCCTCATTTTGTTTTGTTTAGAGCCCAAGAAGCTCCGCCTGGGCCCATTAGCCTGATAAGGGATTAGAGAACACAGCCCTTGCTCAGGGGCTGTTGATGATTCGCTGTGCAAGGAGAGCCGGCAAGAGCCAAACTAGAGCTATAAGACTGCTCAACCTTACCTTACTCACTTGGACTATTGTTAACCCCAGAAAAGGTATTGTCTCCCTGATACTGGTAGTCAGAGAAACCCAGCACTCTTCAGACTGACACTATAGCCATTGCTGCTGCAACAAAAAGGCCCCTGGGAACAAAAGAAGCACTCATATTCAACCCAAAGGGGTGCTCTAGAGGTAAAGCCTATGGCAGAGGCCAAAACCTGAAGTCCTTACTCAGAGGGAATGCCCATTATCTGTGCCTTTGGATGATAAAAGCTATTTGTTGCTAAATACCCCCAGTAAGGAAGATAATGCTGAAGGCTCAAACAAATAAAAAGTGATTAATGACTTGCCTTTTTTACTAATTTTCTTATACAGAATGTTGTCCAGAGAGTGACTGGTGTATAAAAGGAACAGCACATCCTGCTATCATAAAAGGGAATTTCAATCATCTTGTTATAGCTCCTAGGTCAAGAAGAGACAAGGCCATGTAAATGTAAGTGATTCTTAATGAGTTCTTTTCCTATAGCTTTATTACAGCACAAATACCATAAAATGATTCTATCTATTGATTGTGAACAATAATTACATGGCATGCAGTCTGAGTTATTTCTAGGCTCTGGAGTATAAGGTTGTGGAGATATAACATGTTTAGTAGTTATTGGGTTCACTTCAAGAATCACTGTCAAGTAATACATAGCAAGTGTCGCTTCTATTCACTTGCATAATAACTAAAGAATGCTATCCTAGTTATCTGAACCAGGTGAAGAGTGGGACTGCCTAAGGCTATCTATATCTACACTATAGTTTATGTCAGCAGAAATTAAGTCACTCCAGGATGTGAACCTCTTCTCCCCTCCCTGAGCGTTTGTGTACACAGCACTATGTTGGCAGGAAAGCTTGTCTCACCAGCATAGCTTCTGCTGCTCGTGGAGGTGGTTTTATCATGCTGATGGGAGAGCTCTCTCCTGCCAGCATAGGACATCTTCACCAGATGCGCAGCAGTGGCACAGCTGTGTCAGTACAGCTGTGCTGCTGTACAAATAGACAGGGCCTTACTCTCATTCTGCTCATAGATCTCCCACTGAGTTGAAATGCAAATTCTGAAAGTAGAATATTCCTACTGAGTACTAGACCACAGGACCGCTAAAATTCAACGTAGGAATTGCCACACTCAGTCAAAACCATCAGTCCATCTAGTTCAGTATAGTCTCTCCCAGGGGCAAATATCACATGCTTCAGAGGAAGATGCAAGAAACCCTGCATAAGGCAATTATGGAACAATCTGTAGACAAGGAAAATTTCTTTTAAATCCCTTCCACTGGTTATATCCCTTTCAAAATTCTTTATTATAACTATTATTTAATCCTTAGTGCTATAACTCCAGATATTCCACTGCTGTGTATTTTTTCCTAGTTGAATGTAGTCCATTAAAATTCATGTAAATAACTTTTTGACTAAAAAGAAATTATCACAAAAAGACTTCTGTTTTAATAAGTAAAAACACCCCTGAAAACTGAAAACATTTTCAGCAAAATGTGAAAACTAAACATTTTTGGTTGCCAAAAAAATATTGTTTTTTGGATTTTTTTCAAAAAACCCAACAACTTTTGAAGAAAAACTTTGAAAACTAACAAATAGATAAAATTTTTGATGAGGAAAATAATTTTCTACACCAGTTCTATTTGTTACCAACATATATGCCCAATCTTTTTATGAATCCTGATAAGCACTTGTTTCAGAAATATCTAGTGACAATGAGTTTCACAGGTTAACAGTGTATTATTTTTTTTAAAAAAAATGAATGGAAGAAATTCTATTCTCCTTTTTCTCCTGCTGCTGTCTGAGTTAATATTCCTTTGCCTCCACTTCTTAACAGCCTATGTTTTTTAATCCTTTTCAAAAACACTTTCACCATACCAGTTAAATAACTTTAGAGAAAAAGTCAATAAAAGGATATATTACTAGAGGATCACTTATACATCTGTGATTTATTCTTTGAAATGCCTGTATAAAGGCATGTATAAAGGCATGATAGGAGCAACATTTTTATATTAAAGTTGATTCTTTGACTCAAAATGCATACTAATTACTGCAGCAAAATTGAATTTGCCTGTGCATAAGTTAAGGTTAACCATGCAGTTAGTAATGAATGAAGCACTGAAAAAAAATGCATATTTAAAATCATGGAGCAGGATGCTAATTGAGTCTGGGAAATAATTTAGTACATTTCTGCTTTATAATTAAATAATTGTAAAGATATTAAGCTGCTTTACATATTTAATTAGGGAATATACTTTATTGTAAGCCTCCCTAAGCAGAGTAGACTTGGGGTAGAAATGCATATATTTTAGTATTGTCTAATATCATGAAAAAACTTTGAAAAAAAATAATAGTATTTGACAGCTTTATGAAGGCTGCTGTGCACTGGACAATTATTGTACACTCGCTTTTGCATAAATCCAGATGTTTGTAACTAATAGAGAAATCACTGAAGATACAAGAAGAATTTGTAAAGTACAGTAAAATTAAATGAATGCAACCAAAAGTGTGTTTAGATGATAATGTTCAGTGAATGTACAGGAAGATGAAATCACAAATTGATTTACAAAGTACTAAAATTGGGGTGGGGGAGGGAAGTATCAGTATCAGCCTTGATAACATGGTTCAAGGTATCTCTTCTAATCATAACAAGATTGGGGCTTAATTCTTATTAAAAAACTGAAGTAAAATGAAGCAGGAGAGGATTTTATTGTCAGTGCAGGAATAGTTAATGTCAGAAAGAATAAGAACTGAAAAACCCAACTACAGCTGAGGAAAAAAGTAGCTGAAGTGAGAAATCAGCACTAATAAATTATAACAACTCTTTGTCAAGTTGCTGTGCAGTAGTTAAGACAGTGTCAGCAATTCCATTATAAATCACCATGTTCAAGGAATTTATATTACTAGACTCTAGAAATATGTTTTAGGTAGAAACAAGACATACTGTGGAAGGGCAAATTTTTAAAACTGTCCTGTCAGAATGCTCCAGTAATCTTCCACCTGCAACTGTTTCAATGTGCAAAGGCCCATATTTGCTCCTGCAATCTGGGTAGCTTTACAGTATATAGTGCTGCATCATGCGAACACTTAGGCTATATCTACACTTAAGATACTACAGCCGCACTGCTCTAGCGCTTCAGAGTAGACATGTAGTACAGCAACAAGAGGGGTCCTCTCACAAGCAGTAGCTAGTCGAAAGGAAGAATTCTTCCATTGACCTAGCACTGTCTACTCTGAGAGTTAAGCTTAACTATGTCACCGAAGAGTGTGGAGTTTTTATGTTGATGAAGCTACTCAGTGTTGACAGCCACAGAGAGTCAGCCTGTTAGAGGCTGACACACAGACCTACTGAAGGGGACTGGGCATGGGTCCATGTACCTGGTGGAGCCAGAACCCCTGTACTGTCCACATCTAAACCCAGAAGTGTGGGTTTCAAGGCATGTCTGGGGCAAGAACCCGAGAAGAACACATCTGCAGTTTTCAGTGTGGAAGGAGCTAAGAGGTGTGTATTGGGTCCCATGTTCAGTACTCCAGCCCCATTCCCACAGTGTTCTGACCCTTTTCCAAATCTAGGAAGGTCCCTCTTCTCACTGGTAGTAGTGAGCTGCACTGACTACTTCAGAAGCGTTTTCTGCTCCACTTTTTTCAACCATGCATGGAACTTACTCCTGGTCAGCCAAGCACACCTGGGCGCTTATCAATGCTGTCCTCCATGACTTCTTCCCAGCACCAGGAACATCCATCTTTACCAGGAAGCTTTGGAGAGGCTGGAGCAGGTTGACTGGTAACTGTCTGGCATTGCCAGCTTCCAGAGGGCAATAGTGGATCAAGTCACCCATCTTCAGCTTGTGACAAAGGCCTGAGCCCATTCACCCACGATTCTCACCAGTTACGCACTGTAACACACAGACACACACACACTGTGCCAGCAAGAAGGAGCTGTCAGTGACTTTCTTCATGTGTTGGACAGGAGAGAGGGATGAGCAGGAATTGCCATTGAGAAACATGTCAAGGCGGCAGACTGTACGAACTCCATACTGCAATGTGGTTCCTAAAGTGTCTCCTGTGATGCACAGAGCCCCAGGATACCACTCAGAACTCACACAGCTCTCATGTAAAGGCATTGCATCTGCCTAGCTGATCATTTCTGCAGTGGTAGAGGACCTCTCAGGTGGTATAATGCTGGTGGAGCTAATTCTGCCACCACTGCCTCTCTATCCCTGTTTAGAGGACGCTTTGGGGTTTGGAAGAGGAGTGATGGGGGTAGAATGGAGTTCACTTCACCTCTCACAATTCTACTGCATGTAGGGTCCCATAGGAAACGCAGCCAGCTACTGCAAATTAAAAATATCTCAGCTGTAGAAGTCTTTGGTTGGATTTGGAGCCACTGTGGCTTAAGAATCGGAGATTTTTAATTGGCTTCCTGATATCATCAACCTTCCCATTCCCCTAAATCCTTCTGAATCTCAGCACATGCAAGAATCTGCCTGATTCAAAGGTTCCGATACACAGAGAGCTCACCTCACCAAACACAGAGCCCATTTTCCAAATGTATTTGCTTTCATAGTCCATTTTGGCCCCAATCTTTAAATGCAAACACATTCAAATACTTTACTGAACTGGGGACTTCTGAGTTGCCCTGAAGGCTATAATCACATGGAGGCATATGAAAGGCACATTTCAAGGAATAATTTAAACACCCAGGTAGGTATTGGGGTGAGAATTCAGGCTCCTTTTTTTGTAAATGAGATTTAATCACTTTTTCTTGAGAGAATTTCACACAGCATAGAGAGAGTTAAATATTTCTAAAGACACCACTATGATTTCAGGTAGTTTCTTGTGAAGGGTGCTTAAAAAAAAACTTTCTCCAGGCTTGGCCTTCTATGGTTTATTGTAACTGCTATAACAACTGGACTGTTTTACTTTAGTTCACTGTAAAGGGCAAAGTGTTTTAGCATTTGAAACGGAAAGTTCACTACACTTTCTAAGCTGACAATGATGGACATATGTACAAGCCATTTAAAACTAATACACAGAATAATATAATTTAATAGCCATAGATTAACTATCCACAAGGGGCAGTTTTGGCTGGACTTGTAACATGTTCTCTACTTTATACATATGACTAGTTCTTTGTTTCAGGAAATATTGTGGCCTGGAAGGAAAGATTTTTGGTTCATTGTCCTGCATCTGCTTTTCTTCCCTTTATTATGAGATGAATGTAATTAAAGATGGAAATAGTAAAAGAGAGTCCAATATTACATAACACACTAAAGGAGCCGTTTTCCGGGTAGTGGAAAGCAATATTTTTCCTTTGACAAATTCTAACTGCCTCAAATAACTGGCTGTATCTTTTTCTAACAAGTAACAACTAACAAGAATTGAGGATAAAGACAAAATTTAGTTTCCAGCTACCATAAGGTAACTTCACTGAATGCAATAGTGATGCACCAGTATTTGGATATTAGTAGAAGCTCATGAGAGAATTAGGATAGCTAAAGTATTCTCAGATGTGATCTTTTCCAATTGTGTGTTGGAAAATCCAATGTGTAAGAATTCCCATAAACAAAAGTATTTTAAAAATGCCACTTCTGGGATGTTCATGACCCAAAATTCCTGGAACTGATCAGAAATGGTTTATAAATATAAATATGCATGATGTGGATTGTGCTTGGGAGTATTTATATTAATAAGCCAAAACTAAATTTAAACAACAGTAGTCATGACACAATAACCCTGAATTTCCTGGCTATGTTGGTTTAAAGCTGACTCTCCATCTTCACTTATCCTTTTATGCCTGGTTATAGTAGCTCATGTGGTATGTAACTTGACACCAGACACTAACATGAAAACCTTCCTTTCAACTGGGACGGTGTAAGTATGGAAGTGATCCTTTCACACTCTCATTCCTTGAAAATGGGTCCTGTTGGCATAATAAAACTTCCACTCTACAGTAATTTAAGATGTGATTGATGAAATTTACTCCATTTAAGGAGTTTCTGAAATGTCCATTGATTGTCCAATAGGCTATGGGGCATGACCATAAAGGAATAGCAGAGTTTTTCCTTAGGCTAGGGACAGAAAGAAAGAAAGAATGCATCCAATATGAGTAGAAAAGGTCAAGGAAGGAGGGAATGTTCAATTAAAGAGAAAAGAGGCACAGGAAAGCACTCTAGCCATTCATGCCTCCATCTAGAGCGGTTGAAATCTGCTCCCCACACCCACCCAAAAAGTTCCGTTTGGGCACAGAAATTGGAATACCAAAACATTTCAGCTCAAAAATGAAATATTTCAATTTGGAAATATTGCAGTGATGGCTCATGGGAGTTGTAGTTTGGCTTCCTTATGCTTCCACTCCACTCTATCCGCTGGACTCCTTGGTGGGACTATATCTCCTGTAAGGAACCATGGTCATGGAGAGGTGCCTGGCCAGGGTGCATCATGATAGAGGTGGTGCCTTACAGAAGCCTAGCCCATAAAGGACAAGGATGACATGAAGCAACCAAACCACAATATGACTCAGGAAATTCTGTGATAGCATTTCCAAAATCAAAATGTTTTGGATGTTCTTTGTTTTTTTATTCAGATAATAAAAACAAACAAATTTTCCATAGAAAAACAGACTTTTTTGAAGGAAAAAAAAAGTTGGTTTTGTCAAAAATCCATTTTTTAGGCTAAATTAACAGCCCCTGTGGAAATTTTTCAACCTATCCCACCTACCTCCTGTGTATACATCCAATCCAGCTTCTATTAATAGAAAGGCTCTCTGTGACCTCAATGGGAGTTCAATCAGCCCCCTAAACAGCAGTACGTCTAAGAAGAGGCTGAGGTTGGGAAAGGAAGATGTTTAGGTCAAACTTTGGCTACCAGAACTGTAGAAACAGTGGCATTACAACTAAAATTGGTCAAAAAATGATAAAATATGTTTTGCAAATGTTCTCAAAATGTTTGACTTTTTGACCAAAACCCCTGAAAATCAAAAACCTAGAGCACTAACATTCTTTGATTTTCAGGTTTTGGTGTTTCCTCCCTTTTTTAGGGGGGGAAATGTAAAAAAATGCAGGGGGACCCTCAAAATTAAAAAAAAGAGAGAGAGAAAGATATTTCAAGTAGAAAAATCAGAATTGTTTTTAAAAATCTGATCTCTTATTTTTGAGAAAGGGATGTTTTTAATCAAAACCAAGTTACCAATGAAAAATTTCAACCATCTCTAGTTACAATGCTTTGCCTCTCCTGATAAGAACATAGGCATATGGCAAGAAGCAACAGTACTGCTGCTCAGGTCAGGTGGGCAAGTGATTCATTGCCTGTTTTGATGCTGGCTATACAATGTTGGCTTGGAGGGTCTTCTTTACATGTCAGTTGCATCAGTACCAATTTTCAAACCTCACTAGCCCCCACAGGTATTTATTTAAAATGATGCCTTCCTGATGTTAGGCACATTGAAAATATTAACAAAATCAATAGGCATGGAACCAGTCTCCAGATACTAACCTTCCCACTCCCTAACCACGGACTATCCCATCATTTACCCTCTCCTGCTCCTCAAGAAAATGTCTGAGAAAAGCAACATGCCTTTGACTATATCCTGAGAGTCACAGGTCCCTCCCTAAGAACACCCTGTCACCAGACTCCAGTCACCGAAAGCAGGGGGCTCTTACTGCCAGCAGAACAGATAATCTCAGCTGAGAAATACCTAGCTGGGATGCATAGCCTTGAAACAGTTCAGCTCTCTAGTGAAGATGGTGCATGATGTGTTGGGCCTTTTCCACGGATTAAAGGGAAGACTGGTCTCAAAAGGGCCAAAGGAATGTGCTGTTAACTACAGCCTCCTTACATGAGAAGGAGAGTGAGACAACAGTCTTTGTGCATGCTCCTTTAGAAGGATAGGAAAAGGAAAGGGTGCTGTGCTATCCCAAATGAGGAATAGGACAGATCATAGATTTTGACCTCTGCATTTCCCTATCACTTTGCAAATTTAGCAAAACGTCACAGAACAGACTGACATGCCTCTGGCATTTGGCCAAATTTGGCAAAAATAAATAAAAAGGCTGAGGAACTCTGATTCCTTTATCTACGTTCTGTTAACAGCACAACTGAGAATGTGTTGATTTTCCACACAGAGCTAAGCAGACAAGGAGTGAAAATGAACATATCCATAAGCGTTACAAGTAAAACACAGCAGGCAGGCATCAACTGACAGCAGTTCTAGCCCAACAGTACAGGAATGTTTGCTGTGCTGAGTGCTGGCTTTTGCAAGGTGGAAGACCAGTGCTATCCTCACATTGGGGTGAAGGTAGCAATGGGCATTTATTTTGCCTTAAATGGGATCCAGGAAACATCACTACTATTCAGGGACCCAATTTTCATATATTTTATTTATTCATTCATTGGCAAGGCAGAAAGAGATGCAATGTCCAGCCTTGGCTAGGAGCCTACAGACAGGGAGAGTAGGAAGATGAGAGGCAGAATTTCCCACTCACTTCCATAGTCTTAGCAAAGCAAACATTCTGCTTAATTTAACTGTTAGTCAATCTGTTTTCAGACAGGTTAGCCAAATATTTTTTCTATGCAAGATATTTTTTCAGTATCATTTTTCCTTTTCTTTTCCCCAAAGCCACGCCACAACTTTACCAAAGATAAAACAAGCAAATGTGCTGAACGTGTGGATATGAAAGGAAATGATTTCCCTAGCTATGACCACATGAAAACTCATAGAATTTCCTTCCGCAAGCTCATGACTTTTTAGTGGTTTGGATGACATTGATAGGAAAAGTAAATATTAAGTATCTGATCTGAATTTACTGAGGCAGATAAAGTTAGAACAAATACCAGAAGCCCCCTTCCATTTACCAAACCAGTGATAACCCTTTTTACCAACTATCCATTTGTTCAAGCAATTTAATAGCTGTATATACACAACTCCCAGTGGTGTGATAAAGGCTTTTTCAGATGTTGTTGGCTGCATAAAATTATTTTCAATGCTCACAATATTGTTACCATAGAGATGCTAAAAAAGAAAAATCCTCAGGCAAAACCCTGAAGTTTTGATTTCAAAGGGAGTTTTGCCCAAGTAAATGTTGCAAGAGAACCACAAGGTTTGATCCCAGAACCCCACATTTTTCAGAAACAAAAAGGGCTTTAATGTCAACTGAGGAATGGCTGAGATTTTCAAATGGGAGTTGGGAACCTAACTCACAGATGTCTTTGAATATCCCAGTCTATGTAACTATAGGAGTTGCAACCCTGCATTAAATCCCATTCAACCCTGTTAGAATGTAGAAGTTCTTATCACACCAATATGTATATTCAGGCAGAACATTAAATGGTTCTAGATTATATCACTAGAAGATAGGTGCACTTATTCCATGCTTTAGAAGCTCCAAGAAAGAGTCACAGCACATGGCCACCAGTTCTAGGCCGCAGAATAAGAAACATACAGACCCTGGAGACAATGCTATACCCTCCAATACACACATGAAACCTACACTGCCAGCGCACACAGATCTGAGAGGGGAAAAAATGACCCTGAAAAAAAATCACCCCAAGTTGTATATTCATAAGGATCCTGTGCACATCCTTCAAACTCCTGCCCGTATTAAGTAATTGTATACCCTCCCTTATACAACATCTGAGCACACAGGGTCGGCTCCAGGCACCAGCATAGGAAGCATTTGCCTGGGGTGGCCCTCTGTAGGGGGCGGCATTCCGGCTAATCTTTTTTTTTTTGCTCCAGCGGCCCTCCTCCGGCCTCTTTTTGTTTTGCTTGGGGTTGGCAAAAAAGTTAGAGTCAGCCCTGTGAGCACCTAACAATCTGTAGCGTATTTATCCTCTCAACACCCCTGCGAGGTAGGGAAGTAGTATGACAAACAGGAAACATAACATGGAGATACTCAATAACTTGTCAAAAAAATAAAAAATAAAAAAAAGGAATACAGAACAGGGCCCTCGATACCATCCATGATCTCATTATCTTATGGAGGGGATACATCAAGGAAATGACAGGCAAAACTTAGCATTGGCCTGAAGAGTAATTTAAAGCAAGGAAGAGAAACTGGAATGACCCATTTCCCCTAAAATTAGAACCTAGCCAAGCCACAAAACTCAGAGTAAGTCTGAACCAAATCTCTCTGAAGCCTGAAAGAGGGCAGTGTCCAGAGAAGCAAATGTACAGTAATAAATTGAAACCCAGTTCCAGGATCAGTTAGATTAATAGATTATCAAGCCAGAAAAGTCCATTGTGATCATCTAGGGGTTGTTCACACAGACATTTAGCATCTGGCAAGCTAGGGTGTGAAGCTATGCCATTCTAGCTTGCCTCATAGACCCTGTTGATGCACACTGATGGTTTGTTAATGCATTTGATCTAGACCCAATTCAAAAAGGACTAAATCCAAACTCAGGAACGAACCACCAACGTGCATCAACAGGGTCCAGGTCAACATTTAATCATCAGCAGATTAGTGTGGGGTACATTCATACCATGGCTTGCCATGAACTAAATATTCCTGTAGACGTCCCCCTAGTCTGACTAACTGCCTAACACAGGCCATAGCACTTCCTTGAATTAATTCCTGTGTTAACTACAGCATAGTGTTTAGGGAAAAAATCCAGTCTGAATTTTAAAGTTTCCAGTGATAAAGAATCCACCACAATCCATGGTAAATCATTCCGGTGGTTCATTATTCTCACTGTTCATCATTTGTGCCTTTTTGCTCACCTAAATCGTCTAGCTTCAACTTCCAGCCACTGGATCTTGTCATACTTTTGTTTGCTAGAGCGAAGACCCTTCTATTGTCAAATTTCTGTTCCTCATTTATGTTCAAAGTCAATGGGAGTTCAGTTCCTTAATCTACTAAAACCCTTTTTATAAACCCTCCTAGGCATCTATTTGCATTCTCGGGCACCCAGTTAGGTGCAGCAAGTAAAAATGACAGTATTAAAACACATCCTTCCACACAGAGATACACAAGCCTCAACTAGTACTGTGCCTTTATTGTCTCTAATCTGAGAGAGATTTCAATAAGAACCCTGTGCCCACACAAACACCTGAAATTTACCATTAGATAAGATGTAGTTGTAGCTGTGTTGGTCCCAGGATATTGGAGAGTCAAGATGGGTGAGGTAATATCTTTTATTGGACCGTCTGTTGGTGAGAAAGACATGCTTTCAAGATTACACAGAGCTCTTCTTCAGGTCTGTGTAAACTCAAACGGTTGTCTCTTTCACCAATAGAAGTTGGTCCAACAAAAGATATTACGTCACTCACTTTGTCTGCCCATTAACTAAACTACATATATTAGTTTTTATCCATCAAGTTTTTTTAAAAAGAAACAAAAACTGCTGTGTGACCCTAGAAAACCTGCTTGCAGAAACTCAGATGCTGTTCTGCAGCATGATTTATTGTTTGCCACTGAGATTTAATGCTAGTTACTTGACCCTTTCCCTTACATACCCTAATTAAATGCTTTTAATAATTATGGTAATTTGGTCATGAATATGAACAAAAGAGCTCAAGAAGGGGATTTTCCTTCATTGTATCTATATTTACTGTACATTGCATGAATTCCTTCCCCTATGCAATACAGAGCCAGAAAATCATCTGTCAAGGGATGATGGATGATCAAGCCTGCTAGTTAGGCCTCAGGGCCTGGCCCTGCTGCTATACTTGACTTAGCCTTCAGTAGGCACTAAGTGCTCTGTCAGATTCCTGCCAAGGGAAAAGCATATGCTTGTAACTCCCAAATGTGTGGGAACCAGAGTAAACAGAGACATTTTTAATGTTACCACACATTTTAAATCTGCTGTGTCATTTTCCTGTAAGCATTGTCCATATTTTGTAATATATGCAGTCATTATGGGTTTGTGGCTCTGCCCGTCATTATTGTTCTTTGTTGTACGTTAACCAAAAAAACAAATGACAAATAAAAAGAATGCACAGAATACAAGACCATTTGACTGACTGCCACATGCTGCTAGCAGGATGCAAAATAAAGATGGGTTTGTGGAGTGGGAGGTTCTTCCTCTTACCCCCAAGGACATTTTGCTGGTTTGTTATGACCAGGTTTTTTTCCACCTCACACAGATTTATTAATTCAGTGTTTTTTCCACAGTCCCCTGGGGGCACAGTATCACCACCACGAGTTATAACTGTGCCATAGTTAAGGGCCAGATTCCATGCCTGTTTCTACCCAGAAATCCCATCAGCCTTTGGTGCTGTCTGGGTGGACAGACAGCAGCATTAGACTCAAGATCGTAAACATTTCCATGACGAGCCCCATTTCTCAGAGGGGCCAGGCACAACGGCATGAATTGAGGATGATATTTCAAATCAGAGACATTGTTTTCTAATGCATTTTTATCTGATATTATAGAATGGTTCTAGAAGGCATTTAAAATTATTTTTAAAGACAAGATAATGGGCCAAATTCCTCTTTGGGAGAGCTTGCCTCTAATACCAGGAGTGTATTTAGCCCTTTCTGTGTTTCTTTCATAACTAACATTTCAGAATGCTTATATGGGGAATGAAGATTTAATTCAGCCAACATATTCCAAGGTTGATTATCCTCATGAGAGAAACACCCACTGACGTTAACGAGAGTTATGCAAACAATCTCGAATTCTTTTCACAGGGTGGATAGAGATTGGTCTGCAAATCTAGTGAAATGCATCAGTTTCAGCTCTTCCTTCAATTCTAAGGTGTCTCTCCCCCCACACCTGGCTTACCATGAGTTCTTCTGTGGATGAAGCTCACCTGCATTTATTTCAGCCACCCTACCTCATATACTTGGAGAGCAGTCAGAGAAGGAGGCCTCCCTCTATGCCAGCCCCCTTTGAGACTGCAGATGGTGGGAGCTAGTCAACCATCTTCACCCTGAAAGGCACCACTAGAGCCTCAAAAGGGGAAGGGGAAACACTGGAGCCTTCTGAGGTACATGAGGAGAGAGATTTTTTTAGGCCATTCAGGATCATCATCATGATTCATACAAACTTTGAATTTCCTCAATTTTTACCTGAATGTCTATCAGAGCCCTTATTCCAGTCCATGATAACCATTCTCTCTCTCTGATCACATAAGGATTGCCGTTTTCATCCCCGAGCTTAAAAGCATCTCAGATGAGGATCCACTCTTCTGCGATATCGCTAAGGATTCCTTTTTACCCAACACAGACAAGACTATGTTGTATCGAAACATCCAGTCAATGCTGTCATACAGGTTCACAGGACTTTGGGCTTAGCTGACAGCTATGAGTCCACCTCATTATTTGTAACAGTGCATTCATCCCAGCACTCTCCAGGCCTCCCTGCCACACAGGGTTGTCACTCAGCGGCTGCAGAGTAGTTCAAATGCCCTGATTCACTCAGTTAAAAGCCCTTAGGGCAAACTGTTCCAAAGATGATCTCTACCACACTCCTGAATCCAGTGCACTGAGACCCAAAGAGGATATTGTGACCAGAGACCTACAGTAATAATTCCCAGTTCAGCAAACAAGCTCCTCATTGCAAACTCTCGTAGGGCTCATGCACTAGCCAAGAAGCATCCAGAGTAATTGTGTCAGCAATTCTCTGATACCATTTTAAATGCTATCAAGTTTAATAAAACTTGAACTTGCTATTACAACAGAGTACAGACTGTACTCCGTGTTCCTTTAAAATTGATGGAACAAGCCAATTTTTCCAGGTTTCTAGGCATAGCGTGTATTAAATTATAATAAGAAAATAGCTATTTAAAACCATGAAATGAAAGACTAAAATCTACAGTTAGAAGTCAACAGACATTTGAGATTTTTCACGTTATGTTTCAGTTTGTAAGTACTAGGATATGGAAAAGACGAGGGGACAGCTGCACTCGCTGTGACTTGCTAACCCTCTTGTCATTCCATTGCCTAGCTTGCACACCTCTGTTCTATGCTGGCCTTGCATGAAGCACTGCTTTGCTGCATAGCTTCTTACACCTCTGCCTTCACCTACTGGAAGGGGTGCTTTAGCTCCTTAGGGAGGTTCTATTGTATTTAGACAGACAGAAAGAACGGTTTTGTAGCAGGAACACTGAGCTAGGAGCCAAGAGATCTGAGTTTTAGTCCTAGCTCGGCCATAGACCTTCTTTGTGACCTTGGGTGAGCCCGTCGAGCACTCTGTGCTCAGTTTCTGATCTGTAAAATGTAGATATTAATATTTCATGGGAAGTTGAGGCTGCCTTGTGAGGCACTCAGAAGCTACAGGGATGAACACCATTAAAAAAAAACATAAATAAACATGAAGAGCTCTGTGTAGCTCCGAAACGTGTCTCTTTCACCAACACAGGTTGGTCCAATGAAAGATATTACTTCACCTGCCTTCTGTCCATATATAAAATACCCCAACTAAGAGGAAGTTCCTATGTAGAAAGGGCTTAGAAGAAGAAGATTCTTTTAATGAGTTAACAGATTGTGTCAATATTCATTCCTAAATATAGATTTTAATCTAGCAGAAAAAATGATCATTGAGATTTTTTCCCCACCCCGCCCACACCAAGTACCATCTAAGTCTCTCATTCCATATTCTTGTCCTGAACAACCAACCATTCTAAAGAGAGTTTTCATTAAAACCTGTGATATTGAAGACTGTGCTTTGAAAGGATAAATTTCCCAGGCAGCGAGTCTGGGTGGGGAGCTGTGAGGCTCTTGTTGTCATGTACAACTGGCTGGAACCCAACACAGAATAAAACAAAGCTCTTGCAAGCCCCCTTAATCACCGAGTGATCACTGAACCCCACATATGCCATCCTTGGTCCGCCCACACTTCCCTCTGGAGTCTCTGGGGTCTGTGTGCATGGATGAAGACATACTGTGAGGCTTATTTTGTAAGCCTCTATGCTTTGTTTAGAATTAAATGCACTTTCCAAATTTCTCATGTAGCCCCTGATACAGGCATGCACGTCAGAGTGTACTAAATGTACACATGCTTAAATACTATAGACATCAATGTTATCTGCATTAACGCTGTATATGTTGAGTGCATATAAAGCCTAGCTCACAGTCCAATTAAGTCTTCCATGGTCTTCAATAGAAATTGGATCAGGCCAATGAAAAGAACATTAATCTCATATGCTACTAATCTGACATTCTTCTTGAGCATTAAATTCATTTGAATTTACAATATATAAAATATGGGATTTTGGGAGGAAAATTCTTAAGCATTTCATCAAAGACATAAGCAATACAGGAAAACTTTGACTATGGCTCACATACAAATCAAAGGGTACGTCTACACTACCCACCAGAACAGCGGGTAGTAATTGATCTATCGGGGATTGATTTATTGCATCTACTGTAGATGTGATAAATCAATCCCCAAGCACACTCCCCGTCGACTCCTGTACTCTACCTCCACAAGAGGTGGAAGCGGAGTCAATGGGAAAACAGCAGCGGTCGACTCGCTGCTAGGTGGACAGCCAGGTAAGACGACCTATGCTATTCGCGTAGCTGAAGTTATGTATCTTAGGTTGACGCCTCCCTCCCCAGTGATAGGCCAGGCCAAAGTGTCTCACAATATCTATCGTTATGTTGCTAGAGCTCCTAACAGTGCACTTATGGTCAAGATATCATTGTCATTTTGAATGATCTCTTCCGAGTTACACTTTTTTACTGCCAATGACCAGAACACATTTTTACTATTTTCCATCCCTTTTGTGCTACAAAGCCAGCACACCTATGCAAGACTGATCTGGATTCTAGTCATGCTGCTTCAACCTCATTTTGTTTTTAAACTGCTCATAAGTTCTCCAGACTTTGCAAAGAATCCGTTTCCTCGGGGGTCTACATCTCAACACAGTGGGAAGGCTTGTGTCTTCCAATGACCCTGAAAGTTATTTGGATAGGAGTTTTAACTGCTGGTGGGGTCACCCAACCCAGAGTAGTCAAGGGATAGGGACCAGATGAAAAGCTGTTCATTGGTTCTCCAGGATGGGAGCAGAGCAATAGGCCAACAGCCTATCCTCGTAAACAAGTCATAGAAATAGCACAAAATAGCAATTCCAGCAAACAGCATGACAGACAGACATAATCCAACCTTGTTCATGCCCTAAGCAATATTCTCTGGCCCAGGAAGGATCCCCATTCAGATTGTAAAGACCCCATTTTGACTTTCAGATCTCAAGCTGAACTGGCAGGCTGGCAGCTAACACAACCATAATGTTTACTCATCAGAGATATGAAAGTAATTGAAACAAACAGATGTCACAAAGCCATTTTTCAGATGACTCTTCCATCTATCTGTGTTAAGAGTTCAATGTGTGTATCACCAGAGTGCCTAAGTGGCACCACAGAATAAGAGGACAGCAGTGCTTTAGCATAACTCTACTGCCTAACTTACCCAATAAACAATCTTACAGAATATACTCAGTGCACAAGTATATCAGTGCCATAGAGATACACACATGTATACCATATGTATACGTCTATTTTTATTTTCAGATCACAGTCTCTGGCCATATGAATATACTTCCAAAATTGCACAGTTCTCATATTGGCAGGCTCCGCTCAAGGGAACCAGAGTTGATTGACTCTAGACACAAATCTCCTTCCATCAGAAGAAGGATTTTCTTTTGATGCAGAAATGTTAGCTCTGTCCTATGTGAAAAATCCATCCTGAACAAAGCTGCTCACTACATGATTCAAAGTTGCAGTTGGGGAGAGGGGGGGATTTATGTTACTATAGCTACTTATAGTTTTAATATACAATGTCCCTATAGTTTTTTCTCCCTAAAATTTAAATATAGAAGCATTAGTGCAGGATAAATCTGATCCAAAGATATTCCAGGATTCAAAATCACAACCTATATATGTGCTGTGTCATTTACAAAGCTTAGAAATTAATATTAAAACTCCATCTGAGAAAATTAATGTCTATTTTTATACTTATTTTATATTTGGTATATTTAATTTAAGGCATGTAAGACTGAACATGAGGGGACTATTCTAGGATCTTAGTCATAAAATTAAATCACTGCTACAGATTCACAGAATGGTTAAATAGTATCATAAATTAAAGTAATGACATTGTAATAATTTAGATTGTCCTGAAACAATACTAAAAGTGACTAAAAATAAAACACTACATCTGGCCATTTCAATTAAAATAAAGCCTGTTATACTGTAATAAGAAAGCATTTGGAATTAATATGGTAAAATATATGCCACAGAATCCTTTGCTCTGATTGACTGAGACTGATTAAACTCTGCCGTGGGCTCTGGCCACCCAGGGGAAGCTGCACTGGATTACACAGCACTACGGAGACATCTTCTTTAAATAGGTATTTTAGAAGTCATGATCCCCTTTTCCACTCCATGTTCTCTGTAAACATTGGGGAAATAAATCATTCGTCAGCCACTGAATATAAAAGGGAGGAGAAAACGCAGAACTTGAGATAAAAATGGTTGTGTTTCCTGAAAGAGACATGGAGGGTTTTCTATAAAATGAAAGTGCCATTGAAAGACATGTTAGATCCATGGAGAGCTATTCTAGAAGCATGAAATTCACCAGGTGCAGAGGACCAGTACAAAGCTTATGTAACATTTTAATAATAACTTAATAGTATTTTAAGGGCTTAAATGGGACACAGGTGGAGCATAGGCCTTGCACTATCCCTCCGCACTGGAGTGAATTTAAACTTCTGAGTATGTCTTCACTGCAGTTATCTACACTGGAGTCACTTCTGTTGCATTGGCCTCACTCAAGTGAGAATAGCCACACTGCAAAGGAACACTCAAGTTGCCACATCTACGCTGGCACTGTTCTCAAATATGTATGGCGCTAAGGCTTCTGGGGGCATATCCCATAGTTCCTTGTGCTGCAGTAACCTGAGCCACTCTAGGAACCTGTTCGTTTGGACAAATAGGGGATATTGTGGGAAGGCAGCAGAGGAGTAGCAGCACTCAAGTGGTGCTAGCCTGTGTCCCCACTACTGAGTGATTATGTTATCAGCCAACAAGCAGTGCTCACTCAAATTTTAGACACTATCACCACTCAGGCCAGCCATTGTGAGTCAAAAGCTCCACCAGACTTGCTATCTGTATGTGAATGGGATGCAGTTTAGGGGGGAACACACACATTTTTACTGTAAAGTGATCTTGAGTTATATGTTGGTAGTCTATCACTGATGCTGATGACAATATTTATAACAAGCTCTTAAATGAAGGTAATTGCAATGCACTTTCTTGAGAGAGATTTGCTCATTAGTCCCGCTAAATCCTGAACCACCAATGATGTAGGGGGAAAAGGCTTGATCTTACAATAAGTTGAGTATTTCCTGGAGGACATTTAATTCCTCAACTCCCGTTGGAATCAGAGAGCCAAATCTGGAAGTGTCAACTCCTCTTAACTGAACGTCAGTTTGTCCGAGTAAGGACTTCAGAATTTCACCCAAAAAAGAACTCAGTATCTCTCCCTATTTCACATCCCTCAAATAGGGATTTCACAAACCTCTTATCTTAACCTCTTTGGCCCAGAAACGTGACTGGAAGTCTCAGGAGACCTTCAAAAGTCTCCCCTTTTCCAAGACTTCCCGCTTTCATTTTAGGCAGGAGCATTGCAAGACAAGATGTGTTTCTTGCTAGGTCTCAGTACTTTCAGTTCTGCTGACAGTGTAGAAGGAGGCAGTGAGGAGGGGAATAAAACTTCAAAGTAATAATAACTGGAGAGATTTTTTTGAGATCTTTTTCAAACCTCAGTAGAAGATTCAGTTCCCATCAATTCAGTGTTTGACAGTTCATCCGCATGTTCGTTTTGAGATCAAATGTCTTTTCCCACCCACTTCTCCATGTCAACAAGTGAGAATGAATGTAAACTTGGGTTCCAGCTTTGTTTTAAGAAAAAATGCCTTTTGAGTTAGGCAATTATTAACCCCATTTTACAAATAGAGAAACCATGACATGTATGTACACACACACAGCAGCTTGCCTTAGATGCACAGGGGTTCAGTGCATTGATTGTGGACATGACATGAAACATGACTTTATGAAACATGTTCTAAACACAGGAGAGCCCAAATCAGGAAACATTTATATAGACAATATGATTCTTTCCATGTACGCTAATAACATAGACTTGCTGGTGTAAATGGATGTAACTACAGAATCACGTTGTAGATTGGAATATTTAAGTCAATTGAAAACACCGATTTACACCAATCAAAAATCTGACTCAGATGTTTGACATTCTGTGATTATATAGTGGAAAGAAGTTATCTGATAAATTGCACAAGCAACTGTTTTGCACATACAGAGTTGCATGTGCACATACAAATCATTCAGTCATCTGTGCTTGCAGAATCTTGCAGATACATTTTTGCTGGCCAGAAAATAAGTTGGTTTGAAGCCTACCAAAAATTGGGCCCTGAGAGATCCACAGCACTTCAAATGTGCAAAAAAAGAGCATCAAGGATTTAAGCTGTGATGAGCACTGGACTGGATGGTGTAAAGTTTTCCCAATGGCAAGAAGCTGTTTAATGTTGAGAAAACAAATATTTATAATTGTTGACACTTGTGCTGGAGTAACTAAGCCAAAACATTAAGTTTCTCAACCACAGAAAGAAGATTAAAAATCTTAGAGAATCTGGATGCATTTTCTTTTGGCGGTAAAGATGGGGTGATTGGGTGGAGTTCAAGCACAAATGTTCCTCTTCATATTTCCTTTTGGACTGGAGCCACAGAAACCCATTTAAAAAAAAAAAGTTGGTGCAGTGGAGGTCAGATATAGCATTTCTGTGAAGAGGAAAGTTTGGATTTAATGGATTATTTTGCAAGGAAAATATCTGTGGCATTGCTTCAGGAATCTTATAATGATAAAATCAAGGATACGTTCAAGTATTGTATTTTCAAAATAATAATTTCCAATAGAATATTCAGTTACCCACATCATCAGATGGAAGATTTTTTTCTTAGCAAGAAAATATGGGGGTTGAATAATATCAAAAACCCCCAAAACAAAACAAAAACCACCCACTTGTTCTCCAAAAGAAACAAAAAAACAAGACAAACAACTGCTAGACCAAAAAAAAGCTGCTTAGCCACTGGAAGTAAAATAACTCATTTCTGAGAAACATTCTAGTTTCCCAATATCACCATTCTTCATTGGGATTTAAAAAACCCCACTTTAGCTTAATCACAATGATCCAATAATCTTTCGTTTCATGCCATCTTTTGCCTTTATGGCTACATCTTGTTCCAATTTGGGTTTCATCCATCCCAGTTTCAAAATAACCATGACTTTCATATAGGCTCTCCATATACCAGATCTCATATGTTTGTGACCCTAAATAAACAAGGGACCTTTGATGTTCTTATGTACTTCAGACCACTTTGTCATTTCCAGTGATATATGAGCCACACTGTAATGACATGCAGTCATTATTGGTTTGTGGAAGTGCCTGCTGCTTCTTCTCTTGATGTAAGTTCATCATAGAACAAATTTACTGTAATCTTTCTGTTAACCAGTACTTCCCTATTATGACACAGAATGAGAAGGGGGTCATGGAGCATTAGGAGTTTGAAAATGGAATTTTTGTTCATGAGACATCATGTATTTGTAGTAAACAAGGGCTCAATTCTAAAAGGAGGAGGAAAAATAAGAGCAACAGATTAATGACCTTAAAAGCAATGTCCAGAAAACAAACACAAAACATTTGCTAACTTACAGACAGGTCTACACATCTAGCACAGCAGCTTCGTTGTGGCATTGTGTGTTCATCCTATTACATTTCCAGGCTGCTGTTCAAGGCTGTTGGGTTTTGGCACTGTCAAAATGAAACAAAGATTATGTGGTACCATATGTCAAGCAGCTGAAGCAAAGAGTTACTGTTCTAAAATGTTTGCCTTCCCCATTTGGAGAAGTTGTGGGGGGAGCGACACACAAAAAATAAAGAGGTGGTGGGGTGGAGAAGGTGAGCTGGTGCTTCTGCCCCTGACATTTCAGCAGTTCTGGCAGCATCTCTGAGGATGAACGTCTGGGTGTTGTTGTTCCTACCCAGTGCTACAAAAAGTTCATGTTTTGCTCAAGAGGGGTGTGTAGGAGGGAACTTTAACAATTATTTTTTAATGCAAATGAATGTTTATTTCATGCTCTCAAGCTTTTAGTCTGGGTTGTTTGTGACAAACATTCCACAATAGGCTATTTAAAGACTAGCATATGTGCCAGTGCTGAAATACACGGAGATGAAGTCGTTAGACAATAAAAATGAAAGATGACAATAACATGCCGCTAATGGTTTTAAATGATTACATGGTAGAATATTTACTGGTACATCATGGACAGGCTATCCCCATTGCTCTACACAAACCTGTGCTCCATCAATAAACTAATCTGTATCATGTAATACATGATTCTTCTGTTACAAAAATGTCTTGTCTGTGCTATGGTTTCAAACATAAATACAGATGTTGATATAAGGGGTTCACATTGCTATACATCAAATAATTCAGGTTTCTGCTTTACCATGAACTGGTTTGTCCTGGGCTAGGCCCACTGCTCATGTAAATTGACTTACTTCAATGGATGTCACACTAGCTGAGGATCGGGCTGTAATCCTATTCAAAATGAGTCCAATGGGATCAAGATTTAGCCCTCTGATAAAACAATCCTCACAATACTTCAAGTTTAACTAATTCTACTGGCCAAATCTACAACTGTCATCCAGACTCCAACTAGCTTCAGGATCAATTTTTCACGTGTTTGCTGACACAATTTGGCCAATTTTGCTCAGGCAACACATGGTGTTATACGTAACATCACTAAATATTCTGAGGGGTCGATACAAATTAGGCAGGTAAAACAGGTACGTTAATTGTCAAATTAATCTGTTTTCACCAAGTAGTAGTGACAAACGCAAATCTGACTTTCCTTAATACAGAATTTGGTTTAGACTTTCCTCCATATTTAACTATTTATATTCCTGTTTAAAAACAAAACAAACCAACCCTGGCCAACTTCAGACCAAGCATAAGTGGGTGTAATTTCATTGACTTCAGTGTAGCTGGATGACTTACACCAGGTCTGAATTTGTGCCTCATAGAGAAAGTAAATAGAGCAAAAAGGACATTTGTGACCCACAATATGTGTTTTGCTCAGCTGCTGCAGAGCTTGGAAAAGATGCTGTGGTAAACCATTTCCAGAGCTGTGGTAAAAATACTACTGATTTGAGGTAAGATTTTCAATCGCTCCTAAGTACATGACAAGCCTAAGTCCCAGTGACTTTTAGTGAGATGTGGGGCTTGTCTACACAGTGCTATGGTTTGAACTAGAAGGGGTGAATTGTAGAGTGTTTCATGCATTGAGTTCTGTCGGAAAAACAGGAGTATGTTAACACACACAAGGTACTTTTCAGTTTGCACCAGCAGGGTTTACACAGAGCAGTTAGAGTGCAGTGTGTTAGAATACTCCACAATTCACATCCATCTGCGGCACCATGTAGATAAACCCTTAAGCTCCCAAGTACCTTTTGAAAATTGAGACTTAAATACTTTTGAAAATTTTACCCATTGAAATGCTGACAATGAAGTAAACCTAAAGCAGCCAGTCTGGTTTGCGTTTCACAAGGGAAAAATAAGTATCTATATTTGCTCGACTAGTATATGTGGGAAAAGGACAACATTGGGCAAGAAAAGACACACAGGCTAACGTTTTCAAATGTGGGTGCCTAAAGTTAAGCTTCAAAATCTATATCTAGGATCCTAAACAGGAAACCTGATTTTCTAAGGTTTTGAACACTCACAGCTCCCACCTTGAATTCAGCTCAGCACCTCTAAAATTAAGCATCTTATTTTAGAAGACTAAATATGGATTTAAGTGCACCTACATTTTTTAAAAAAACTTTTGCTGCTACGTTAAGGTTTTGAAAGGACATTGCAAGAAAAAAAGAACCAAAAAAAAGTTCTTAGCATTGTCTCTTTATGTTGATGTCATGGTCAGTAGCTGCAGCATATTTTAAAATCCCATACATAACGTCTCCGCAAATTTTTAATGCTGGCCTCTTTCCCATCCAATTAAATTTCTATTTACATAATGATAACTAAACATGTTAACTGTACAGACACATCAAAACACATCTTACAAAAGCTGGTGCAAAGTAATAATTCACAATTAGAATTGTGTGGAAAGATTTCCAAACAAAGCAAAACTGTAGAATTATGGCTTGTCTCCATTTTTGTTTATTAAAAAGGCATACAAGGAAAAACCAGCACACATACACACATCTTTGCAAATTAGCACTGTATGTGGAAGCTGGTTTTCATGTGACCAACGGGACTTGAATTTATCTGTGGTATTTGTGGTATTTGTTATGACCATCATTCCTGTAGTGTCTGGGTGTGTCTCTCACTTAAAAACACCCCTTTGAGGTAGATAAGTGTTATTATCTCTGTTTTACAGATGGGGAACAGAGCTATAGATATACCAAAAGGTTTGTCCAAGGTCACTCTAGCAGACAAAGCAGGTCTTTGAATTCACATCTTCCAAATCCTATGCTATTTCCTTGACTATTGGTCTATCCTTCCTTACTAGTCCACTAAAATAGATTATAAAATGTACAAGAAAATGGCAAATTAATTTAACAATGACTTTGGATAAGCTTTTGTCCTGGCAAAACTCCCCTCACTGAATACATGCTATAACTCCCAGTACATTCAAGCTATCACAGCCTTTGAATACACCTGTGGGAATAGTTTAGTAGTTTTCAGTTACAAGACTAGTGTCCTGTCTCTAAACCACAAGTCGGCCATAATTTATACCAAATTATAAAATGATCCCTACCAGCTAGTACAGAAGATTGAACATGATGAGGAAGCTGGGGAAATACCACAGCACACAAAACTACTCTTGCTGAAAGAAGCAGTAAACAGGGACCAACAATACTTGGTGCCTATCCAACCTCATTCCATCCTGCAAAGACAGGAAAGGTTTTAGCCACTGTGCATCCCAGGCAGCCAACACATCATGGGGAACCTGTCAAGAATGTTACAAAGTGAGTGAGCACACAGAGCAGCACTCATCCAGATACGTTGCTACTCATATCCAATGAAAGAGAGTGATGGGGCAGGACTCACCACTGCGGTGGTGCCTCATGGCCAGTAGGGGAATTAGCTCTTCTTACTAGTGCGCCCTCATCTGGTGATGTCTTGCCACCATCACTTCTGCTCCAGGAGCCGGGTCACTCCAAGGACCACACCATCCTCTTCAGAACACAGCCCTCCAGCTGTGCCACATGCTGTGCTCCCACCCTTCCAGGGGACAGTATTGTGTGAGACACAATTTGAGTTCCCTCACTTCCTCCTCAGATCCTACCTTACACCAGGCATCAGAACTGTACCTTTTCAGCTGGGACTGCTGCTGTTCATTTACCTTGGCCTTCTTTCTGTCATTCCCATCCTTACATGCCAGCACAGAACTGATACGTCTCCGAAGTTTCTCTTAAATTAAGGGTGTTCAGTAGAGGTGGTCACAAAAATTTCAACAAAATATTTTTCCATTAGAATTTGTCAAATCATCCACATGAAAATGTTCCACGGAGAAGTTTGGATTTCAACAGTGCTCTGATAGAATCCTAGCAAGGTGCTAATGGAAACCTGCCTGGTTCCTTGCCATTTTGCCCAGCTGGTTACTTGCCAGCCCATCTTGTGGGCTGTTGGGAAGCCTGGGCTTTCAGGTTCTGCAGCTCTGGGGCAGGCTGCCAAGCAGACTGCCCTTGGACTAGGGACTCCAGAGCTTCCAGGTTCCATAGTTCTTGAATAGCGCACCATATAGAGTGTCCCAGGAGACCCCAGGGCTTCCAGGATAGATGGGTCAGGGTCAGCACACCAGGCAGATTGTTAAGCTGGGATCCAATCCTTTCAGGGAAAATTCTGAAGTTTCTGGGCTTTGGAATGAAACCATATTTTGAAATAAAGAAATCCTCTGTGAAATGGCATTCTTTTCTCTGCCCAGCTTGAATGTAACACAATCTGTAAACTTGCATACAAATGATGGTGCATCCCAGTGGCCTGAGCATATGCTTTAGAGTTCCAGTCCTGTTAAGATTTTATTTTCATTAACATTCTTCATGAATTACCTTTTTCCTTGCACTTCTTGTATGGCAACAGGAAAATGCTTCGCTGCGTTTTCAGCTTTTAAGGTTCATCCTGCAATCTTTCTCCGGGCAATGCTTTCATTGTTAAGCCAAGAACTAACATCATTTTTATACAGATGCAATTCCATTTACACCAGCAAGGTTATTCCAGATTTACACTAGACCCAATATGTTTTTTAAAACATTAATGGAAAAAATACTGAAGCCTTCTGCTGTCTGGAATAAAAGCCTCTAAATCCCCATGGTTCTCAGTAAAGACATGGTAGTCAAGTGAAAAAAAAAAGTTTTCCTTCTTTATTGTAAAGTAGGTGGGGATAGATACTGTTAGAGTAATGTTTGTATTAACATATTTTGGGAAAGGGACATACCAACCTGAAAATGACTCTTCTGTCTGAAAATTATGTACATACTTGTGTTACAAATAACACCGGAAGTTATTAGAAAAGAAAGATGAGAGGGAAAGTATTTTCTCATTTTTCAGAATGTTTCAGAAATTTGTTCATTTGTCAACATTTTGTGCATAATCAACTCTGCTCTTTCTCCTGTAGAGTCAGTTTCTTTCTTGCAAACAAAACAAAACAAAAAAATACACACACATAAACCCTCCTCAAAACCTCTTAAAAATCAACAAGAGGAAAAGGGGCAGAAGAAGTAAATATTTTAAGGATTAAAAAATTAAAATCAGGACAGTCTATGTAAACTAGATTTTTTTAAGTAGTCAACTTAAAACAGTCCAAATGGACCATGTTATTTAACCCTGATTCAGTAAATCAAGGCTGTACGCATATGTTTAAATATTTTGCTGAACAGGGATGAACCTCAGCCCAGGTTTATGTGTTTTGTTGAATTGGAGCCTTAAAAAAAAATTATCTGGAATTCTCAATTAGTTCTTAGCGCTTTTCTGAAGCCACAGGCTTGTTCTGATCCTCTGCCCAAAGATAGGTGAAAAAAATCACAAACTCCCCCAAACCACACAATTTATCTGATCAGTGACAAAAATATCTGTGTATTATTGTTATCCACAGATATCAAAATGCTGTACAAAAGGAAGTCAGTCTCACTATCCCCATTTTACAACAGTACAGAGAAATGGAAGTGACTTGCAGAAGTCCAGGCAGAAGTCCCAGTTCAGTGTTCTATACAGTAGGCAACATAATGCAGTTTATTTTTAATTTTTAAAAGCAGATCTATGGCTTTCTTTTTGGATCTCTCTCCCCTCAATGCAGAGCGCCTTCATGTGGATTTAAGAACAATACAAGGGGAGGAGCACGATCTTAGTTAATTCTGCCTATTCTAACATGGCTGTTTTTAAAGATTTCAGATTCTTGTTAAGGCTTAGAAATTCTTTAGCCTTTTTTTAAACACCTTCTGCAATGAGAAAGATCAGATTGTCAAATACACACACTCCTCCATGATCGGAAAATGCTGAAATCTGGTTGCTCATATCTCCAATACTGCCTTGGTTTTGCTCTCTCTTTCTGGCTTTTGAGTTATTTTTTCAGTACTCCTCTTTCTTTTCAGTGCTATGCTGATATCACATTCAATTTATAGCCAAAGATAAATCTCATTGTAACTTTGGTCCCATATTAAAAAAAAAAGTGGATTACCAAAAAATGGTAAAAACATTGAAGAATTTAATTATCTAACTAATCTCATGGACTTTTAAAAAAGCCAACTCATGGGTAGCAAAACCAGAAGTCACTAGACATTACTAAATCACCTCAGGCAAGCAAACTGAGGAGACTAGACAACTGGCTGATCTGGAGCTGGGCATTTAAGGAGATATGTAAGTCACACTAAAATCAACAGAAAAAATCCTATTGACTTCAACAGGCTTTTGAGTAGAAAGTAAAGACCAAATTAAGTATAGCATTTAAGCACATACTTTGTTTTCATTGATGTCAATGGCACTTAAGCACATACTTAAATTTAAACGTGCTTCAGTGCTTCACCCAACACATATGTACTGCTGGCTACAAGCCTTTGAGGAACCCAAAGACATGTCCAAAACTAGCTGGCACACACCTTAAGAAAAAAATGCAAACGTGTTCCTGATGTTTTTGAGAGGATACTTGAATGTATTCAATTTATTGCTAGTGAAATTGTAATATAGCACAGACAGCCCAAAATACTGCAAAGTATGCTTCAGGCAAACCTGATATCTGGGTCTCAGAAGAATAAACATTTATAAATTACGCAATCTAATTTTATACAATGAAAATTTACAATACATTTTCTATGCCTATTGATCCTGATTCCATTGGCATTACCAGAACAATTGATTTAGCCATTTGATCAGTTTGAAAAAGGGGTAGGGAATATAAAGTTTTAGTGGGCTTTATAAATTCAAAGCTACAGAGTTCAAGTCCAACCAATCATACAATAAACCATGGAGGTCATAAATGAAACAAATCAAGTTCTGTAATTACAACATATTTTATAAATGTAATAACATACTACAGGCGTGTTTGATTTAGCCAGAATGTGCAATAGCTGTTTCTTTGAAGGCTGCAACAATACATTTCCCAAATAAATATGCTCCTGTTTGTGTCTAAATCTGGTTTAGTTTGGTTTGTGCATGTTTGAATACCCAAAAGAAAATGGGTCATCAGTTTACAGCACTATGGTCAAAATGTAGCTTTGAGTCATCATGTCTAAAAATTTGTTTAATGAGAGTACAAAAGAAAATTGCAAAGTGCTACACATCATCCCTTGTCGTGTTGTCGTGTATGTGGGTATATGGAGGAATATGTATTCCTATTATCCTCCTGCATGAGCGATCAAGATACTGAATCCCATCATATAGGAATAAGCTACCACTGTGATCTGCACTTACCCATTCCTGAAGCTAGTACATAGATGGAGGTTCGGGAATGGAAGAAGCCCCAGCTTTGCCTCCACTCGTTGTACCAACTTGTGGGGCTGAATCAGCCCTGGGGATGGCACAGTTGTTTGCTGCTGGTATAGGCTAGCATCAAATTACTCTCTCCTAGAGCAAGAAGGAAGGCTTGCTGAGCCACAATTCCTTCCCTGGGAAGCCCCCAGGGCAGCATAGAAATGCTCTTATAGCCTTACAGCAGGCTGTGACCATGGATCCCAAAACGATTTGCCTTCCCCACATTTTAACATATGGGAGCCGATTCTGCCAACTTCACTGGGAGTAGAGCACAATTATTCCAGCAGGAACATTCAGTGGGACCATTGACATTGCAGAGCCCAGCTCAAAGTCAGCCGTAGTGTCAAAATCAGACCTACTGCATCACCAGTAGCCCATAATAAAAAAGAGCACGGTATTGATGTACTGTATTGTGATTTCAAGAGAGAGTCACAGCACACTGCTCCTATTTTAAATTTCTTTTGAAGACATTGCATGGGAGTTTGTTCAGCAGACAGACCAGCAGAGAACTTGAAGCGTTTCCCAGAATGCCCACAGAAAAGGATAAAACTTATGTTTGGTTGCTTTGTACCTGAACCACCAAAAGCATACATTTTGGACATTGGGCCTGCTCCTGCAGCACTTGGTCATATCTTTGCCCAAGAGTCATGCAGTAAAACCTCTGGGGCAATGGCAGTACTTCTTTAAGCAAGGCTGGCTTCTGTGAGGATGGATGTTTGGCTCAGCCTTTCGTGAGGAGGGTGCAGTCAAAATAGAAATGAGCTGTACTAATGGAGTGGACTAGCAGGCTGCACTGCTAAAATGATTAGGGTAAAATAGCCAATAGCTACCAAACAAGCATAGGGGACTCGCGGAGAACAGACATCCAAGGAACACTTTTCTTTTAAAGCACTTCTTTTGAGGAGGTAAACCGATACAGCTACCTTGAAATAAGCATCAGACCAGCAATGTCACATGAGCCTCTCTTAGATTTCATTGATCAAAAATATCTGATCCTTTGTCAGTCCCTAGGTATATATTTTGTGCTGATCTTTTATTTATTTATTTCGAGACCTTGATCAGAGTGGCCTAGGTAACAAAACATTTCTCCTGCTAACATTTCCTAGACTTTCTAAATTGCATTTCCTATGTATACAGTTCAGAGGGGAAATATATCACTTTTTAAATGTGATTCCTGAAGACCCGAATGTTTTAAAAATATATCTAATGAAGACTGTGCAAATCAGATGTAGCACTCACAAGTGGATGACAATTTTTTTTCTATTATTCATCCTCATGACTAAATGAAATTTTAAAAATTTCCAAGCACGTCTAGCACCTAAGAGTAGACAATACAAGCAAGAAGAGAGTGAATAATAAATAAATAATAATAATAAAATAATAGTAATAAAAGAACTTGCTAGCACAAAATTCAATATCCCTCCTATTCCCCCTCCCCCACAAAAAATATAAACTTTCACAAACTATTAAAGCACTTAAAAAATGTCTAGGTTTATATACTTGTCTCCCTCTTTCTAATTTCTGGGACTTTCCCTTTGTGTTTTCACCCATAAGCCTTAGCTACATCATAAAATGTTACCAAATCTGACACAATGCTGACTAGGCAGACACAGACCAGGACAAATTCTATTCAAATTCATGTCAGCTAATGTTGACCCACCAAGGTTTAAATTGAATGCTCAACACAGTTTGCCCTTGTCTACATTGATCATTCTCACCATTATGGCAACTAACTTGACACTTCTCAACCATGATCAAAACACTTTTTTTAGTGTAGGGAATGGTGTAGAAATGGTCCCATAAAGCCAGACTGTAGGTGTGTTGCCCCAGGAGGACACAATGAGTGGATGGATGATCCTGTGGTAAGAACACTAGCCTAGAACTTAGGAGTCCAGGTTCACGCCCATGTTCCACTGCAGACTTTCACTTAGGCCCAGATTTTGAAAGGCATTTAGGCATTACTGTGTTCAACATTGCAATGCCTAAGTTTCATTTTCAAAAGTGATCTAGGCACATAAGAATCTAAGATAGATGGGCAATGCTGTGGGGAAGCATTTGCTGCCACTCTTCATTATCACTCTGTGGATAAAGAGCCACAGCGTCTCAGGCTGCCAATCCAACCGCTAAATGAGCATTAAAACAAGACAATGCAGACTGGAAGAAATATACACAGAACAAACAAACTATGTGCTTGCATGCCTTTTGGCAAGGGAGTGGAGACAGTGTTTTTTAAGCCAGTCTCTGAAGATTGTGGATTTCAAAGAGACTGTTTCAACTCATTCACATTTCACTCTCCTGTTTTAAAACAAACCAAAAACGGCAAAGAACACACACAGCGAGGGGGCTAAGAGAAAAGGGGTTATTAAGTTGGTCACTGATGTCTATCCCACCTCAGCAAACACATCTTATGCTCACAGAAAGGAGTGCATTACCCTCTAGATCACAACACATCCATTTTCATAAGATCATTTCAAACTTAAAAAAATCAATTTCATTGTTCAGAAAATCCTGCAGTTGTCTCCAGGCCCTTGGCTGAGAGAGTAGAAACTGAAAAATCCCTAGCTGCAGCCAAAGTCCTAAAACCATCTAACTTATGTGGGAAAATGGTGCTGGAGTGTTCAGAGAAAGCCAGCACGACACAACACACCTCTGCTAATCGAATGACTTTCTGAACAATGCTAAACAAGGAAATTATTCACAGCACATCTAACCATTGGTCTATTGACACGGTTCACAATAGAAGGGAATCACAAACTAGGGGAATAATGGTGCTTTTGCATTATTCACCCCTCGCCTTCTATGCAACAGTTCAGAGCTGTGCAAAAAATCCAGCACCCTCTATCCTGGGCGGAATTCTTACCCTAAGCCAAACATGTCAAATGTCAGGCTGGGGTTTTCAAATGAGATTGAAGGAGTGACTCTCGAAATTCAATGGGAGTTGGGCACTAAATTCCCTGAGACTCTTTGGAAAAGGCCAGCCTCAGGGCCCAACATCAGGCACCTTGTCACAGGGCATGTCTGCCCCGTAGTACCCCCTACTGGCCAAACATGGTTCCGCAGCACCTTGCTTCAGTTTCCCCTTTTCTCGGGTTCCCCTCATAAGAACTCCACCTCATCCAAAGGTGGAAAGCTGAACTCCTGGGCTGAGCTGCTCCTTTATTAAATCTTAACAAATTTGAAATAAAGGTCTCTTCTACTCAGAACTAAAATAAAGTCTCTCTGGCCTGTAATCTCCTCCCTCAGGTTTGGGGAGTTCCAAAGTGAGGGCCTGTGCTTCCGGGCTCTCAGCAGCTCCTCCAGCTGTTTCCCTCACAAATCCTTTCAGTAGCTCTCTGAGTAATTCTTTCCCTTACCTCCTTGGGGATGAGAGAAGTTCACAGGTAGCCGTCCTTCCCCTGCTCCTAGCTCCCCCTTTGTAAGGCCCAGGTGCCTTCTCATTGGGCAGCAGGTCATCAGGCCACAAGTGCCCTGGATCCATTTCTCTTAGGGCATGTCTACAGAGTAGCTAAGGGAGCGAGAGTCCCAGCTCAGGTAGACATACCCCCATTCGCTCCGCTCAAGCTAGCTAGCAATTAGAGAGCAGTGCCGCTGCTGTGGCTTGGGTAGCTGCTCAAGCTTGCCACCCAAGTACAGTCCTGCCCACTTGTTCTTGGGTGCAAGCCAGAGCAGCCGCAGCCACACTGCTATTTTTCGGGGCTAGCTCAATCAGAGCTCATGTCTACCCGAGCTAGGAATTACCTCGCCCAGCCGCTATGTAGAGATGGCTTAGAGGGACCAGTCCTTCTGTGACTCACCTAATGCCATATTCAGTCACCCAATTAAGTGGTTTAATGGGAATGGTGGGTGCTCAGCAGTTCTACAAATCAGATCACATATTTTGGTGCCTAAGTATGGATTGAAACTGGGAAAAGTTTTCTCCAAGCTTTGAATGTTTGGCAAGATCCCCTGCATGTGTACAGGGTAGCCCAGCAGAGTAGCAGCTTGGACATGACTGCGAGAGGATGTTCGTTCTCGTTCTCTCTCTCTCTCCCCTGCCCCCACTTCAGCCCGGCTGTTAGTCACTTAGTTCCTTGACTGAATGTTAAAAGTTATTCAGCATCCTTCTTCCTCCACAGCTCCCCACCCCCACCCCCGAAACAGTAATTAAAGATACACAGACACAACTGTGAGGTAGATACCATCAGACCCATTTAAAGCCATTGAGACTTTAAGGACCTGATCAGCCTCCCAGCTTGTGAACTGCCTCAGCCCATAGGGAACGGTGCGGGGAGGGGTATGCACCAAGCACCAGCAGATCTCATTTGTAGGATGGCGGTGGTCAGTTACTTTTGCAGCACCATTTTTGCAGAGGGCCCTTTGCACAGCCAGCATCCATGTGTGGTGAATACGTGGGCTGGTAATGGGGCTGGGGATGTTACAGGAGTGCTCTGTATCTGTGAAAGGGGCTAATTAACAGATAAGGCATCATGAGTTGGTGCTCAGTACTAGATAGCTTAGTTCCAGGAGGGCTGTGGATCGGCAAGTGACTTCCTCTGGCTGTGTTTTATATCAGCTCTTAATAGGGAGACATGTATCAGGCCCCCCACCTTGCTGTGGGGAATCCACACTCGAAATAACTCACCCTTTGGACACTCAGAGATTCTTCCCATGGGGAACCCCCTTTAAGGGGTGCAGCTGGGCCTGAGGGATTCCCTGGCAGAGTAGCTCCAGGACACTTTTTTTTAGGAGTGGATTCTTCCTCTCTCCCCCTTAACATACCGCTTCTGTATTGAGCAAAAGGAACCTTTATTCACAAGCCCTAACACACTGGGTGGCAAAATGGGTCTGAAACCAGGCCAGTTTGTGTGCATGGTGGGGGAATTGCAGTACAAACATTTTGCATAACAAACTTGCCTGCTACTGTAATATCTATTTTCTTTGAATGAGAGGCAGCTATTGCTCAACATTTAAGCACAATGATGTCATGAAAAGACTGCATGAAAGAGCAGCCTGGCAAATACAGCTGCTGAACTTATTTTGTTCTCAGAGAGGTACTTGCCCTTTTTAATCTTAATATCCAAGTACCTTTTTTTAAAAAACAAGGTGTTCTTGAGGTTCATCAGAAATGACTTGGGTGATCTTCTGTTAAAAGAATGACTTTTATCCTCATTCAAATACATATTGTATTGGCTTAGGAACATCAAAGAGGCAATGTCTTTACATATTCTATTTCTAAGTAAAGAAAACGAATTCTGTCTTTATTAACTGTGGTAATGTTGATTCTTATAATGAAAAATGCACAAAAGCAATAGTTTTGATGAATAGGTAATAGAACAGCAGTGAATAAGAGAGCATTATTTTTTCTTCAGTGGCTTGCTGGGATAATGCACCAGAGGATTTTGAACCAATATCAAGGCACAAGTAAAATGAGGTCAGTGGTCTCCCCCTCCCTCCAACTAATAGACATTTTTATTGACCTTGAAAAACCACCACACAGTTCGAGTACATCTGACAATGTCTGCTTGTCATGGCCCAGCACTAAAACAGTAGGAGTGCTTTCTATCAGGCCAAAATTACTTCCAAGGGCTTGGATAATGCTGTATGACCATACCATATACAAGTGTTAAATAAGGCACTTATTTGAATTATGGCTACAGCAGAGGAAGTGGGATATTACAAGTAACACATGCATACCCAAGAGTAGATAGTTGTAGAATTCTTGCCGATGTAATAGCAAGTGACCAAGCACAAATACGGTTTACATCCTATGCCGGTAGATGGTGGGAATATACATGTGCGTGTCGATTATGCCTAGCACAATAGAGCCTTTGTTATGTTTCCCAACAGAGCTATTTATACACTGAGACTTAAACATTCCTTTCCTTCCTTGTCATCTTCCACCATTATGTCTGAGTGCCTTGGATTTTACAATGATGAGGACCATATAAGCATTTAGACAGGGGGTGAAGGGAGGAGGGAAGAGGTGGTAAATCCAGAAAACAAATGGTCATGACAATTCTCTGATTTTTTCCTTTCTGTAGCCAACAGAAGGAAACATTTTACAATATTATTATTTGTACCAAATACGATTTTTCTAATAAACTTTCTATCAGTTGAATTCAAAGGAGACTCTCTCCTGACTGCGAAAAAGGGGCAGGGGAGAAGATGAAGGAAAGTCCATGAGAGGGAATGTTCTGATGTCTTGAGTAAAACAGTATATGTTGGGGTGTGTGCCATACACAGAGGACAAGGCCTCATGTGGGCATATGGAAAGGAAGGACGATCTCTCAGAGAAGCCTGTAGCATGGGAGCAGAGTTGATGGACCATTTTCATTTGAATTTCACAAAATGAGGGCTTTTTTCCAGCAAACATTTTGAAACATTTCCCCACCCTCACCCCTTTTGTTGACCAGCTGTACATTACAGAGAGTAGTGTCTCTAGGGGTGGGGTCTATCATGTAGCGTGTGCATTTTGGGGGCAGGGGAAGGCTTAGAGGGCATGTTTCTTTCATGAATGGAGGAAGTATTCTCTTTGGGAAAGTCAGGAATTTCATGGGAAGCTCATGCATATCTTGACAGGCTGGGGGGAGAATCAGGGAGGGATGATGCTGTTTTCAGTTTGCGTGGAACAGAAGTATCAGTGTTATGTGAGAGATGCACATTGGTGAGACAAAGGTGCACTAGAGGAGGCAGAGTAAGAATTACTAGGAATACAGTAGAATACAGTAGGACAGAAAGAAAAATCTTTACAGCTACGTGAATCCCTATGGACCTACTTCAGTCTAGTCTGGAGCAGGGCAAGGTTAGGAGCCACCACCAGTGGATTTCCAAAGCTCTCCTGTTGGTAAATATGGACCATTCAAACCTGAGTGGTAGGAAGAGGAGGAGGCCCCAGTGCATCAGGGGATTCATGGGTGGTTCTTCCCCAGATGAGGAATTCATTCTGCATCTTTATATTTTCAAGATAGACCTGATTGCTAGTTTGTCCAGCTCCCCACACAATCACCTCCATCCCTGCCTTCCATTCAGCCCAGTACAATTTCCCTCATCCATCAGCAAGGACTCCCTAAGGGGCTGAATGGCACACATTCAAGTCCCTCTCAAAACCCCAATAGTGTCCTGCTGCTTACACTAACATATTTATATCATCCATTATTCAATCCATTCACCTTTTCCTCCGTCCCTTGTCTGTTCTTAGACTGTGAGCGACTCATAGCAAGGACCTTGTTTCTTCAGCACTTGGAGAGTGCCTGGCACATAGCCGGAGCCACCGTAGATAACTATGAAGACAGTTGTAATCTGCGCTCAATCAGTGTGATCTGTGAAATACCAATGTCTTCTCTGAAGTCCAGAATTACATTTAGAAACAGCCAACAAGAAGCTAATTATTCTTTGTGTTTGTCTCCATTGCTCCTTTTCCTATGGACTAAGACACTGGTTCAGCCTGCTGATTTATGCTTCAGAGAAACAAGAGACTAACAGGGTTGCACTCTGTTTCAAAGGAAGAAAGAAAAAAGTTAAAACAGAGAGAAACAGTAAATCTAGATTCTACAATATCTAATACAATGGCTCAGGACACCAGCGCAATACTAAGTTACACTGAGAAACGTTGGTATTTCAGCGATTATGGGTTTAGAAGCTGTCCGCAGTCAATCAAGTTGGAATTAACAAATAGAGTACAAACTGCATGTGGATATGTAAGTGAGGTGAGCAAGGGAGAAAAGAGTGTCAGGATTAGGAGTTAGCTCACTGGGTTTTTAACAGCCGATGTAATTTCTGTAGAGATGGAAGGAGCGGAGCAGAGAAAAGATGGAATTTAAAAGTAAAATAAGGGGAAGTAGTGAGCCATTCCTTACCCCTTGAAGTCTAAACTATTAGAAAGAAAACAGCCCTTGTGATGTTAAAGTTACTTTTTGAGCCTAAATACCTCCCCATGCTGTCAGCAGTATCCAAAGATTTAGCCTTACAAATGAGTAGGCAAAAATTTCCATTCTAATCAATTCAGAAATTTCAGGAAGTCTTCTGGAATTGTGAAAAATCAAATAAAGTAGACCACATCATAAGAGCTAAAAGGAAACTTTTGTGACAACAAGCACACAAACAAAACAAAGCAAAAAAGCAGTCTGTATACCCCAAACCAAAATTCTCCAGACTTCAAAGCCTCATATTTTGAATGTTTCAATAAGGAAGAATTTACTATGATTGAGAATTTAGGACCAGATCAGACAATAAGGATGGTAAATATTACATATTCAACCAAAATACATTTTTTTAAAAATTTCATGTATATTTGGTTACACATCAAAATACCTATCTTAAGACATACATATACACTAAGACAAACATACCCATGAGTAATTTGGCCCCTTTATATTCATGTAGATAACATTATTTTGCTACCCCATAAAGGAGAATAGGGATTAAATTAAGATATGGTCTAAAATCAGTGCAGCTGAGTCAGCTATAATGAGGCCTGAATTTAACCATGTTAATTAATTGTGCAGGGACACAATACAGACAAATCCTATTTTCAAAACTTTTATTGTATACTCAGAGTGCAGTTTTCAAAAGTGCCTACCTGATTTAAGGAACACAACACCCATTGATTTTCTAAATCCCAACCTATCTGGCTAGTGTTTAATAAAGGTACTGCAATAAAAGCTCTGGAAAATATAAGTATGAATATAGGTCCCTTTCCTAAATCAAATGAGTGCCTCACAATCTTGAATATATTTATCACCCCAATACCCCTTTGAGGTAAGAAAGAGCAAGAAGCTCCATTTTACAGATGGGCAACAGAGGCACGGAGATACAATATGGTGTTATGCTCACACAGGAAACCCCATGGAGAAGCAGGGAACTGAACTCAGATCTTCTGAGTCTCGAGCGGGCACTGAACCATCCTTCCTTTCTGTAAAGCCTTTTATAAAGCCACCAGACAAGTGCAGTATAGGCAGCAGCAGCTGCACAAATAATTCTGTGACTAGAATCCAACCACATTTTCTAGACTGCCATCAGAAGTTTTCTAAATGTCTGTCTCCCATTCATTTATAATTCATGGAAGGATTGTGACTGAATCTCAGGGTCCAATGTCCAGCATGGAAGGATGCTAATACAACTTGAAAGAAATGAAGTTTATGGACCAGGAATAACTGATTGTTGTCTCACGACCAAATCTGTAAATGTCCAGTCTAGTACTTGGATCCCTCTAGCCTTCTTTGGGGTAATTAGCTTCCTATATAATTATCATCAATCATCAGCATCATCAAGCTTAGAAAGCTGGAGACAACATAAAATAGACCAAATAATTTTTGCCTTAGCTGTACTAACTTGAGGGAGAAATGCAATGGGGTTTGCTACTTACAGACAGTTAACAAGAAATATTTTCTATGCCCCTCTCCCAAGAGTTCAATAGTTTCTCCAAGTGGTTGGGGAAAACTCCGCCTCACCCAGGAAATACCATCTCTCAACATTGACACTATTTACAAGATTTTAAATTAATGAGGAATTCTGACAAACAAGGGGATGAAAATTTTCAGAACTTCATTGTACACATTTTTTCTTTTCCTTCTACCGTCCTCATGTACTGCCAGAGAGCTAGTTAGAGCTATTATTCAGAGAACATGCTGCTTGCACACTATATGCAGCAAATTGAAATGGCTGAAAGGAAATCACAAGTAGAGTATATGAGACAAGGAAATGGCACCTCACAGAAAGAAAAGGGACTTTTCCTTAAGACCATTCAGTCTACTTGGGCTCATGCTCAGAGATTCTGAGCATCTGTAGAGCCTCGTGATTTCATTGGAAGTTGTCAGGCCCAGCAGTTTCTTGTATTTCCTGAGTGGATAGATACTACAATATCAGGTATGATTACTGACATCCTCAGCAGGTCCAACTGAGATTGGGGTCTATTGTGTTATGCATACTATTGCCAACCCCAAATATTCAGAAATCATGAACCAAGAGCCAAAACCGCATGATTTTAAACAATATGTTTTGTGTTCTTTTCCTTCTGGTTTTGAGTCATTAGGTTACATTGAATCTTGCTCAAAAGCTAGAAATTTGAGCTGGTCAGAGTAAGAATGATGTAATCCAATATGCAGTTCCACCAAAAATCAAAACACACTGTGAAATCAAGCTGATTTTTCCAGATTTCTGCTTTCCCCCTTACTCCTCCCCCAAGAAAACCAGAAAAAAAAAGTTCTGACAACACAAATAGTCCATTTGGACATTTCTGATTTTTTGTTTTGAAATTATTTTTCATTTTTTTGTTTTGTATTACATATTATGCTACAATACAAAATCAAAAGAGTCAGTCAAAGTGTTTCAATTTTGCTGAACTGAAATATTTTGATTAACTCAAAGTGAAATTTTGGGAGGTAATCTTCCATCATGGAGAATTTTGAAATGTGTGTGGGCGGGGTTGTTCCGATGTGAAATGAAGCCAAATTTCAAAAAATCGTAAAAATTCTTTGTGAAATAGAATGTCTATCCTGTGCACAGATGTACTAGAAACTGTCTTAAAAATATGAAAACTGAGGTTCTCACACAGTCACTTGACTACAGGAGGGGGAGGGCTGAAGACAAACACCAATCACCACAAGACTTGTGACAAAATCACAATAGTTGGAAACACTATAAGTACTATGCCTAGAGAGTAAGAGGCAGTCTCTACCTCAAAGAGGTTACAAATTAAATAAACAAGACAGACAAAGGAAGTATTTTTAATTCCCTTTTTCAAATGGGAAACTCAGGCAAAGAGATCCAGTTTCCACAGAAAATCTATGTCCATGCCTGGAACTGGACCTAGATCTTCTGAAACCCAGTGTTATACCTTACTCACAAGGCAATCCTTATCTGCAGCTTGATCCCTTTGACTCTTCAGTCTCCGAATTTTTGAGGCCACACCCTTTATACTGATGTCCTCTGTCCCAATGCACCATGTGAGCAGAATTGTCTGTCAAGCACATTATTATTCATAGTATTATTTGTAATTCTTCCCATATAAATGGAGGAATGTGTCTCATTATACTAGAATATAGCACTTTTGTGCTATTTGCTACTGTCTGCATGGCATCTCAGAGTGCAAGAAATCTATTCCCTTTGCTGGCTAATTTTCCAGCTCTCTCCCGGTGTGCATGGGAGGGTGAGGGGATAGGTATTACATTGGGTACAAGCACATTGAGCCCAAATTCATCTGTGTTTATAGACACTCCATTTCTCAGAGGCACAGGGTGCAAACATGCATAATACATATGGGTCAAGTCTGATTGTTAAGGAAGGAGGCAACAATGCAGGACTAATTATTTTCCTGACCTGATGGGTGATATTTTATTTAACTCTGCATTGAAGAAGCTAAACTAGCTGACACGGAAGAGAGAGAAATGTACTCTCAAAGGAATAATGCAAGTTTATGCAGCACCTTTGATTTTGCATACACCAGGTGACTGAGATAATTCAAAACCATTATTTATTCATTATGTTTTTATTTGGGCTCAGAATGCAAAAGTTCAATTTTCCTATTTTTTTTTCCTTGCCTAATATTTGTTACAGCTGCATTTTTCAAACCATTTACTGTCTGGAGGGTAAGGAGAGTGACACTGCTCATAATGTGCAAATAAATGTGAAATAAGCTAGTCAGCTCAAGTGGAATGAATCACTGTCGCTGGTAAAACCAGGCAGGAGGGAACGGCTGCCTTGGGAGTTGAAAAAGACTCTAGCAGGTATTGCTATTGAGCGACTGGAATAACACTTACTATGATTTATCAAAGACCGCTTGAAAGCGCTTCTAAGGCATTAAATAGGCATGAAAAGAGGCTTTAGTGGCAACGGGACTATGCCAGAACTGAGTGATTAGGAGACTCAGAAGCTTGACCCGAACGTGCAGCCTATGAACAAGTGAAGCCAAAAACTCTTCAAAGACTTGTGGAAGAGACTGCAGTGAGAGTCAATTTAGGCAACAAGAGGGGATGACTACAGAGCTTCAGGTCCTTGTTACTAGAGACGGATAGCGGAGCTGTGGATAAAGAAAAAGAAATTAGCCTCTCATGACGACTAGCACAACCAGGTGCCATAACGTCAACGGGACTTTTAAGCACTTTCTTTCATGTAAGTAATTATTCATGTACACAGCCTTTCCTTTTAAGTCCAGTGTTGTTGTGATCTTGCGATTTGCTGCACTGCAGGTTCTCACAGATAGTCTGCAATCACGATAATGACTTTGTGGCAGAAGTTGGACAGTGATCCTAGAGAACATACAGTTCCTGTAAGGCCCTTTTCCTGCTTAGTCCTTGTCTCATACAGATGTCAGGTCACAACTTTGTTTTGTGCAGACAAGCACCATGTTTCCAGATCTCGCTTGCGCTACCACTGCTTCCCCGCCTGAGGGCAAGGAAATGTTTTGATGTGGTCACGGGGGAAAAAAAAGAAAAGAAAAAGGTCTCACCACGCACAGTAGGTCTCATTGACTGTACTACACAAACATACAGGTTGGAGTATGTAATAGCTCACTTGACCAAGTTAGCAGCAAATAGCTCTGGCCTTCACTGGAGCTGATCAGACAGCAAGAAAGCTGATCGTACAGTCAATGTAAGTATTTCCCAGGAATGGGTCATAGTAGTCCCAACATGAGTACGAGTGTCGGCTGTCTACCTGTCTCTGTTTCTATGCTTTCCAGATCCTTCAAATGATGATTATTGCTAACTGTTTGTAGTACCAAGTTATCAGAGCCATTGCAAAAAGATCTGGGTTTCCTGAAAAGACATTTCTGTTTAATCCCATGCGAGAGAGCGGAGACATAAAAAATGTCCAGAACTGATGTGTGAATCTTTTAGCTCAGAGAGCTTATATCGTTTTCTCAGAGTTCTCAGTCCGCATGAAGCAACTTATACTGTACAGCAGATGGCACTGGAACCAGGATGATTAATATGACTTTATTTCTACTTACTTTTGGTGGTATCTCTAAACCAACCACTGCTCACTTTAAAGGGCAAGGGGAAGAAATAGTTAAAAAACAAGGACTTTGTATCTTGCTTTTGGGAGTGTCTCATCTTACATCAAAGGTCTGTAAAGGTTACTAATTATTCCCTTATTCCATAATAAGATACAATATTACCTAGCTGTTATATGGTACTTTGCATCACTAGATCTCAAAAGGCTTTACAAAGGAGATTAGTATCTTTACACCCATGTTACAAATAACAAAACTAAGGCACGGAGTTTTACTTTACTTTCCCAAGGTCACCCAGCAGGCCAGAGGAAACAGAACTCAGGTTCTGATTCCTAGTCCAGTACTCTATCCACTACATAAACTGCCTCTGAAAAAGGATGGTCTTGTGGATGAGGATTTAAGACATCACAGTTCAATCCCTAGTTGTGCCATGGACTTCTTCTGGGATCATGGGTAAGTCACAACTGCTCTCTGTGTCAATCCTCCATTCATAAAATAGGGATAACAACATTTTGTCTGTCTTGTCTATTTATATTATATGCTTAAGGGAGGGACTAATTTGTACTGTGTATGAATAACTAGTAAAACAAGGACTTGATTTTATTTTGGATCACTATGTGCTGTAACAGTAAATATGGGTTTTCTGAGCATCATGAACAAGAAAATTGTGATTGTTGTGATATTCATAGCCACTCCCCCAAGAGACACCACCAATATTGTACCATATGAGTTATCCCCAACAGGTGATATTAATCCATCTCATTACATTACTTTAATGTGTTAACATTAAAGTTGGACACAAATTTTCAGTTGAAGAATGTGTCTGCTTTCCATGGAATATTTCAATATTTAACAACACCAACAAATGAACACCTGAAAACAACGTGCAATGGGGCAGGCCATGGCACATCCAGTATGCTTACCTCAGCTTGCCCTTTACTCGCCCATAAAAGGGATCACCATTTCTCTAGGTCCATTCAAAGTCCCACCTTTGCGTATAATTTGTACATATACACATGATAATACACAGACCTCTTGTGATAAAATCAGTCTTCCAAACCCCCCTAAAATGCAACAGAATCACAGCTCTTTCCCCCCAGTGACATCATTTCCAGGTCACCCTCCCGAGAGCCTGTCTCCAGTCTGTACCAGTCAATTTTTGCCTTTCTTTGATTCAGGACTCAACTCATCAGGTCGTCCACCTGAGAGGTCATAGATTTGCTCTTCTCCAATAGCACCAAGTCAGGTCTTTCTGCAGCATTCCACTCACCCAAGCTTCCTCAGCTGGGATGGCTGCCCCTGCCCAGGGGAACTCCCTTTTGGTCCAACTCCTTGTCTCTGGACTTGACTTCCTGCAGCCCTTCACTTGGGCCTGCTGCAAGGGGATATCCCACTCACCTCAGCCCTTCCTGCCTGAGAGTCCAATCAACCCATCAGCATCAATCCTCTTTTTGTTTCAGGCTCAACTTCCCTTAGCCAGGCTGGTTCTTCCCCTAGTTCTTAGGGGCGGGGTCTCTACCCAAGATCTCCTACAGCTTGCCAGGGGTTTCCCAGTTCTGGGCAGTTCTCAGCAACAACTTTCTTTACCTTTTATTCTTTCCAAAAGCTGTATGGTCCAGCTCTCCTCTGCTGCTCCCATTTCTCTCTGGATCTCTCCTGTCCTCTCGCGCAGGTCTCACCTGCTCCTTTCCTCTGTCTCCCTTTTAATATGACCCCGGTGCCTTCTTTTAAGCCCAACTGATGAGTCACAAGTGCATTTGACCCCACTTCCTCTTAATGGGGCCAATCACCCTATCATACCATGTTTTGCCAAGGGTTAGGGGGTTGCTGAAAGCTGAAAAATTTCAGTCTGATACCAGAAATGTTTGGATTTGAAATGCCAGCATGGTCCTTCAGGGAGCTTCATGGAAGTGATAGTTTGCATGTCTCATGTCCCCATTCTCTTCTACGTGTTGAGCTCCTCATTTGGACTACATCTTCCATGATGCACCATGACCAGAGATTCCTAAAATGCTTTGTGGTGGCTTTGCAAGAAAATGATGCATCATGAGAGATATAATCCAGATAGGGAATCTGGCCCACAGAAGTGAATGGATGCATAAAGCGCCCAAACGACAATTCTCACGAGGCACTGTGGTGATATTTCTAAATTGAAATATTCTGTTTTAAGATTAAAGTCTTCAGTCTTTGATTTTTCAGCTCTTGATTTTTTTGCTGAACAGTCAAAATTGACCATGGGGAAAAAACATATTTTCCAAACAGTTTTTGTTAACCCTCTGCATTTTTACTAGATTTAAAATATTACTTGTATAAAGACGACAACAGTTTTTAGGTAGAAAACCAAAAAGTATTGCTAGCCATTCAGTCACTCCAAAAGGCTAATCCAGTTGTTACCCAGACATTGCTCTTGGGAAAAGAGAAGCCTTTCCGAAAGCTGGATACTCTTAGGTGCTGATTGGCGGGATAGGATGTGTCCCTAAGAGCCCCTTTATGCTAGCTGGCAATGAGTACACTCAACACACTGTTGTCAGAACATTTATACAAGCAGTGTCCTGTAATGTAGCATATCATAACTGGTAATATGGTGGCCATTAAAATCATTGTGTGACACATGCAAGGTGTGTATAAAGATATATGTATGTGTCATGGAAATAGGTTCTAAAAATGTGTTTTGGATGCAAGTCTGCCTTAGACAAAGGAATGTGGTTTTAGCTGTCTAGGTCAAGCTTTGTCAGCCGTAGACAATGAACGTATAAGTAAGCAAAGCATAAAGATAACAAGCAGTAGAGGAAACAGCTTGCTAAGCACACTAGGGGAGTCTGAACTCCCAGGAAGTCTTTCTGGCTCTTGAGGCAAAGACAATGAACCTTGGGAAATATAAGGGGAGCAAAAAGACATTCTAGTTCTCCATCCCATAGGGGGAAAAGAAGATGGCACCCTCTGATTCTATGCATATTTAATCCTCTTTCAGCAAAGGCAGCAAAGTTATTAATTTCTATGAGTGCTCAGTGAGAAGGATTGGATACTGCAGAGAGAGACTCCTTGGGTTCGCTGACTGTTACCTGCAAGACACATTTTAGCCTGGCAGAGACTTGAAGAGTTTGCTTTTAAGGTAGATAGACTGGTGTGGCAGGGAGCTGTCACATAGTCTAAACTCCAGCAAAGCTCTCTCTTGCTAAACCAGAGAGATAACACATTGGCTTACGGATCTGGGTGCTCTGAGTACAGTGTCACATTGGAGTAATTCATTTTGTTTGTCCCTCACTAGAGTATTGGGTGACCTCCATGAAATTGGGAACACACCAGAAAGAGAATGATCCATAAATCCATGTAATAATAAATAGTTCGGAGTGCGAGGAGACATCTTGATGTGAATTGGTGTGTGGCAGAGTTCCCTGTCTTTATCTTGAGGCAAATGAATACCCAGAAGAAGAAGAATTGCACAACAGCCATGGTGAGCATGGTTTTCTTCTCTTTAGACCTCATGATAAACTACATTTCACCACCCTGCTTTTGGATTTTGCAAAAACATGGAGCTCTCCCTCCCCGCATCTCAGCAAAGATTTAATAGCAGAGAGCTGTAAAGTGATCTCATATTACCACGACTTCATTATTTTAATAAAATATACTACTGTCATTTACTAGCACTTTATAAAGTATTACCATAAAACAGGTGTCCCCCAGTCATTAGAGTGAATTAGTGGTGTTCTGCTGTCTACACACTGCCTATGCTGGGTCTCTTAGAGAAGGAAAGCCTATTATCTTGTCTTAATACAAACAGTGATTGAAATGATATTGAATAGCTGCTGCTTTTGGGAAGCACTGGGCCAGGATTTGCATCAGATATTTCCATGAGGTACCCTATGCACTGTATGATATTATTACAATGGAGCTCATGGTGTTTAATGATATATGAAGCCCTAAATGGTATGGAATTTGGATATCTGCTGTGACCTAGGAGCAGGGGCAGCACCAGCTGTTTTGCCTCCCTAGACAGCCTTCGGTGGCACGCCTGAGGTAGGTCCACCAGTCCCGTTTCAGCAGCATTTGTGCGGGAGGTCCATTGGTCCCACGGCTTTGGCCACCCGACACCGAAATGCCACCAAAGCTGCAGGACAGGAGGACCTCCCGCAGAAACACAGCCGAAGGATGCCTGACTGCCGCCCGGGCTGCCCCTCCATGGTTTTCTAGAGGAGCTGCTGCTGAAATGCCGCCAAAGGCGGCAAAATGATGCCCCGCAAATCCTGCCGCCTTAGGTGACTGCCTAGGTCGTCTAGTGCTTGCACCGGCCCTGCCTAGAAGCCTACTGTCCGGCACCCCTCTTCCTCTGATACTGAAATTTACATCAGGCTTGATTCTCTCATTACCCCATCACACTGTTTTCACAATATATACAATAGTTGTCATGTAAGGCATCATATGTAAACTGGTACCTTACTTTACACTGTGGTGCTGAAAAATCATTGTGTGATGTATGTACGGATTGTATACAAAGTTATGGATGCGTGCTGGAAATATGTTCTTAAAATGTGTTTGGGTAACAGAGCACAAAACCCAGCCTGCCCTAAACAAAGGATTGTGTATCGACCTGTCTGAGCAGCTTGGTTACCAGCAGAGGACAATGAAGGTACATTTACATATAAGATATACAAAGTCATCAAGCTAAATAAGGGAGAGAAGAGATCTTTTAACAATCATGCCAGGGGACATAATCTGTATTCCAGGAAACCTTCCTGGCTCTTCAGGCAGAGACAATGGACTCTGAGTGATATAAGGAGAGAAAAAAAGACCTCTTAGGCCTGGTCAACACTAGATAGGAATAACACCAGTCCATCAGAACCTGAATGTGTTGGCCTTCCAGGCATGCTGCAAGGTCCTTTTACTCTGATGGAGGGGATGGACACTGGGCAGACTTGGGAGATTTGGTGGAAGGCAGTTGATATATGAAGAGAAATTGTTTTTCTAAACATGAATATGAGTCAGTGTAACACTATTGCATAAAAAAAAGGCAACCATGCATTCTCAGGAGTGTTGTTAGCAAGACACTAGTAGTAACTCTTCCACTCTACTCTGTTCTGATCAGGCTTCAGCTGGAGTATTGTATCCTGTTCTGGGCACCATATTTCAGGAAAGATGAGGACAAACTGGAGAAAGCCCAGAGGAGAACAACAAAAATGAGTAAAGGTCTAGAAGGCATGACCTCTGAGGGAAAGGTTTCGTTTCCTCACCAGTCATGATAGAGACTGTGGTGCAGAGAGCCTCGGTGCCCCATCTTACACACGTAGAACAAAGCAAGTAGCAGGTCAAGGCCTGCTAGTTCCCATTATATAGGACAGGCACCCTAAGAAGATCCAGGCAGCTCTGCACTGGACTGTACAGATTTGGGCTATCCCAGTGCTTTTTATATTTTGGAGTGTCCCTGAGACAGGAAAGCCTCAGAGAGGAACCCCAACGGCAACAGCTGCTGAATTCCCCCACGGCTAAAAGACCAGGTAAGGAATCAAAGAAATCTGGCTCGAGGAAATGACAATAGGGAACCTCTTGAATTTCACGCTCGCCACCTATAAGTGGGGGCATTGCCCCATTTCCAGGATCTTGTCATGCCCTGTGGTGGACCTAATATCCAGGATAAGCTAAGTGGCCCTGCTCATTTTCCCCACCACCACCCATAACAGAGCATAGCTACCCGTTCCCGTCATCCGCCAATGCAGCCTGAAGTCCCCACTGAATTTCTTCCACAGTGGAGTTTTTGCTGAATGCTACCGAAGGCCACTTCACATCAAGAATTCTGCAGAATTGTTTAAAAGAAAAGAAAATCTCTTTGTTGAAATCGTCTTTCAACAACAAAGCTGCTCAAAGACCATGCAGATACCACTGGAGAAAATCTCAGGTTTAAAACAAACATATGTTTGCCAGTGAGACATTTCTGAAGGCACAGTATTAATTCCCTGGTGACAATCGTGCTGCACATTTTTATAAAGATAATTATATTGTTCCCTGAGAGGCCATCCAAAAATACGTAAATTAGTGCTACCTCCAGCTAACAGTGACAGGTAGGATGTTCTTCAGACATGCACAGCTTTAGTTACAACATCGCTGGAAAAGTCCTGAGGGATTTAAAACAATGAAACTATAATTTAGCCAGTCCAAAAAATAAAAAATAAAAGAGAGAGAGAGAGAGAACTGTAAACAGATTCACAGAGACAGTTCGATAAGCACAAGAGTTTGTATATTTCATGAGGTAAGCACTATCTGCTTTTCCCCAATTTTCTCTTCCCAACACACCAGTCTTAAAAAAACAAAATAATGGTAAAAAGAGGTTTTATATTTATTACATTAGTCAGATATCATAATAAATATAATCCTCCTTTCAGGCTCTCTTTTCAAAGTAATTTCTGTTTTGAAACCCCTGAAAATATGAGATTATTGTTCTACTGATCTAATGGAAGGTTCAGCTCAAAAAATTAACTTTATTGCACAATATCTTTGAAGACCATACTTTGGTTTCCATGCTATAATTTCAGCTGATAGCATGGGAACATTTATGCACCCTCCTGAGACATTATACAATTTATATACAGGAGCTGGATTTTCATGGAAGTACCCATTTCTTTTTTGTTCTCTCTCAAAGAAACCATGGAAAAAAACACCATGGAAAAAGCACAGACACATTGGGCAAGGACTGGCCAAAATGTCTGTGCATGGAAATCATTACCATAGACCCCTGAGGGATTTTCGTGGCTATCAGCAGAATAGAGTAGCAATAACAATTAGAATGGGGCTGACTTGTTCAGACAAATGTTGGGTGTTTCTTTGCAAAAACCTGTATGTAGACAAGCAGCAGTCTTTTAGCCTTGCTGACGTACAGCTAAAACGGTAACAATGCCATCTTAAAAGTATTCAGTCCCAGAATAACTATGACAAAGAGATATCTCCATGTATCAACATCATAGAATTAACCATTATTTGGCAAATATGGAGTGTCCTTCCCTTCAAAGTACAACATTTTATAAAAATAAAATTGTGGGCCAAGAATAGGAAATTTCAACCCAAGAAGAATTTTTCAGAAAGATCCTCTATGCAACTGAAATAGAGAATTTTGACTGAACACTTTTCATATCTGTAACTATCCATGTTGCCACCACAGGAACACTATATCTATCACATTTTGCGATGCAGTAGCTGCATTCACACTCTACACACAACTGCAATGATATTGTCCAAAATATGCCTCATAAGGTATCGTTTGATAACTAATAGCACACAGGTTAACATAATTGTCAAATGTATGTGTTAACCTCTTATGTAAAGATATGAATTCCCTCTGTTGAATGTTACTAGAACAGCTTTAAGATGACAGCCTGGCCTAGCTAAAGGTGATAAACAGGTCTGTCCTAGACAAAGGAACTTAGATTTATCTACGTTTACCTATTACTCGTAAAACAAAGGTATCAGGCAACCCAATGATGAGGTCTCACCAATGCACAATACAGGGGAATGATCACGTCCCTTGATCTGCTGGCAATGCCCCTACTTATACAACCCAAAATGCCGCTACCCTTCTTGGCAACAAGGGTGTACTGCTGACTCATATCCAGCTTCTCATCCACTGTAACCCCTAAGTCCTTTTCTGCAGAACTGCTGCCTACCCACTTGGTCCCTAATCTGTAGCAGTGCATGGGATTCTTCTGCCCTAATCACAGGACACTATACTTGTCCTTCTTGAAACTCATCAGATTTCTTTTGGCCCAATCCTCTAATGCTGTTGTCTCTTTAAAGGAGCAAACTGACCTTATTCTTTCTTTCAGTTTTCTAGGAGAGGGCTGGACATTTAAGGGCAGATGGTTTTGCGGATATTCAGGATTGGTGGTGTGTTGGAGTCATCTTGCCAGGTGTAACCAAAGCTGCTGGAAACCAAGGTAGACCTGCAGTGTCGTAGCAGGCTGCTGAGGTCTGAAGTGTTGAACTGAGGATGCACAGTACATAGTCATTCGGGATACTGCATGCCTGTCTGCTGACTGTTAATGGCAGGGCTGTCAGCCACAGCAACAGTGTATTTAAGGCACCAAGAGTTACAGGATAGGTAGTGACAAAAGCCCTTGTTGCTATGGATTGCACCCCAAAACACGACAGAAGCAATATGTTATATAAATGACTGAACGTCCCAATAACAAACAAGCCATTTTAATTAAGATTAATCAGTCACTTCAATAAACCCATTGAGCTCAACTCTGTGGTTGTGAGGATGAACGGTATCTATGTGTTGAAGTTTATAGGGACAAGTCCAAGCCACATATATCCACAATAAAAGCTAAAGTTCCCTTTCCTTTATGAAAAAACTTGTAATTGTTTAGGTGTATTTAAACATTTTAAGTGCCCTTTTTTATTTTGCAGGGACCTGTTCACCATTTGGATAAAGAAACCTGGAGGGAGGGAAAGAGGGAGGGAAGGGAGAGAGAGAGAAAGAGAGAGAGAGAGATTGCATTATTAATGTATATCAGTTTTCTAAATATATTCAACAGTGGATGCTATGGGATCTAATTCCACCCCCAGTATAACAGCATTAAGGAATGATCAGTATGTTCCATTTTCCAACAGCACTGCAGAACTGCTAAACAATTTGGACACCGATACATACTGAAAAGCCAACCTAACTGAAGTCCCTTCTCAGATCTGCCCAGCTATGGTGCAAGAATCAGTACGTCACCACTAAGAAGATTTTAATGGGCTTCAGAGACATGTGATAATATTTATAATCAGCCCTCCTAGACAGTTGTTTGCAAACTCCTCCCTGATGCAGCTTCCCTTGAAGAGAGTTGCTACACAATCATTACAAATTGATTGCAAAAGAGCTAACAATCATGATTAAATCATTAAATTCTTGTCTACGCTTCAGAGAGTGGAGAGAAAATTAACTTCCCACCAACCTAATTTTTTCCTGAACATGAAATAATGATTTTCTGCCCGTCTAATTACAAAGCCAACATCTGATCAACTTGGCATCCAGAGGGGATTATCACATGCACAAGTATTAGACCTCATTACCAGCTTGAGTGCAAAATTATTACATCTTGTAATTGGATGGTGAGATTTATATACAGATCGGCCCGGTTTCTGTAAGATTGTAATTACAAGCTTCGTTGGTTAGCTACTTATCACTCAGCACAGAAGAGAGGAAAATAAGCAACAGAAAGAGCATTTCATTAACCCATAACCCTATCAAGGGAGAACCACTGTAACATCCATGTCTGCATTAGGGAGAACAGCTAAATTCACAGATGAAACAATTTATTATACTCTTTGCAAATAGGATTTCATTTTGTTTAACCCCTAAAGAACTATTTTGGTAAACTGTATAAGCAAACCATCCATTTTATAGACAACTAGGTTCAATATAGTAATTATAAGGGGTAACTGACTGAAATAAATACTCATCTGCTTGGGGCAAGGTTATTAGATACACAATCGCACGTAGATCTGAACATTCACAAATAGTCAGACTAATAGAGAGTTTGCTCTGACTCACATAGGAACTGGAACCCCCTTTCCATAAAATTAGATCTGGGTAAGCATGGGAAATCCTGCTAGTGATCAGAGAACACTCTTTTAAAATGATTCTAAGAAGCTCTGCAAATTTGTTAGGGTCTGCAAGGGCAGAACAAATTTAAGGAACAATTTAAAAATAAACAAGCATTTGAAATAGTTGTTTTGGGGCTGGCAAAATGAAAATAAATCAAAATATCTGTAGTGGAGGAGCCCCAGAGAGCAACCTATTTCAATTGGATCTTTTAAACTAGCTGCACCTTGAAACAACACTAGCATATCAAACTATGCACTGTTAGTTATTGTGGGCACATTTCATTGCTCATAGCCTGCTGCACTTCCACTCTTCCTCTCTCATAGCCTGATGCAGTGCTCCATGAAGTCAACAGCAGTCTTCTAAGTCACTTCAAGGGATCAAGCCCTGAGCTTCTCTGATGCTTATGGGGCTTGGCCCACCTAAACTACTTTTTTCCCCAGATTTTTTCTCATTCTCTTTCTTTTCTCTCTCTTTGCTGCCTCCCATCTGTCTGGCAACGGTGCAGCCCAACCCCCAACGCATCTAAAAATCCTGACTAGAACAGAATCACATCTCCAAAGGCATTCTGCAACATTTCAGCAGCAGCAATGGCCAAACTTTAGGTCTCCATTCTTCCCTTCATGCATGCATGTAAGATGTGGAGAGGGGGAACATCTTCATATCCTGCTGGTAGAGCAGTGAGATGTCTAACTGTCTCTATAGAGGTGCGTGAAGCTCAGATGATCCAACGGGTTGGTGTGGATATGTGTGCAAACAACTAGATGCTTAGCTGAGCTTAATCCCAATGATCAGGATGTCTCACTCCTGCAGCAATATCACAATGGTTGCTTATGCTTTCTTCTTCAAGTTATCACCACTGTCCCCTTTATTAGTGCCTCTTTTGAGACTTCACCACCGTGCAGAGGACATGAAAAATTCAACACTTTTCTTAAAAAAATGCTAATTGAATATTTCTCATCTAGTTCAGGTTTTGTTCCAGTTCTAGGAAGATAATTTCTCATTAGAAACTATGGGCCAGATCCTGCTGCCACTGAAGTCACTAGCTAAGCTCCCATTGACCTTAAAGATGCAGGATGAGAACCTCAATGGATATTAATATTAACAATGAGGAAAGACTCTTCTCTGCAATTAGAAATAGAAGTAGTTTACATTTATATTAGAGTAGCACCTAAAGCTCCTATTTGGGATCCTCATTGTGCCGGACACTGTACAAACACAGATAAGAGACAATCCCTGTCCCTGAGGGCTTACAATCTAATGGACACAAAACAGACGAAATGCAATGGAGAGGGATATAACATACAAGTGAATGAATAACAGCTGCTACCCTCGGGGGTCTTCAGCTCTGTATCTCCTCTTGAATCAAGTTGTTTGGCTGCTAGGTCTTCTCTTCAGTGCTTCCTTAATATTTATATTCGATATCTATCTACCCCTCCAAGATCTATTTGCCTTCCCTCTATCCTTACTCATTCTAGTCGCTCCCAAAATCGAAACCAAATACAGAGAATGCAAGCACTACCTAGCTTCACTTACAAAATAGAAAAAGAACACATTCGTATTTCAAGGGTGGGGAGGGCTTTGCTAAAAAAAAATCTAGCTACGTACATCTGACTGTTTCAGGTGGGGTTGGGGAAACTAAAACTGCAAAATGAATAGTTTATGGGAATGCAGCATCAGAAACACTAGTGCAGTGTCATCTAAGTTACAGTCCCTACTCCTTTGTACCTTCTCTTCCTCCTCCTCTGGTCTGAGTCTCTCATTTTGAGGACTTCATCCTCAGTACTATACCCCCAAAGGACATCTGGCAGCACCTGTAATACAGAACAAGCCCATCACAGTATCAGGAGATTTCCAATGTCCTTTTTGTAGCTAAAACATAAGGTTTTTCACCGAGAAATCTTTATGTCCCCAAGTCCATATGGACAGAGACATCTGTGCATAAAAACAACCCAAGAGGATAATAAAATAGACAAGCTTCCTTCAGGGGCAGTATCAGAAAAAATAATGTCTTAGGATGACAACAAATGTATTTTCTTTTTGCATACTGCCCTCATGCCTCAGTCCATATATAAAACATATCTTTGCATTGTCGTATCTCTGTATATGCACACACTTAATTACAACATAAAGTATAACAACCACCAAACACAACATATAAAACTTGTTCCTGATCTTGTCTATCCCAGTGCAAAGCAGAAACAATTGCACTGCACTCAGAGCAGGTGTACCTGTGTAAAACTGGTGTGAGCAATGAGTGAATTCTATAGTCCAAATAAACAACACACATACTAGATTTTTCTTCGCTGGAAGATCTTTTATATATTATTAAGTTACACTGAGGCCATATTTGAGCCACTGTAAGTTTTTCCTATTTATTATTATTTGTTTTGCAGGGGTGGCTAGGTGCCCTAAGTCATGGACCTGGACTCCAATGTGCTAGGTGCTGTACAAAACACAGGATAAAAAGTCCCCGCCTCAACCAGATTAAAACCAATATATACAAGTTTCTCATGGAAGGAGCAGGAAACTTTGAATGCTTTGACTCACCAAGTTTCCTGCTCATTCAGAGATTTGTTTCTTCTAGGAAGAAATAGGTGGGGCTGAGCAGAAACCTGTGCATCTACATAGTCACCCTGACCATCTATCAAGCTATTTAGATAATGCTTTCTTAGCCAACAGGCACTACACTCATCACAACACTTTTTGACCACTACATGGACATGTGAATCCCCATGCTCCAGGAACACACAATAGCAGCTATGAAAATGGCTCCCTAGATATTAAGTAGAGAGGACCAAGGCTTTTTGGAACACAAGACCAAACCAAAAGATCATGAGAAAACTGCTGCTTGTTTGGAAATGTTTCAGGTTTTGGAAAAAAAAACCTAACAAAAGAGTTAACAAAACCATTATTGACATTTTTTGGTGACCAACACACAGGTTTTGGTGACAGAAACACAAAGTGTTTGATATAAACCGTAATGCTTTCAAGCTTGTTTACAAAACATTTCCATTAAGATGTTCGGACGAATTTTGAAAAAAAAACAACAAAAGACAAAACAAACAAACAAACAAAAGCAATGGCTCCCTTTGATCCCTGAGAAATGGAAACATTAGCAGTTACTCGTGAATCTTTTTTAATTTTTCAGCCATCTCAACTGTTGGAAGCTGCTCTCCAGATGTTGGAGCAGTATGCCACAAAGAGCTGCTGACCCCTGGCTCCACCTCCTCCTGTGCCCCAATCTTCGATTTTCATTAAGCCCTGAGCATACAGAAGTTTCCTCCAGGTCCCACAAAGTGGAAGTGCAATGTTCCCTCATGTTGTTTCCCTCATGTCCCAACCTTCTGCACTCCTTGGACCTCGCTCTCTATTGCCGCCATGTGCAATCAGTTACACCCATGCAAAACGATACCATTCTGCACTGGTGTAAGTAACTACATAAGACAAAGCAGACAAGCAGCAGTACATGGAATCAGTTTGGGTTTGCTCCCCTGTGCTCCAGGAAATGGAAAGGAGACTTACATCTAGTAGGCAGCTGTTAAGATATCAGTAGAGTCCACATATTTTAAAGGACTCTGCTGTCCTTTAGCTGTGTGGCCCTAGCTAAAAAATCATGGCCTACAAAGTCTCCTTTTAAATAAGTAAAGCTGTTTTGACATTTAGGAGTGCATGAGAAAGCACTCTAGGCTAGTAAATATTATATATATATACTTGAGAACATAAAGCCAGCGCTCTTTCTAATGCTGTTAAAATAATTTACACTGAAGCAGACACCTTATATAAATGGAACACTTATTCAGTGTCAGACTATACATCTGAGTGGATGGATGGACTGGGCCTTGATCCAGATGAAAATATTCACCATGTAGTCTGAAGCATGTAAGTGCCAGAAGTGCATCTGCAGCAGATCAGCCTACTCAAAGAATAAAGGCTAGCCTCCTGTATCAGTTGAACAACCTCAGTCCACCTGTTCTCTGTCCTGGGGAGCTGGACAGCTCTCCCTGAGAACGAGAGTTAATCCAAATGAATGGGGCTCCAAGGTAAAGAAATGGCAACAGCTTGAAATCTGGAATAACTGAACAGTGAGTTAAAGTTAGTTTAAATGTCTCTGTCAATTGGAAATAGCAATCCTTTTCTGGAATTTTAAAATGTTTTAATCATTCCTGTTGCTGGAGACACCATAGTGACTGACTATCTAGACAGCATGTAAGTGATATATTTGTGATATAGTACTCGCCTACTAGATGTCTCTGCATACCGCACAAAATTTCTGATAGGCTGCGATCGCTGGTAAAAATGGGAGACAGAGCTGGAACTAAAATTATGTGGGAGGCTGCTTGTTGCTTAATAAATTTCTCCAGTTTATTCCATATGGCCACAGGAAACCGTGGGAAAAGATTATACACCATGTTCTTTCAAACACACAAAGTGAACAAATTAATTTGTTGTCTTCAATCTCTTTCAGTCATAGAGACATTCAGATGTTACTTGGAAGAATAATATTATTCTGTCTGATTTTTAAGTTGGCAAGATCCTTCTAATAATTCCTTATTCCCTTAGCTAGGTTTCTCTCACAGTAGGCTCTGCTGACCATGGGAATTTCTACAGTCCTAGATATGGAATATCTGCTCTGTTCTGCATGGCCTAACGCAGAGCGACAAATTGATTCTTTTGTCTGGACTCCAAATGACATGGCAAAAACATTTTTTTAAATGCACTTGGGTTTCTTTAGAGAGAATCTTATGACCCACTCAACTCTTTGATACATAAGAACATAAGAGTGGCATAAGGAACATAAGAGTGGCCATATTGGGTCAGACCAAGGTCCATTCAGACCAGTATCCTGTCTACCAACAGTGGCCAATGTCAGGTGCTTCGGAGTGAGTGAACCTAACAGGTAATGATCAAGTCATCTCTCTCCTGCCATCCATCCTCCTCCTCTGACAAACAGAGGCTAGGAACACCATTCCTTACCCATCCTGGCTAATAGCTACTAATGGACTTAACATCCATGAATTTATCCAGTTCTCTTAAACCCTGTTATAGTCCTAGCTTTCACAGCCTCCTCAGGCAAGGAGTTCCACAGGTTGACTGTGTGCTGTGTGAAGAAGAACTTCCTTTTATTTGTTTAAATCTGCTGCCCACTAATTTCATTTGGTGGCCCCTAGTTCTTCTATTATGGGAACAAGGAAATAACTTTTTCTTATTCACTTTCTCCACAGTACTCATGATTTTATATACCTCTATCATATCCCCCCTTAGTCTCCTCTTTTCCAAGCTGAAAAGTCCTAGCCTCTTTAATCCACTCAGTGGCTCTCAACTTTTCTCGACTACTGTACCCCTTTCAGGAGTCTGATTTGTCTTGCGTACCCCCAAGTTTCACCTCATTTAAAAATACTTGCTTACAAAATCAGACATAAAAATACAAAAGTGGCACTTCACACTGCTACTGAGAAACTGCTTGCTTCCTCCTTTTTACCATAGAATTATCAAATAAATCAATTAGAATATAAATATAGTACTTACATTTCAGTGTATAGTATATATAGCAGTACGAACAAACCATCATCTGTGTGAAATTTTAGTTTGTATTGACTTTGCTAGTGCTTTTTATGTTGCCTGTCGTAAAGCTAGGCAAATATTTAGCTGAGTTGATGTACCCCCTGGAAGACCCCTACACAACCCCAGGAGTACGTGTACTCCTGGATGAGAACCACTGCACTCTAGAGTAGAGACTATTCTCCTGTCATCTTTCTTTTGACTTCTGTTTGGGATCTTGCTCTGGCCTACCAGATTGTGGGAAAAAATGGGCCATCTTGAGGGCACATGACCCTTCCCAAACCTCTTACTGGCTGACAGCTACAAAAAAAACTCAACAACAACAACAATAAAAGTGGGAAATGTTGGTTTTTCTACTCGCAGAAATTGACACCTACCCCTTCTGTGCATTTTTACATTCTGAATAAATCCCAAAATATTTAGGCTAGTCAAAACTAGAGAGGTTTGGGAGGAACTTCTGAAAAAAGTAACAGAGCTAGACAAGTTAGGGATCATGATGAGCAGAAGGAATATAATGCTGCCAAATGCAAAGTGATGCACACCTTGAACCTATACAGGCTGAGCGGATCGAATTTGACTGTTACTACTCAGGACAAACAGGTTAATGTCTTTGGGAGCAAGAAAGAAAATCACTTGATTCTTAGAGGGTGGTGATAAAGAAAAGTAGACAAGTTACATTGTACTAAGACAAGGGTAAAGAAAAATGAAAATATCATACTGACACTGTATAATCAATGGGACATTTTCACCCAGTATACAATGTCTAGTTCTTGTCACCTCATCTCAAAAAAAAAGACAGAATGGTAATATGAAAGGGCAATAATATATGTCTTCATGGGGAAAGGTTCATTTAGGAAGCAGATGGGGGAAAAGTGCCATAATAGAGGTGTATAAAATAAAGAATGGCATAGAAAGGGTAAGAGCTCTTCTTTATTCCCTTTCATAAATGAGGGCATACAGAACATCAAGAGATCAAGTTGCTTTCTTTGGGGCACTTGCCAATCTGTAAAGCCCTTGAGCCAGATCTTCAGCTGGTGCAAATTGGCACAGTTCCATTGAAACAAAAAAAAAAGCTGAATCTTGATAAATTCTCCTTTCCTTCATTTAAAGTTTTAATAATAATTTGTTCACAAACCTCACATAGATGCCCAATGCCATTTAAAGAAGAGTCACTTCTGGAAACCCAAAAAAGTAATTAATTCTATTTTTTTAAATGTCACTGCACACAGAGCTCCACTACTATGGATTCTGACAACATCTCGTGTTACTGCAGAACTACATTAGGCACTTTTACGTTAGGCTCCCTCAATCTGTCAAATGATGCTTCAGTCTCAATGCATCTTTATTTTAAGGGCCTAATCCTGTGGGATACCCAACAAGGGGCCAAGGGCTTATTCTCTGCCATTGAAGCTGAAAGTCAATACCTGGTAAAAATATGATCACCAAGATATTTTGGAAGTATCTCATGATACCCAAAGTCAAAGCAAACCCTAAATCATTTTTGTAAATGACTGTACCTGAGGATGCTAAACAACATGCACTTGAATATTTCTTGCTATTCATTTGCAAATAAATTAAGCAAAATAAAAATTAATACATTTAGCAATGGAAGACAATGCTAGGAGCAATGCAGCAGCAGCAAGAGGCTCTTTTCATTTGCCACAGCCACTCATTATGTAGCACTCAGAGAAATCCTGCTGTTCTCTCTGTTTGCAAAGAAGCCTCAAGCCTTTTCTCAGCAGCTGTCGCTTGGTTCTCAAAAAAAGGGCCTCTCAGTACCATGGCGATTAAATACCATTACAACTTTCCCTCTTCTGCATACTACAGTAGGCAATCAATATGGGCTTACATTTTATGAGACAAGGAGTTAACTTGTTCAATTACAGTGCAGACAGCTCTATTCTTTTGTAACAAGTAATCTGGGTAGGGAAATCGATACTGACAGCCCCGATGCACGCCAGCTAATTTCATATTATTCTCAGCCAATCAGGTAGCTCAGAGTAATAGAGTTGTTGTTCCAGTTCATTATGGAGAGGTGGGATCAATATCTGTACAATAAGAGGATTGGCAATGCATCTGCTGCATAAGTAACCCTGAAGGGAAAGGAAGTCCCACCAGTGCAGCAGGCAAACTCTCATTTACATAGCCGGTGAAAACAAAAATGTATGAGAGGTCTCCGCTCCCTGACCTACAATTAAAGATGAAAATGTCTCAGAATGGGAGCAGGATAAACAAACCTCACTCGTCTACCACAGAGATAAAACACAGAAGGGCCAAAGTTGAATAAAATGTTAATAGAAGATTAAAAGACATGCACATGCACCGCTAAATGAATGAGAAACAATCTATTATTTTTGAAGCATTACATTAATACACAATGTATGTTTGACAAAACACAAAGAGGGAAGAAAGAAAATATATAATCACGTTCTGATGAATATATTATACACACACTCTCTCTCTGTCATGGAACATGTTTTCTTTTGTGATGCAAAATCCTGTCTACATTACCATTTGTCATGCAGTAGAACAAAAAAGTGGCACAAGTTAAATGCATGAGCATCTTACTCAAAATGAGGGTTAAGAGAAAGAGAGAGGTATGCACAAATGTAGTATTTTGAAAAATAACTGCGAACACCTACTTTAACTATTTTGTTCAAGAATTTTTAAAGAAATGCAATAAAAAATAAAAAATCAACAAAAAGGGTTTTCACAGTAATGTAAGATATTGATTGAAAGTTATATGATTGCATGAGATAACCGAAAAGCTAATTCCACCTATACTTATCCCTAGAACAATCAGCAAAAAGCAGGTATCTTATAGAGATGTGATGTAGCAATTTAGATCCACATTTTAAAAAGTGACCTTTAATTTTGGATGCCTTATTTGGGACTCATTGGTTCTTAATTTCAGAAGTGTTGAGCAACGTCAACCCTTATTAACTTAAAATGGAGTTACCGATGCTCATTTCCTCAGAAAATAAAGTCCTAGGGGGTGAAATCCTGACTCCTGACCCCACTGAGATCAATGGCAAAATGACACTTGACTTCAGTGGGCAGGTGAGGAGGGGTCACCCCAGGTGTCTAAAATTGGGCACCCAGAAACCAAAGCACTGAAAACTGGAGGCCACTTTAAAAAAAAACAAACAAAAAAAACCACAGCTTTAATATGCAAGAAAGAACACATATCAAGCTACACAGTTTGGGACAAGATCCTTATTCCATGAGTGCACTTTGAGACATAACGTAAAAGCAAAGGCTAAAATTTTCAAACGTGGCCATTGTTTAAGGTGACTCAGATTTGGGGAGCCCAACTTGAGATGTCCATAGCCAGATTTTTCAAGGTATTGGAACCTGGCTCCCATTGAAAACAATAAGAGTTAGGCTCTTAAATAGCTTTAAGAATCTGACCCTATGGATCCCAAGTTGAGCATTTGGATACGGAGGCATCCAAAATTTGTGGACATTTTTTTTAAAAAAACCTCATCCACATATTTTCATTTCAGTGATAACCAGGGGTTTCATCTTAAGCGTTTTATATAAAGAGTCCAGTGCTGAAAGTGCTCCAAGCACAGAAATACCAGTATCTTCAGTGGAGGAGTTCTGTGCATGTAGCCCTTGCAGAATTGGTTCCTCCATTAGGTAACTTTATGATTCTCTGTGCTGTTGAACTGTTGGCAGTTGAGAATCCTTCCAAATCTGCCCATTTGTGTAATACTACAGCTTTTCTCTTAAATAGTGCTTTCCAGTCTACCTTTAAAAAACTTTAATGATATACATTCCTTCAAAAGTTTTGGGAAAAAAGTGAGATTTTCATGCATCATCGGCATAAAAACATGCCAATTTTGACTTTGATAAACAAATAAGATTACCTCAGTTTTCCTGACCTGTTTATCCACGCCAGTACATATAAGTTTTTAAAGCTATCTATTTCTCGCATATTTCAGTCATGACTTCTTGCAATGTTTGCATAAGGCTAAAAACATTTTTTGGGTTACATTCTAGTTTATTCATATCAATGTGCTATTGCAGTAATAATCCAGAAAATACCACAACAATGATTTCTTCATGCTATCTGCCTTTTTAATAGGAATTGTAAAATATTTATTATCATTTACATCCACTACTAAGAGAAGTGCTCACACAAACTGGAAATTGCACAGTGCTTTCATTTAATTTAAGATGGGTTTTATGGTTGTTTACGAATTGAATGGAATATGCTGAGTAGCTTGATACATTATATTACTCTGGACCAAGAAACCAGTCCAAACATGACTTAGGGTCACTAGTGAAAATGAGTTTGGTGGTTTCGACGTATCCCTATTGGACATTTATCTACATTAGAAAGAAAAACAAAACAAAACAAAACAAAAATGCTACATAACTTGGTGTGCTTCAGCATGATCAGCAGTTTTGTTTCTTTTTTTACTTACTAGAGGCCTATGGCCCAGTGTCACAGGGTCCACACAGGTTCCCACCCTCTCGTCCCTGCGCCCTGTGGTTAGGCTGGGCAAAGAAAGAGTCCCCACGTCTTCTTCAGCTGTTTCACCTTCATGTCTTTATTTATAGTGCTCTTGTGCAGTCCCAATTCCCCCAACAAGCAGCACCCCGCAGACCCTTCCCAGGGTCTTCTGGCCCTTGAGGCTCTCCCGCAGTTGGTAAGCAGACAGAGAAACAGCCCTCCTGTTTCCTCGCAGGCCAGCCCCCTGACTGACGTTTTCCCAGGGCTTTTATAGCTCTCTCAGTCCTCAATCGAGCTGTCCCACCTTGGCTCATCTTATTGCTCTGAGCTAGCCCTTGTTAGGGATTACAGCTGGGCTCCCTGCTGAGTGCCTTTGCCGCTCCACTTGGCCTCCCTGCCCGGGAGTAGGACGCAGATAGCATTTTAGCAGGGCCCTAAAGGGATTTGTCCTGGTCCTGCCATACCCAGGATCTGCAAATCAGGATTAGGGCACATTGGCGAGGCTGAGTGGAGAAGCTTGCCCAGCCCATGTCTGCACTACGCCCGGTTTTCTAGACACTATTCTCAGTTTCTTATCAATAGTAACATTTATTAACCTCATCCCTCTTCCTTCTTATACCTCTCAAAAATTCCAGGTGGCATGTAATAGTGTTAACATTAATAATCTTCGTAGAGCCATTGTTACAACATACAAGTTTATATGCCACATAATCATAGTTGTGTTGGTCCCAGGATATCAGAGAGACAAGGTGGGTGAGGTAATTCTTCTACTGGACCAACTTCTATTAGTGAGAGAGACAAGCTTTCAAGCCACAACAGAGCTCTTCTTCCGCCTGGGAAACACTCCCAGGGCCACAGCAAAATGCAAGGCGGAACAGATTATGTATTAACTATTCATGCTAAACAATCTGTTCCACCTTGAATTTTGCTGTGACCCAGGGAGTACCTTTCCCAGACCTGAAGAAGAGCTCTGTGTAGCTCGAAAACATGGCTCGCTCACCAGCAGAAGCTGGTCCAATAAAAGAGATCACCACATCCACCTTGTTTCTCTAGAATACAAGTTAGTCTCATAGCTGCTTGGTCTTTTGTTTTATTATAATCTTTAAAATAGATCACTGGTACTCTGATCTGATTTCTTGATCTGGCCTACCCCTGTTTGGAGTCCACTAAGTATTATCACTTTATGCATGAACACACCAAAAATGCAAGCTTGGGGAAGGGTGCAACAACATGATTTTCCCTTTAGAAACTCCACTCAACAGTCTTCATAAGACTGACCCACCTCCATTTGTATGACAAACTCAGACACAATAGGGGTTTGGTTTTGTCATCACCTTGCTCAGTTGCTTACACCAGTGCAAAATGGGTGTAAACCGCACTAAAAAGTAATGAATAGCATTTTACACTGACTTTTGAAAGGTAGCCATTACCACACAAGGTGCATGAGTGTGTAGGGGAGTGGCACTATATGTGAAAGAAAATGTAGAATCAAATGAATTAAAAATCTTAAATGAATCCACATGCTCCATAGAATCTCTATGGATAGTAATTCCATACTCTAATAAGAATATAACAATAGGGATCTATTATCGACCACCTGATCAGGACAGTGATAGTGACGATGAAATGCTAAGGGAGATTAGAGAGGCTGTCAAAATAAATAACTCAATAATAATGGGGGATTTCAATTATCCCCATATTGACTGGGTACATGTCACCTCAGGACGAAAAGCAAAGACCAAATTCCTCGATACTTTAAATGACCGCTTCTTGGAGCAGCTGGTACAGGAACCCACAAGGGGAGAGGCAACTCTTGATTTAGTCCTGAGTGGAGTGCAAGAGCTGGTCCAAGAGGTAACTATAACAGGACCTCTTGGGAATAGCGATCATAATATAATAACATTTAACATTCCCGTGCTGGGAACAAAACCGCAGCAGCCCAACACTGTGGCATTTAATTTCAGGATGGGGAACTATGCAAAAATGAGGGGGTTACTTAAATGGAAATTAATAGGTAAAGTGACTAAAGTGAAATCCCTGCAAGCTGCATGAACACTTTTCAAAGAAACCATAATAGAGGCCCAACTTAAATGTATACCTCAAATTAAAAAACAAAGTCAAAGAACTAAAAAAGAGCCACGTGGCTTAAAAACCATGTAAAAGAAGCAGTGAGGGATAAAAAGGCATCTTTTAAAAAGTGGAAGTCAAATCCTACTGTCAGGATTGCCTCCCTACTCTGAACTCTAGGGTACAGATGTGGGGACCCGCATGAAAAAAGAAATAACCCCCCCACGCTTATTTTACCAGCTTGGGTTAAAATGTTTTTCCCCAGAACACAACTTCTGTATCTGGACCTGGTACGCTGCCACCATCAAACTCAATTTAGGGTAGTTTGGGACCCTTCTTTCCCTTTCCACTAACCCCCCAAACTTCTTCCTTCCCTGGAAAGCTTGAGAGAATAAAAAAACCAAACCTCGCCTGATCCTGCGAGACGTGCCCGATCCAAAACCAGGATCTTACACAATGGAAAACAAGCAGTCAGCTTCTTAAAAGAAAGATTTTAATAAAAGAAAAAAAGAAAGGAATAAATCCCTTATAACCATCAATACAACAGCATCTACCATAATCAACAAAAGGATTCAGAAACCAAACCTCTCCCCCAAGGCAACTTTCTCCCACTGTTGATATCTCTGCTGAATCTTACAATATCAAGAAGCACCCAGCCAACACTCACCACTGAGAACCCTCCAAGTGATAAAAAGAAGGTAAACTTACTGACTACAGTACTTGATAGAATCTTATAGTTACAGTGAAAGACATAGCTGTGTTCATCCCATAGCCGAGGTGAACAGAGAGAGAACCAGAGAGAAACTGAAACTTAAAATCCTTTGTCTCCTGAGGAATTTCTCATTGGTCAGTTGTCCACCTCTCACGTTACCTTTAGCTTAACCCCTTACAGGTAAACAATAATTCTAGGCTACTTCACACTTATGACACCTACTGAAGTAACTAGAGAGGAGCATAAACACTGCCAAATTAAGTGTGAAAATGTAATAAGAAAAGCCAAAATGGAATTTAAAGAACAGCTAGCCAGAAACTCAAAAGATAATAATAAAATGTTTTTTAAATACGTCAGAAGCAGGAAGCCTGCTAAACAACCAGTGGGGCCCTTGGATGATAGAGATACAAAAGGAGCACTTAAAGATGATAAAGTCATTGCGGAGAAACTAAATGAATTCTTTGCATCAGTCTTCACGGCTGAGGATGTTAGGGAGATTCCCAAACCTGAGCCGTCTTTTGTGGGTGACAAATCTGAGGAATTGTCACAGATTGAAGTGTCACTAGAGGAGGTCTTGGAACTAATTGATAAACTTAACTGTAACAAGTCACCGGGACCAGATAGCATTCACCCAAGAGTTCTGAAAGAACTCAAATGTGAAATTGCGGAACTATTAACTAGGGTTTGTAACCTGTCCTTTAAATCAGCTTCTGTACCCAATGACTGGAAGATAGCTAATGTAATGCCAATATTTAAAAAGGGCTCTAGAGGTGATCCCGGTAACTACAGACCGGTCAGTCTAACGTCTGTACCAGGCAAATTAGTCGAAACAATAGTAAAGAATAAAATTGTCAGGCATATAGAAGAACATAAATTGTTGGGCAAAAGTCAACATGGTTTCTGTAAAGGGAAATCATGTCTCACTAATCTATTTGAGTTCTTTGTAGGAGTCAACAAACATGTGGACAAGGGGGATCCAGTGGATGTGGTGTACTTAGATTTCCAGAAAGCCTTTCACAAGGTCCCGCACCAAAGGCTCTTATGTAAATTAAGTTGCCATGGGATAAGAGGGAAGATCCTTTCATGGATTGAGAACTAGTTAAAAGACAGGGAACAAAGGGTAGGAATAAATGGTAAATTTTCAGAATGGAGAGGGGTAACTAGTGGTGTTCCCCAAGGGTCAATCCTAGGACCAATCCTATTCAACTTATTCATCAGTGATTTGGAGGAAGGGGTAAACAGTGAGGTGGCAAAGTTTGCAGATGATACTAAACTGCTCAAAATAGTTAAGACCCAAGCAGACTGTGAAGAATTTCAAAAAGATCTCACAAAACTAAGTGATTGGGCAACAAAATGGCAAATGAAATTTAATGTGGATAAATGTAAAGTAATGCACTTTGGAAAAAATAACCCCAACTATATGTACAATATGATGGGGGCTAATTTAGCTACAACTAATCAGGAAAAAGATCTTGGAGTCATCGTGGATAGTTCTCTGAAGATGTCCATGCAGTGTGCAGCGGCAGTCAAAAAAGCAAACAGGATGTTAGGAATCATTAACAAAGGGATAGAAAATAAGACGGAGAATATCTTATTGCCCTTATACAAATCCATGGTGTGCCCACATCTTGAATACTGTGTACAAATGTGGTCTCCTCATCTCAAAAATGATATACTGGCATTAGAAAAGGTTCAAAGAAGGGCAACTAAAATGATTAGGGGATTGGAACGGGTCTCATATGAGGAGAGATTAAAGAGGCTAGGACTTTTTAGCTTGGAAAAGAGGAGACTAAGGGGGGATATGATAGAGGTATATAAAATTATGAGTGGCGTGGAGAAAGTGAATAAGAAAAAGTTATTTACTTCTTCCCATAATAGAAGAACTAGGGCCACCCATTGAAATTAGTGGGCAGCAGGTTTAAAACAAATAAAAGGAAGTTCTTCACACAGCGCACAGTCAACCTGTGGAACTCCTTGCCTGAGGAGGCTGTGAAGGCTAGGACTATAACAGTGTTTGAAAGAGAACTGGATAAGTTCATGGAGGTTAAGTCCATTCATGGCTATTAGCCAGGCTGGGTATGGAATGGTGTCCCTAGCCTCTGTTTGTCAAAGAGGGGTGATGGATGGCAGGAGAGAGATCACTTGATCTTTACCTGTTAGGTTCACTCACTCTGGGGCACCTGGCATTGCCCACTGTCGGTAGACAGGATACTGGGCTAGATGGACCTTTGGTCTGACCCAGTATGGCCTTTCTTATGTTCTTATGTTCCTATGAGGAATCAGGCCCTTGTTGTCCAATAGTCCATGGAGAGCCAGTGTGTGTTGCAAACCACTGAAGGAGTTTGAGTTTAAGGAAAGGGCTCCCCTGACAGATTTCATATGATTCATGTTGCTAAAGAAACCTCCTCTTTTGTCTGTGATATGGGGACACCAGCTGCCTCATCCAAATCTTGTGACTGCTAAATAATGTGGCCTACACGAGATATATCACAAAAAATAGTTAAAGTACCCAGTAAGACTCTTAACTGTGTGATACTCTCTTTGGTCCCCCATCACATTAATAAAGACAACGGATCATTACTTTTAATTCTAAAGTGTCGAAAGACCTTACAAGAAAAAAAATGAATACATACACATGTTATACCTATCTATCTATCTATCTGTTCATCTGTTTATCAAGGTAGAAATATATCCAGTTACATCCTTTTCATCTGGCACATAGGCAAATGAGATGCAAAGACAAAAAGAGGAATTATGTATGTTTCAATAGTTATGTGCGCTCCTGAGATATCTATGCCTGATTTAACCATCAGTGTAAGAGCATATAAGATAGACTAGCAGATTCTTATCTACCATGTACTCTAGAATAAAAGTAGATCAATGTATATTAGCTGGGAGCTACCAGTAGCAGCCAGATTTGAGAATGTCTCTGACTGTTCTGGTAGGTGTAAGTGAGAAATGTGTGCATTTCTCAGTAAGGGATAAAGAGTTCTAACTTGTCCTTAGAGTGCCCTCTACATATCAGTGTTACTATTCTCTTGATATGTGAAAGTACAGTGGTGTGACACAAGTACAGGCTAACTTTCATATCATAGCTCCCAGATGACCAGCATTTTGAACTGTGAAGCCTTTGAGTTCTTCAAACCCAGCTAAATTAATAGAGGGGGAAACAGGATTCTGTTTCATCTCCTCAGAACCAGTAGATTTTGGAGATTACAAATGCAGAATTAGAGGGGTAGCCGTGTTAGTCTGGAATTGCAGAAGTGACAAAAGAGTCCTGTGGCACCTTAAAGACTAACTGAAATTTTTTCAGAGCATGAGCTTTCGTGGGCTAATACCCACTTCATCCCACACAGAGATGGAATACAAGCTGTCAGGAATAGTATCCCTGATGATGCCACAGCACAAGTGGTTGCTGAGCTCTGTGACTTTATCCTCACACACAATTATTTCAAATTTGGTGACAATATATACCTCCAGACCAGTGGCACCGCTATGGGCACCCGCATGGCCCCACAGTATGCCAACATCTTTATGGCTGACCTGGAACAACGCTTCCTCAAATCTCGTTCACTCACGCCCCTCCTCTATCTACGCTACATTGATGACATCTTCATCATCTGGACCCATGGGAAAGAAACTCTGGAAGAATTCCACCACGATTTCAACAGCTTCCACCCCACCATCCGCCTCAGCCTGGACCAGTCTACACAGGAGGTCCACTTCCTGGACACCACGGTGCAAATTAATGACGGCCACATCAGCACCACCCTATACCGAAAACCTACTGACAGCTATGCCTACCTTCATGCCACCAGCTTCCACCCCGGGCACACCACACGATCCATTGTCTACAGCCAAGCACTGAGGTACAATCGTATTTGCTCCAACCCCTCAGACAGAGACCAACACCTACAAGATCTCCACCAAGCTTTCTCAAAACTACAATACCCGCACAAGGAAATAAGGACACAGATCAACAGAGCCAGATGTGTACCCAGAAGCCTGCTGCTGCAAGACAAGCCCAAGAAAGAAAACAACAGAACACCACTGGCCATCACCTACAGTCCTCAGTTAAAGCCTCTCCAACGCATCATCAGTGACCTACAACCCATCCTGGACAACAATCCCTCACTTTCACAGGCCCTGGGAGGCAGGCCAGTCCTGGCCTACAGACAACCTGCTAACCTCAAGCATATTCTCACCAGCAACAGCACACCGCGCCATAACAACTCCAACTCAGGAACCAATCCATGCAATAAACCTCGATGCCAACTCTGCCCACACATCTACACCAGCAACACCATCACAGGACCAAACCAGATCAGCCACACCATCACTGGTTCATTCACCTGCACATCTACCAATGTAATATACGCCATTATGTGCCAGCAATGTCCCTCTGCTATGTACATCGGCCAAACTGGACAGTCCCTACGAAAAAGGATAAATGGACACAAATCAGATATCAGGAATGGCAATATTCAAAAACCTGTAGGAGAGCACTTCAACCTCACCGGACACACCATAGAAGATTTAAAGGTCAGCATTTTGCAGCAAAAAAACTTCAAGTCCAGACTGCAAAGAGAGACTGCAGAGCTGCAATTCATTTGCAAATTTGACACAATCAATTTGGGACTGAATAGAGATTTTGAATGGCTAGCTAACTACAAAAGCAGCTTCTCTTCTCTCGCTATTCACACCTCCAGTTCAGCTGCTAGAGGAACACCTCACCCTCCCTGATTAGAGATAACAAGCTGGTTCAGCCTGATTGGACTAACCTTGTTATCTCCCACCTGGTTCTTGCCTACCTATTTATACCTGCCCCTGGATACTTCCACTGCATGCATCCGACGAAGTGGGTATTAGCCCACGAAAGCTCATGCTCTGAAAAAATTTCAGTTAGTCTTTAAGGTGCCACAGGACTCTTTTGTCACAAATGCAGAATTGTTTCCCTTAGTCTTCATGTTTTCATTGTGCAATCTCTATGGGTTTTTTAATTTAGGGCCATGTTTTCAATCTAAATTTGTTTATCAAAAATGACATTTGGTGGCCAGACTGAAGCCATTTTAAAAATTTGGCTCTAAAGAAATAGGAAAATAGTGCCACTTCAAAGGATGTACTTCAGTGAGAAATATCTACGTATATCCTGTGAAATATTGTGCAGTCTTTCACGGAAGTATAGCTTAGTGAATAAAGTGGGACACTAAGGATCAGTTTTCTGGAATTTCATCTCAGCTCACTTTTTAATCATGGACATCAAAACTTTTGGGGTCTCAGATGACCCATCAGTAAACAGAGATAATGATTATCCTCCTTTTCTTTTTACCCTTTCAAACTTCTGCTTTGCAATTACTCTCAGAGGGGACAGAGTTGCCTAGAGAGGATTTTGCAACCACAATAACAATAGAGGAGTTTCTGAAATTAGGCTCAATATAGCACATTACAACCAAGGAATAGCTTTTTTACTGTTAACTATGGGTGATGCACATAAATATTTTTAACACACAACTACTGCATTTAACAGCTACTAAATCCTTGGATATATTTATTAAGAGACACCAAGCAATTCATGTTTAATTACTTCATAAAAGAAACTGAAGTAGTACAGGAAGAGTTAAATGCTATACTAAAAGGAAGAAGCTACAAGTAATCACAATTAAGAGGAAGTCCCAGGCTATTTAAATGCTACAATCCAATTATATCAGGTAAAATGAATTACTTCTTTAATGCTGACTTTATATGAAGATATCTTCTTATTGCTCTCATTAATAATCATCAGACATCATTTTAGCCCATCCTGGCTGCAATAACATTTCTATTAGCATCATGGTGTAGCAGGGATGACAATTAAAATAAAAAATAAATCAAACCCAGAACTGCATAAATGTAATTATAGTTCAGAAAAGAGCTTTTATGACTATTTGATTAGTCAACTGAACAGTACTTATCTTTTAAATCTTAAACTGGAGCTAAATGAAAATTTAGACATACTATTACCATAGCTCCTGGAAAACGAAGATGCTTGCAGCATATGTGCTAAAGAGTTATTTAGCTATCTTCGTACAAACATGTAATACATTAGTTGAGAAGAGTCAACTGAAATGGACTTAATGAGGCTGGAAACTGACTGAATATGTGGAATCACAGGGGGCATTTATTAAAAGAAAACTGCAACTACTGACATGAACAATCAGGCTTCCACACTTCAGTTCCAGCTTTATTTCCTTTGTTTACCATGGACCATGCTCTGCCAGGAAATCTCTATCTCACACAGCAGCATCTTGTGGCTGAATAATATAACCACAAGTATATTGCAGATACTGCCAATATCCACTGCCACAGGAGGATTCTACCCATAAATTATAGTGGGTATGATTGCATACCTTTGACTCATGTGACTTACATATTATGTAAATAAGGGCAGCAGCAGGATGGGTCCAGTATTTGCAGAACATATATAAATGCATAACACTTATCAGTTCCTTCTACAAAGCACAAAAAGTACTTACAAAGAGCCAGGAATGGCTACTACGAAAGGTGAGAAATTATTTCTGGGCTAAAAACAAATAATTTTTGAGGCTTACCTAAGGCAAAGTATGGAACAGTGCCAACCACAATCATGCTCAAAGGGATATGTGAGAGGTTTGGAAAGTTATAAAACAAATATTTGATCAAATATGCATCATTATCAAATTTTTCCCAGGAATGTGCAGAATTTCTACTTCTAGCCTTGAACGTTTGATGCTGAGAATTTGCAAGCGACTCATTTACACAACAAAACATGAAGAACTTTTTTTTAAAGGGGGGAAAAAGGTATTTTGATAAGAGCTCCTATGTATTCAATTTTTTCAATCCACACTGAAAACTTGTATTTTAAAACTTCATAAATACTTCAAAAAGTTTCGTATTTGAAACCACAGAGTAGGAATCTAATCCCCATTGCCACACTAGAACACCACAACAATTACATTCTCATATTCTCATCTTTTATAACACTGCCACCTGCACCTTCAAATAGGATTTTAACAAAGTTCCTCCTCCTCTGGGAAGGAAAATAATACCTTAAGTCATGGGTCTGAAAGTAACATTTACAATCTTCCTACCTTAAAAGTTATTTGGGAATGAAAACAAACCCCAAGCCCAGGAACTTTTTCCCCATTATAATAGCATTTTCATGAGGCTACAATACAGAGTGAGCAAGTCTTGCAGTACGATCTTGAAATTGTACAAACCCAGCTGAAAAAAAGGGGAGGGGGAATTGTTAACGTCACAACAGGCAGTTAAATCACCCAGCTCCCACTGAAAGATCAAAAGGACCTGGGTGCCAAAATCACATTCCTTCCTAATAACCTACTTTTTGTCATGAAGTTTCATGATTCGTATACAATGATCCAGACCTGAACAAGCCTGGATGTGAAAGTGGTCATATCCAGTGCCAATCTGAATCCAAACTTTATATATTCATTCTTCAACCACCAAAAAATAATTGCCCAATCTCTGGAGTGGATTTTGTAAAACTGAAGTGGAATGACTCAAATGTCAGTATTTATTGCATAAAGGTTACAGCTCTATCCAAGCCTCAAAGTGCAGGTACGGATTGGGCTCTGGATATGAGCTCTATCAAGTTCAAGCTTGTTCAGATCTGGAGCATTCTTGGGCTCCATCTCTATTATGGATGCTGCATTCAAGTAGTACAATAGCAGCTAATATAGGCTAGTACTGTATGCAGTGTTGTAGCCATATTGGTCTCAGGATATGGGAGAGAAAAGGTGGTGAGGTAATATCTTGTATTGGACCAACTTCTACTGGTGAGAGAGGGAGAAGCTTTCAAGCTTTACACAGAGCTCTTCTTCAGGCCTGGAAAATGTGCTCAGAGTGTCACAGCTAAATAGGAGCTAGAACAGACTGTTTAGCAGAAATACCACATATTTCAAGGGATCATTAAAGGTGAAGTGGCCTGTTAACACCCCTCCAGCATAAGGGGAAAGATAGCTGGGGTAGGGATTGCGAGTGGGTTATAGATTGTTGTAGTAAGCCACAAATTCACACCATGATTTTTAATGTCTACCTAAGTTATGAATTTAAGCTTCCAGTCTTGGCTTTTGAAAGTGCCATCTAGGTTTCCTTTGAGGATGAGGACTGAAAAGTCAGATATAAAATGATCACTTTGCAAAAAGTATTAAACCACAGGTGATATAATGTTTTTCACACTTGGTGTCTGGTCATCCTAGTCCTCATCCTCAAAGGAAACCCGCCTTACACATTCAAAAGATGAGTCTGAGAGCTTAAATTCATAACTACGCTAGACACTAAAAATCATGTACTGGTTAGAGATTTGGAACTATGGTTTATCACAACCCTCAGCCAGCTGCCTTCCCCCCGTGAATGGAGGGGTGTTCATGGCCCTTGAAATATGTCTTTACTTATATTATATTTATATATTATATATATAATCTATTCTAACTTGTATTTAGCTGTGACACTCTGAGTATATTTCCCAAACCTGAAGAAGAGCTTTGTGAAAGCTTCTGTCTCTCTCCAACAGAAGCTGATCTAATAAAAGATATTGCCTCACCCACCTTGACTAATAATATTGGAAGTCAGACTGCTTTAGTCTGTGTTTTGTGGGCAGAGAACTCCAAAACTATTTTAGGAACTCATTCTTCTGGGGCAAAATTCTCATTGCCTTGATCTAAGGTTTCAGTATCCTAGCTGCAGATTGTGCTACGAGTAGCTCCTCAGAGATGCTCAACATAGCCATTGTACACATCTTGCGGGAAGTCTGCACGACTGGGTTGCCTAGACACTACCACAATATGAATAAATTGTAGTAATAAAAAGGAAAGGCTCTCAAGATGGGGCTATGGATTCCTCCCTCCACCTAGGACACAAAGGCAAAATGTTCTATTCTGGAAGCTTTCCAAGCACCTTTCTGGGGCATTCTTTCCTCTATATTCTCTCGTTGCTATTAAATATGCTTAAGAATGATATCTTGGCAATCATTTCTTACTCTCCTTTTCTCTTCCCCTCTCAGGACCAAACTCAGTTCTGAATGTAAGAAAATCTAATTGAGTGCCAATGGGGTTGGAAGAAATGTATGTTAGAGCAACTTAGGGCTCCTTTAGATTCATTTAGGTTCCACTTTTAGTCTGTCCATCACTCTGTACATTGCTTTTGGATTACAAGATATTTGTAAAGGCTTTTATGATTGGGCAAGTTATGCTCTCTCCTCCTCCCACTTTTACACCCATCACTAGTCTAGCCTCAGCTCAAATGATTAGTCCTGAATGCAATAGTACATTTCAGCGGCTGCATATGTGCAGCTCTACATATGTGCAAATATGATTTGCTGCAGGTTCAGCCGTTCGGTTTTAACTCTATTGGTTTTCTGAGTTCAGTGGTTCCAAATCAGACATGCCAGGAAACGGGGCTGTGGCAGCCAATTAGCAGAAAGCTTGAAGCCTATATTTGTTTTCATAAGTTCACTGGCGCTGTGGAACATTGTGTCTCATTACAAAAAATAAACAGTTATGCTGCTCAAACTAGTACCAATAACATTGCCATCTTCTACCCGAGAACCCAAGGTTAAACTTATCTGAGATATTCACAGAGCTTGTCCCCTTGTTTATGCCTTCGCATTTCCAGGTGCCAATCACCACCAGAACTACCAAAACACCAGTCCATGAGATGAGCTGTTATCACATCATTTCAATCCAGGATGGGAAGTAGAAGTGTCCCATCTCATGCCCTGAAAACTGACTCAAGAGCTCTGGACAGTTTGGATAGCTCCAGGGTCCTGAACCAAAGGCTACTGAAGTAAATTGAAAGATTCCTGCTGACATGAATGAGCTTTCAATCAAGGCCCAGCTAAGTGCTTTAACTTTTAGATACTTATTAACACCAAAACAGGACCCAGTGGGAGTCATAACTTATTACTTACCATACTGCTGTATTTTACCTGCAACAACCACACATCATAATGACTGCCCTAGCTAATTTGAAATCCAGAGTTTACTAGCCCAGTCATGTACTCCTTTCCCTATCTGAACTTCAATCAGTATAATCAAATCTGAGGTGGACAGAGGAAAAAAAGGGGAAACGGGACTATAAAGGCTACTCCATAGCACTCCTACATCAACTCATGATTGTATGCTTCAATTCAGAGTTTTGGCCTGAGATTTTCCAAATTAATCTTTTGATTTTCCAAATGAATCTATGGGACTTGGGCACCTAACTCCCACAGCTCCTTTAACAATCCCAGCTTTCTTCTGGGTCAATAATATGCTAATACAGTACGCCAAAGCCTTTGTCTTTGATGCTGTGCAGCCTTGGTTTGTTGAGAACTTTGGAGTTTTTATTATCTTTGAAATGTTTAGAAATCTGTAAAAAAACAAAATCAAACCCTGAGCTCTCTCTAGAAAAAAATTCAAGTAGTAAATGTCTACCAGACTAAATAAAGGACCACTCACATGTCAATTTGAATAAAATTTGTTTTGTTGATTAATTCGCTGTTCTCTAAAACATTTTAAAAATTCTAGTTTTCTGTTCCAACATACAGATTTCTTTAGATCCTGGCTGCCTTGGCAGCTGATTATTTTATAAAGCCACAGAGAAAGGAGTTTCAAGGAACCAAATGGCTAATCATTATTCCCCATCAGCAATGAGCTGTGACTTGTGTAAATTGCATAATAAATTAGGTATTTTGAGATAAATGAATTTACAATAAACAATCACAGAGTGAAAAGCCGTACTTCTTCTCTCCAAAGGCACAAGATCTGGTAAAAATCAGCCACAGGTAGTTAAGTGATTATAAACTGTAAAAATAAATCAACCTGATATAATTGCTCTAAGGAAAAAATTACCAACATATTTAAAATTTCAGCAGTGCACCCTTTCCCATATCCATTCGGCATTATCTAATTACCTTCACATTTCATTTCCATCAATGATATGACCCGCATTTCCCTTTTATAACTGTCGGGGGGGGGGGGGAGGCTGGAGTGAGGGACCGCGGTGATAAATCAACCTCACCATTAGGACTGAAATGGCTCATCACTGCAGCTCTAAATCCAGGATTTATAAAGATGTCTAGGCCATATAGCACACTTGTGGACACCATAATAAATTCATGAGCACATTGCCAAGGCAAACTACTTCATTATGTGGCAGGCTGCTGGCCATTAATCTAGCTGAGAGAGATTCCTGGGAAACTGAGACTGCTTGGAAATTTATGCAGGCCTAAAGTTACCCATTTCATTATGGATTTAATCTGCTCTTTCTGCCAGAGTGCATGAAAGGTTTTTACAGTTTAGATCAAGTGCTTGTAACTCCCTATTTTATATTATTTCTTCAACAATAATGTCCTAATTTCCTCCTCAAAAAACTGTTCATGCTGAATGACTTCACGCTTGCCTTCTTCTAATATTACGCTAGATAAAATATTTATACAATCAATTGACAAAGAGCAATTTTTTTCTTAAATGTTCCATTAACATGTAAATTTTCATATGATCTTTATCTCATATGCAAAATGGGCTTTGCGGTGCCCCTCCTCTCCCAGAGGAGGTGCCTCTCCTCTCTCCTTTTGTCGGCTATAAAGAATCCAGATCAAAATGGATTCAGTGGCATTAAGAGAGCCTTGAAAGAAGTCCTGTATTTAAATTGCAATTCAATAAAAGGAAATGTTGCTTGTAAAGTAATTTGGCTCTCTCTTCTGATGGTTGATTAAACATGTGTGTGTGTGTGTGTGTGTGTGTGTGTTATTGTGTGTGCGCACACGTGAGAAACAGAAAGACACATTTGAGTTGTAAAATCCTATATTCGTGGTATATTACATTATCATGGAGACTTTATAATGTAACTTTATAGCATGGCGCTATTTAAGTAGAGTGTTCTAGTGAATCGGATACATTAGATCATAATAATAAAACTATACAAATAATAATTTGCATTTAAACTGCACCTAACAACTGAGGGTCTCAAAACTCTTCCTTTTTTAACATTTTTTTGTCAGCCTGGAAATGCCAATATGAGCAATTTATGATCTTTATACCCACTTTACTAATGGAGAAACTGAGGCACAATGAACTTAAGTGACTTGTCTAATGAATCTGGAGACTAGGACAACAAATAAGTTTATTTTTATTTGCACCATGAGTTATTACCATTATAATCCCATTAGAGGGGCTGTATGTCATAAAAACGGGAGGGTACTCCCAACTTTTTTGGAGGTGGCTCTGAAAAGTTTTCATCACTGCAGTTTCATGGTGCTTTTATTCAAATGCCTGCCATTATAGTCAATTGATGAGTTTCATGTGTTCCTTTGCCATTGTGATGACAACATCCCCTGTTTCATTCTTGCTATCAGTCCTGATAACCTGCCCTGTAAAAGAACAACATATACAACATTGATTGGATAATAAACCCATCCACTATTGACAACTCCAACCTAAAGCTGTGGTGCAGATATAAATACAGCATCTTTATACTTAGCATAGTAGAAGATTAAGAAGCAATCAGGCATTTAGACAACTTGTTCATCACTAACAGAATAAAGTACCTCCATTATATTTTCCTTTGATTAAAGCCCTTCATATCTTTTTTCCGTCTTGTGTGACAAAATAGACAGTACTCCTGCACACACTAATACACAAACTGAGGGAAATAGTGCCATGCACACAGGTAGTGATAGGCTAGCATGAAATCACAGTACATCTATGCTATGGAACAACTCTGTCTCCATTAGCTTTCCTGGCCACCTGGTACCTCAAGTGCATGGACCCTCTATCCCACATATCCTCACACTTAAAAGTACCCCTCAACACTAAAATATATGATAAAATCTAACTTCCTTGGGGATAAAGCTCATAGCACAGAATACACATGGATTGAACAGCCCAGTTAAAAAAGAAAATGATTCTCTTATTTCTCAACAGTGCAAAAAGTGGACTTAACCATAGTTCAAGAAATCAATCTGAGGCCTGCAAAGCCTGAAAAATTGAAAAGTGAGGTGGATCCACATTCCCACACCTTACAAAGAAATAAAAGGAATCTACCATTTTAAGATAAGTCACTACAACCACACACCTTCCAAAGAGAATTTTGATCTTAGTAATTTTAGGTTCTCCATAGCAATGCATATTTCTCTCTCTCAGTGCAATGAGATAAAGGCTCAGACTGAATGGGCTCTACATTTCTCTGACAACACAGGCTATTTAAGCTTTGCTCTCATGCTTACTGTAATCTCTCCAAAACCCTTCAATGTGCACTTTTTCTTCCTGATCTCCCCCAAAATATTAACTAATCATATAGGAGGTGACTCCAACATAAGATCCAAATTAACACACATACATCTTAATCAAACAGCTAGTTAATTTAAAACAACCTTTGCAGTGGAAACATGAATCGGATTATAGACATTCCTTCTGGAACTCCATTATAGCAAATGACTTCCACTCACAATTTTCTAACTGTGCACAGCTCCTCTCCCCAGGCTAAATCTGGAAGCCCATTCTCATCTTTTAGTTAGAAATATTTCCCACTGGGGTGAAGATTCATGAATTTTGTAGATTTTTTTTTTTAAAAAAAATTCCAGACAGCTCTTAAACTGAGTCATAAATTGAATTAAACTGACCTTAGGCTACATCCTTACAGCACCAAGAAGCACTTAAGTATGAATCAAACTGTTCATTGACGTGCTTTATCTTTTATTTTGTAAGGAACTAGAATTTTAGATTATAACTAGCATATTAGATACTCAATTAATAACTACACTTGGATTATGTAACAGATCTATCTTGTGTAAGTTCACTTCCCACATACATGTGTGATGGCTGCTATTTTGGCTGACACACCAAGAGCTGAACCACAAACATCTAGAACTAAAAGCACGAACACAGAGCATAAGATGAAGAGTCCAAACTCTGTAACTAGGGACTATGACAACTCCTATCCTTTCTGGATGGGATACTGGGGGACCTTTGACAAAGTCACACCACTGGGTTACACATGCAACTCATTTTTGCTATTTGTATTAATATTTCTAATTGGCTAAAAATAAAAAAGGCATTGGCTGGTATATTTAAATTCACTGTGATCCAAAAAGCTTAAAAATTGGCTAGACAACCCCCCAGGCACTTTTAATGGATGGGTAATGATTGCTGGAGTTGTGGTGGAAATCTGAGAGAGTTTAGGTTGTCCGTCCAAAGGATGAAAGTATTTTTGATATATCCTTGGTTTTGTGGTGCATTTGTCTAGAAATTCTTGTTCAAGGTGGCCCATGTAGAAGTTGGCACACTGGTGAATCACCCTAGTGTCTGTAGCTGTTCTCATGGCTTGAACAAAGTATTTCTTGTTGAATATAAAAATGTTATGGGTGAGGATGAAATGGATGAGTGATGCAGTGTCGTGTAGTGTCGATGTGGTGGGTTCCTCAGATATCCACCTACGCCAAACTCATCCATTTCACTTCATCTTGAATGGTCCTTTCAAATATATGTAACTATTTCTGCTAAACAATCTGTTCCATGTTGTATTTAGCTGTGACACTGAGTATGTTTCCCAGATCTGAAGAAGAGCTTTGTGCGAGCTCGAAAGCTTCTCTCTCACCAACAGAAGTTGGTCCAATAAAATATATTACTTCACCTATGTTGTCTCTCTAATATCAACATAGCTACAGCAATACTGCATATAAAACTGGTTTTCAAACACCTTAAACATCTGACAAAAAGATTACATTAAAAATTAGACAAATTCATGCAGCATTAAAAAATACAAACTATTGAACAACTGCCTGAAAAAACTTATGGGGACTTTGGAGCAATGATTTCAGAGATGAAATTGTATTCTAAAACATATTCATCACTGCTTGAGGGACCTCTGCAGGTTCACTCGCATACTGGACGCAGTTTAGACTTCACAGAATGGGTACTATCTACTCAGGAAGTTGCTGGAAGTGTTCCCAGTACTGATAGACATGCTTTGGGAATAAAAGATAGCGACTCTTTTCTAAGATAAAACCAAGGGAGAATTAATTTTGTAGTGAAGTCAAATCTCACTCCATTCAATCAACTGTACTATATCTTGGGAAATAGCTCATATAATTGTGACACATCAAATCTGAAGGAAGTGATTCCTTAGAACTACTCTGCCAACAAAAACAAAACAAGAACAAACACACATCTTAGCCTGGTACAGAACAATGGATTAACTCCCTGTTGGAGACATTCTCATTTGAAAAAAGTTAACTCTACAAGATCTAATGATCTCTGTATGAGCAGATAAGGGGCTTTTTTCAGATACATACCAAGGAGAACTTAACATTTGGAAATATAAGCACACTATGTTAAAGACGTCATACTTGACTCTTTATATCCTCTCCAATAATACCCTTTTAATCATAGTCTGCTTAGAGGTCACCGCAGATCATGTGTGGCAGCATTATTAGTTCCCTGGTTCGGGGGACGGGGAGGGGGGGAGAGGGTGGGAAGAGAGAGAGAGAGAGAACTTCATTCTTGCTTCTCTCTCATTTTCAATTTAGATTTTCTAGATTTCTAGTTTGTTTTTAATCATTTTAAATCTGGCATATTTTCATTACCAAGGAAGGCACCTAGAGCCTGATCTACAATAATTTACTAACTTACTATGTTTCCTTTGGGGAAAAAAAAAAAAAGAACTTACCTCTCATGTCTATTCTGTCTCATTGGTTTGGGCCTGTACTTCCTACTTCAAGTTTTCAAGCTTCTACTCCCTGTATTTCCTGTAGATTTCATTTTCTTCAGCAGCTGATCAAACTTGGAGTTCAGGGAGTTCAGCACAGAATTCATTGTCTTCAACGAGGCAGAAATCTGGTGATTTTGAATGCTCATGCCAGCAGCCCCAGAACTCACAGGCAATTCCATGAAACTCTCTCTAGCAATGAAAGGCATTGCTTCATGGGACAGAGCAGAGGCTCTGGATCTAAGGAAAGTCTTAGAACAGGAAGGTTTCCTTTTTTATTTTGGCATCTCTCTCCAGTGTCTGGGAAAGTCGAAACCTGGCTAATTTCCTGGGGGCACGAGAGGGGTGCAGTATTATTATTATTGCTATTATTAAATAATTTTGATTAAGAAATTTCACAGGCACAAATCTTTGTAAAATCCCAATAGCAAATCTTTGTTGAGTCAAATGTTGCCCAAAAATAAAGATAGGCTTTTTGAGTTGAAGAGTGGCTTTGTGTATGGTTACAATCTTTTTCTTCCTAACTGTTTGGGTGATCCATCAAAGAACTCAAACACAAGCCAACAAAACTAGGACTCAGCTAGACTCTTCACATCTCTCTGGGTTCCAGTGATGTCACAGTCTAACTCATCTTTACTGTCATAGTTACCATGATCTCATTGGATCCCTATGAAGTGTTTTTATGGTAGGCAGTGTAACTAGTGGCTGCCTCATTGGATTGGGACTGAGGAGACCCAGATTCTGTTCCTGGTTCTGCTGCTGGCCTGCTGGATGACCTGGAGCAAGTCACTGCACCTCCCCAAATCTTGGTTTCCCCATTTTTAAAATGAGGATAATGACATTTGCCTTCTTTTCATCTGCAGATCACAAAACACTTTAAAAAGGAACTATATAAAAGAACTAGGTAGTAGTATTATAGCCTCTACCCATTGAAACTCACCCTGCTTTTGGAGTTTCCATAAATAATGCAAACATCTACAAGGTTCTCAGGAACCTCTAACCCAAGTTAATCAGCCTGGATCAGATGTTTGCGTGAACCTCTTAAAGGATTTGCACAGTAGCAGGACATCCAGAACCATTCCTGTCCTTTACATAATCTACCTTCAACAAGCCTTGAGAACCTGTCCCTCAGGATCCCCATTCTCCTCAACAGGCTCTCGAATATTCTCAAGCAACTCCCAACTTCTCTCTCTTATTTTGAAGTGTCTTCAGAGGCAGAAAGGCTAAAAGCTATAATAAGTCTCACTCCTCAAAGACAGTGTGACTTGGACCATGTCTTAACATAAGGCAGCAATTCGATGTTGTTGCAAAAGAAGCAAATGCAATTTTAGGTTGCATTAATGGAGGCATAGCCTACAAGTGACAGGAGTTGATAGCAGCATTCTGTTTGGCACAGGTTCAGCCTCATCCAGAGTACTGTATCCAATTTTGGTCATAAATGTATAGAAAGAATGTGGAGAAACTAGAAAGGATATAGAGGCAAGTGACAAAGATGATCAAAGGGATGGCATGCAAGCCATGTGAGCAAAGGCTGAAGGAACTGGGAATGTTTAGTTTGGTAAAGAGGAGATAAACTGGGGGCACGATAACAGTCTTCAAATACCTAAAAGGCTGCCATAAAAAAAGATGGAGAAAAGTTGTTCTCACTTGCCACAGAGGGCAGAACAGGAGGCAATGGGTTCAAACTACAACACAGAAGATTTAGATTAAATCTCAGGAAACATTTTCTCGCTGTAAGAACAGGACAACAGTGGAACAGACAGCCTAGGGAGGTTGTGGAAGCTCCTTTACTGGAGGTTTTCAAAAGGAAGCTGAAGCCATCTGTGCCTCTTGGCAGGGGGTTAGATTAGATGACCCTTGCAGTCCCTTCTAACCCTATGATTATATGGCAGGGTCAAGGTATGAATTGTGATACGGTTTAATCAATATGCTTGATGGGCAGTCTGAAAAAAGAGGGTAGCAGCAAGCACTTGCTACTGCCCAGAAGGCCCCAATCCTGCAATAAGCCCTGGCCCGTTGACTTTGATGGGTACAGGGGGTGCATATGTGGGGCACATTATAGGACTGGGGTTGAATTATTTCTGCCTTACAGGACTTGCAACACTGTGTTGCAGAAATGTTATGGTTTTGGGGCTAAGCCATTTTAAAAGCCCTATAACATTGTGTTCCTTTTGGGATGCCAAAGCAAACAAACAATTGATTCATCTCACCAAACTCTCTATTTTCCAAAGCTTTGTGCACAACTGGCAATATAATAAAAATAAATTCTACCAGAAATGTTAACAAAATCCAAGCTTTTAGCTATATTCAATCAATTTAAGCCAAAACAAATACAGGAAAAATAATTTTGCTTAGCAATATAAAAGCATATTAAATGTACCAAATATTTCTGGAGGCCTGTTCCAAAATGCCAAGAATAATAGACATATTGAATTTTTATGGAGACACATTTGTATTTCTGAAAAACACGTTTGTATTTCTAAGCCAGTGCCACCAACACTAGCTATTTGAAAGCATAAGGAGACTAGTTGGGGTCCTTGATGTGTGTACTTTGATAGCACGGTTCATCTGAATGGAATGTCTGGCGGTAAGGAAAGACAAGCTCTGAGGTGGGCTCATGAGCCCCAGCTAGCCTGACCCCAGGCCAACTTATGCAATCCTGCAATTCACTGCATGGAGACTGACGGCTCCCTCTGCACAAAGCCCAATTTAATTGCAGGATCAGGGCCTAAGACAACTTATTTTCTTATAGTGGTGACATTCAGGTTGGCTGAGCCGGTCAATCAGTCTCCTCCTTAAAAATTAGAGTGAGCTAAGTAAGCAGGTGACCTAATTATTGTAACTCTTGGCTCTCACTCACCCTTTTGCTCCCTTGTGTGTTTGTTTGCATCACTTGTTGTTTTATGTCTACTGTTGGGGCTGGGATTCCCACTCCCTTGTGCCTTGCACACTCCATGAAAGAAACAGTCACAATTACAGTTCCTGGGCTCAGGGAAAGACGGGGTCTGCTTCCTTCTCAACTGCTAGAGGCACACTGAAAACAGGAAGCCTCCTCCTCCACACCAGCCCACAGAACGGGATGGGCCCTGAGGGGAGCAGCTTGCATCTGCATGTGCACTGCCTGAACGTGGCTCTGCTGGTGCTGGAATTCCTCTCCACTCCCAGTATAAGCCAGTGACCATTACTGATTAGCAGTGCCCCTTAGAATTTAAGCAGGAAGCGTGTCCTTGTCTTAAGCAGGAAGCGTGCCCACTGTATTTGTCTGTGTGTTATCTAACATGCTTAGTGCTCTGTGGAAGCCGAGCAAAGAACTCAGATGGCCACAATGTCATTTTCCATTGACTTGATGCTTCCTAGACATTTGACCATATCTGCAAACTACCACACAATTCAGCATGATTGACAGGGTCAGTTCAAAAGAAGCCAAGCTATGCTGAGAGTAGTATAGTGGACCATGACTGAGGCCTTTGCCAAGCTGTGAATGCAAACACATATGTTACCAGCATGCACTAGCTTAAGTCCTGTCTGGCTCTGAGCAGTGCTACTAGCCCCCATCTTAATGAAGTATTAAATTCAGCCCAAATGAAAACAAAATAGCAGAAGATATGGAATTCTTTAAATAAATAAATACCCCCCTCCTTTTTTTAAAAAAGGGGGCAAGGGACAATTTGAAGAGGGCAGTGTTTGAACTCTGGTGGTCCTTGACTATCATTCCTCAGTCTGCCAGAGGTTGGGAGAACTGCTGCAGGGGCAGGTTGTGTGGCAATTAAGGGGTTACATGCCTTCTGTTTCACAACAGCAGGGCCATTAGCAAATAACTCCGACAAGCTCCAAAGGGAGCTCCCTGCTTCATGTCTGTCATGGCCTAGAATCTGAGAAGTTAGGGGAAATGAGTAGATCATCAAGGCTCCAAGGTGGAGGATACTGCCAACCCTTTCTTACCAGGGGGTAGAAAACCATACTAATTTAAACATTTCATGTTCAATGAGAGTGGTGCCTTTAAACTGTTGGCAGACATGGCCCTCCAGGTTGTTGAAGTTAAACTACATTGGCATTGCCAAAAAAATAGCAGTAGAGTGTTCCAAGAAGTCTGTCCCTGGGTAGGCTGGTAGAATATAAAGCACATAGTCAGCAATATTAAGAGGGAAGGAAGTCACGGCTAAGTAGATGTGGAAATGGGAATAAGAGTAATAAGCCTGAAAGAATGCTCCCGTTTTTTAGTTTTGGATAATTCCTGGAAACCAGGAAACAATGTTGTGTAGGAAATAGATGTACGCAATGCGACTAAACAGCAACAAAACTGCGAGGCCGAGGCAAAGGTATGCTAAATGGATGTGAATTCTGAGCCAGACCCTGAGCTGGTACAAATCAGCTTAACATCATCAACTTCACTGGAGCTATATATATTTACAGCAGCTGAGGCTCTCAGCCAATATGACTCAGTGCGTGTTGTCATTTGAATACACATTTTCATCCATCCTTCTCAGTCCATGTTGATTTTAGGTTCGATCTTTTCTCCAAAGACTGTTGAAAACACTAAGGAATTTCTTCTGATTCAATGCTCATTAATCTCCACGTCGATGGAAGCTGAGCAAGGGAAGGAGTGGTATCATAGATTTGGTAACTTTACAGTACTCGGTTTGTAACTTTACTTCCATATTAAGCCAGTAGATGATTACATTGAAAAATATATGTAAGATTATCTAATTTCACTGGAGCCTTTCAAACTGAAATGCACAAAAGTGGCTTACTCATCCACCTCACATCCCCTCACCTTCTGTGTGGAATGCAGTAGCTCTTTACCATTGCACAGCCTCTCTAGCAGAGGAGATTATTATATCCAGTTGAAACTACACAGGAAATTTAGGACTAGATTCCTGGTAGGATTACACTGAGGTCAAGAGAGCTGTTCTAATTTACACCAGTTGAGAATGTGCTTCCACCACCCAAACTAGAATTTGGACAGGACAGGATACTGGGACTAAGACTTCACCAGAGGTATACAGACACGCACACATAGGAGTGCAAACTACAGGATATTTAATGCTCACATAAATTATATAAATATGGTTAGGACTAAAACAAACAAAAATGGGTAGAGAAATTGTCAAGAATGTCATAGATTGTTAAGATTTCAACCAAAAAATGTGAATTTGGCAGAAAACTCTCAGCAACTAAGAGTGAAAAGAAGATACACCCCAGAAAAGCAACACCCCTGTGTTTAGCCCACTGACCTGGGATGTGGGCAGACCCAGGTTCAAGTCCCTATTCCAATCAGGCAGAGCAGGGATTTGAAAAACAGTCTCCCACATCCAAGGGGACTGTCTGAACCACTAGTCTATTGACTATACTGATGTGGTTCTCTTTTTCTCACTCATGTTTCTCCATGAAAAAAATTGAAAGGCTTCAGTTTTGTTCTGATAAAGAATGAAAACAAATTTTGAAACTTCAATGTTTTTCACAAAATAAAATTCCTGTTTTCCAGCTAGCCCTAGTCAGGACTTCAGTTTTATGTCTCATTCGGAAGGACGAACTTCCATCAATATGATATTCAAGTACTGGTTCATTATTGAAAGCAAAGAGCTATAAAAGTAAATCACCAAAACTACTTATTGAAGCATCTTTGGGGATCTTCCATTAATAATAGCCCGACCCTGCTAAGCCTGGATGATCTGACAAGAGTGGTAGATTGGTGGAAGATATGATACACAATCTTCCTCTCATGGACAATTTAAAAATTTTCCTTGCCACCTTCCATCTCTTTGAGTAAGTTCAGAGTTTCTTATATTCATCTTCCTCAAAAAATGTTTTAGATGTCAAGCCAATCAATGTTTACTGAGCAGAAAACTCTGTGGAAATTTTTGTAAATGAATCACCTTTTGTCAGATTCTGCCTCCTTTCCCACCCCTTTCGAGAGACTTAGCCTCAGTGTTTTTGGACGGGGGCGGGTGGGAGAGAAATGTTTGTTTGTTTACATGTTTTTGCAAGTTCTGCTCACCACATTTGGAAAGCCACATTGGAGCACTGGTTGCTTTTTCTTGTGCAAACTCATAATACCACAGTTGCCAGGAACTAATGATATGTGAAATGTTTCATCCCTGTAGGTTTTCCTGCTCAAACATTTTATAAATAAATAAATAATTAAAAACAATGGCGTGCACCATGTTCCAGACCTGAATTCCCGGAGAAGCTCAAGTCCTTAAACTGAATAATTTGCCTCAGCTTGCATATTGCAAAACTCATTCAGCAAAAGATTATGGGCCTTTAAGTGCCATCCAGGCCTGAAATATGACTCTAGGGCTTTGGGATGTCAGAATTCAGAATTTCTAGTGAATATTCTTTTCTGGCAGCACTAAAACTACCTTTATTTAGCAATCTTGGAGCAAGTGAAAGGGGTGGCGGAAAGAAACAATCTGACAGAGGGGGAGAGAATATAGCTTAGCAGAAACAGAGGTGCAGTTTTCATGTGTGGCCGCATGAATTCTTTATGGAATAAAATGCATTTGTAAATCAAAAAGCAGATGCAGATTTATATTCCCACTTAAATCTGCCAAAAGCAAATAAACATTGAGAGTTCCTTTTAGTTCAGGGAATCATTTATAAGGGTGGGTGCAGGTACCATACATGGAGAGCCTCCTGGGGAATTAATGGCTGCTTCTGCACTTTATAGTGAAGAAGAAATAGACTAAACTGAAAATGATCACCCTCATATTAAATGTAAAACCATCTACATATAATACAGCCAGGATCCAAGCTCTAAAACATTCAGGAGTTACACTGTAGCATGAAAGCAAAAGGAGCTTTTGTCATCCAGCCACAAATTATGTAGGTCTGGATCGTGGTACCCAGCCAAATCTCTGAGATGGAAGCAGTTCTGAGCCACCCATTCCAGCAAGAGCTCCTTCAGAATGTAGCTGCTTAGCCATCCTTAAAGAGACTGCAGTATCCATTCCACACCATGCCAAACCTCTACCTCCTTCCTGTTAATGCAAGTTAAGGCCCCAACTGTGTTTAGTCCCATAGAACCATTGCATTCCCTGAGCACTAGGACTTCTCTGGTGTCCCAGTTTCTGCTTGGAGAGTGAAAAGAGGAAAAGGGAAAACTTCTTACACCTTGAGCCATCACCAGGGAAGAACTAGTACTCCTATTATATACATAGGACCTTACAATGCCTTTGGGCTTAGTCTTTTAAATGCTGCACTCAGGAATTCAGTCCCTTTAACTGGCTCTCCACCCTCTTTTCTCTGCTCTTTCCTCCATTTTGGCTGTGGTCGGCATTATCTGTAAATTATGTGGATTCTTTCAGGTTCCCATCAGGACAATTTACACTTATACCTATTTAGAAATGGATGAGATAGGAGGAGTTTGAGTTACAATTTACTGCTGTTTAAACAGATTCTAAATGGGGAAAACCCAGACTTCCCAATTTAAATATTCTTTCAATGTTCCTTGAGCACAAGTGTGGGTGGAATATGCTCTTAAACATTTAGTACATTTCTTCTCCATGTATGAAATACACATTGCTTCTGACTCAGGCTTCAAGGATTGTTAGACCGGGTCAGTTGTATACCCTTTTAAGCATGCTGAACATCTTGACCATGTATCCTTAATTAACATTAAGTTTAATGTTTCAGTTACATTGTTGGCATTAGTGGTTATTCTATTGACTTTATTACTGACCTTAAGGGGATGTGTTTGATTTTTCGTGCTGTGATTAAAGTGTAACAATCTGAAAGATAATAAAGAAATTCTGAAACTGTTAAAAAAACCAGAAAATCTACTACCTAAAATTATATATGAAATTTGTCACTATTGCACATAAAATACGGTAGACACACATTATAAAATGTATGAAATGCAATATATTCCCTGTGTCCTTGGAAAGATTCTTTCTGCTTGGAAGAACTCTAAAAGGGCACTGAGGAATTTTAAAGTAATTTTTCAAAATATTAAACATCTGCATTTCATGACACAAATATCAAAAGTTGAAAGCTATCCATCTCAAATGAAGAGTGGTTTGTCTAAAACTAATTCTGTTCATTTATTTATAACTAAATATTTATTTAGGAATTTTTATTTGTTCTATTTATTAATCTATTTTAGGCCGTGGGCCAAGATTTTCAGCAAGTACTGGTAATTTTCAGCAAGTACTGGACAACCACCCTCTGATGCATCAGGATCGTTAAAAGTGTCTTAGGCTGAGCACCTAAAATGGAAACATCCAGAATTACTAGCAAATCTGAAAACCTATGCCAACGTACCTATTATCAATTAAACATAGCTGGCTGATGGACAAAGTATATCAGTTGTACGACAATACAAAGCAAAATATTTGATAGTTTGGAGAAAGGCAGTGAAGAAAAATCCTACACCCTATTAAAAATGAAGATGGAAATAGTACATAGGAAATGATCACCTCAGAATTTGCCTGAGACAACAGATTTACACATCTATATTACAAACAGTGCCAATGAATTTTTAATGCATACAAGTGCCCAGAAACATACACTGGTGCTAGAAGAAGCATGGCATCAGCTAAACTGTCAGTACCATTTCCTGAACCATGCAGATTTTCCTTGCAGGTCTAATACTCTGATAACTTGTGAGATCTGATGGAAATTACTACACAAGGCTATTACTAGGAATTAAAACCCCTGACCAATTATTAACTGTGCAAATAGGAAAGGCTGAAACATACTCATCTATCGAGGGATTTCTAAGCAGAGAATGTAATATGGTTTTTCTCTAGTATGAAATTCATCTTCATGAGTGAAAACTGATAACTCACATGTGAGCACAGAAGACATCAGATTAGTCGTGGATGAATACTAAATTGGAAGATGTAGGTTTTCACTTTCAAGGTTTCCACATTGCCCTGGTTCTCAATTTCCTTTCCAATATTTAAAATTGGTTTCTAAACTAAAACATTCACATCCTGAAGATTTTTATGTCATTATTTCCTGACATTGATGCATCAAAGAAATTAATAATTTAGAACAGGCACCAAAGAAAAGATATGTTTTAAGTTCTCCCAGTCTTTGGCAACAACTTAAGAGGAGAGAGAAAGCTAAAGTTATTTCACAATCTTAAACAGAGCAGAATCAAAATATGTGAGTTTACTGTGATGTCCATGTTAGACCAAATCTTGAAGTTCTATGTAGGGGGTTTTAGAAGTGAAATGTCAGTTTGTTACATATTTTTGTGCTGAAAATATGACAAAACCACTTTTTCCTTTCATAAAATCTATAAAAAAGTTGAAGTTACAGCCCTGTGAGATGACTCACAGGACAACCACATATGATGAGATACTATGAAACATAAGGAATCCAGCTGATCACACCTACTTATCACAAAATGAATGTTTTCTAAAACAAAGGAAATTTTCATACCCTAACCTACATGGAAATAACTGACACGATCAGAAAAATCAAAGAGTAACATAAAACTCTCTCTGACAAGAAGCCTAAAAAAAAAAAAAAAAAGTCATCAAAAGATTTAATTCAGCAGTTAAAAAAAAAATCTGGTGACAGACATTTAAGGCCCAGTTTTACATATACTTACACATACAATCTTCCAATACATGAGTACTGCTTACTGTACATGAGTATGCTCAGATACGTAATAGCTTGCGGGATCAGGCCTTTCACTTGTTAAATCCATAGATACTGAAGCCAAAAGGGACCATTATGATCTAATCCGACCTTCTGCATTACACAGGCCATCAAATTTCATATGTAATATAATTAGGGTTCTCGAGTTTAACTGATAACAGCAGCAACTGCCCTATGGAGTTTAAAAGTGTGTCAGGAAAATTAACACTTAGAAGTTATGCTTTGATGGGTGTCACAGAAACGTCACCTGACTAAGCCAATTCATGCCTAGAAATTCCCCGATTTAAAACACCATTCATGACATTCTTCCTGCTCCGAGGAAGACTGTGCTATTGCTCTTGTCATCCATCTCAATATTCCTAAGCCTCTCTCTAGGCGATAGCCTAAGAGATTTTTTGCCTTTTGTTATTTACTTGCCTGAAATGTTTGTGATATGGTGCCTGAGGCTTCCCCTGGCTTTCCAAGGACTGCAACTGATGCATCATTTTTATATATTAACTAGGGCTGTCAATTAATCACAGTTAACTCAAAAAAAAGTAATTGAGATTTTAAAAATTAATCACGATTAATTGCACTGTTAAACAATCAAATACCAACTGAAATTTTTTAAATATTTTGGATGTTTTTCTACATTTTCAAATATATCAATTTCAGTTGCAACACAGAATGCAAAGTATACACTGCTCACTTTATATTATTTTGATTATAAATATTTGCACAGTACAAATGGCAAACAAAAGATATAGTACTTTTCAATTCACCTCATAAAAGTACTGTAGTGCAGTCTATTTATCATGAAAGTGCAACTTATAATTTTTTTTGTTACATAACTGCATTCAAAAACAAAACACTGTAAAACTTTAGAACCTACAAGTCCACTCAGTCCTACTTCTTGTTCAGCTAATTGCTGAGACAAACAAGTTTGTTTACATTTACGGGAGATGCTACTGCCTGCTTCTTACTTACAATGTCACCTGAAAGTGAGAACAGGCATTTTCATGTCATTTTTGTAGCCAGCTTTGCAAGGTATTTATGTGCCAGACATGCTAAACAGTCGTATGCCCCTTCATGCTTCGGCCACCATTCCAGAGGATATGCTTCCATGCTGCTAATGCTTGTTAAAAAATAATGTGTTAATTAAGTTTGTGACTGAACTCCTTGGGGGTAAACTGTATGTCTTCACCTCCATTTTACATGCTTTCTGCTGTATACTTCATGTTATAGCAGTCTCAGATGATGACCCATCACATGTCTTTTTAAGAACACTTTCACAGCAGATTTGACAAAACGCAAAGAAGGTACTAATGTAAGATTTCTAAAAATAGCTACAGCACTCGATCCAAGGCTTAAGAATCTGAAGTACCTTCCAAAATCTGAGAGGAACGAGGTTTGAAGCATGCTTTCAGAAGTCTTTAAACAGCAGTGCTCAAATGCGGAAACTACAGAACCCAAACAACCAAAAAAGAAAATCAAACTTCTGCTGGTGGCATATGACTCATGATGAAAATGAACATGCATCGGTCCTCTCTGCTTTGGATTGTTACCGAGCAGAACCCAGCAGCTGCATGGACACATGTCCTATGGAATGGTGGTTGAAAATGAAGGGACATATGAATCTTTAGTGCATCTGGCTTGCAATACTGGCTACAACAGTGCCATGCAAATGCCTGTTCTCAGTTTCAGGTGACATTGTAAACAAGAAGTGGGCAGCATTATCTCTGCAAATTGTAACCAAATTTGTTTGTTTGAGAGATTGGTTCAAGTAGGGCTGAGTGGACTTGTAGGGTCTAAAGTTTTACATTATTTTATTTTTCAATCCATTTTTTTTTTTGGTACTTAATTCTACATTTGTAAATTCAACTTTTCAGATAAAGGACTTGCACTTCAGTACTTGTATGAGGTGAATTGAAAAATACTATTTCTTTTGTTTTTTATAGTACAAATATTTGTAATCAAAAATAAATATGAAGTGAGACTATACACTTTGTATTCTTTGTTGTAAATGAAATCAATATATTTGAAAATGTAGAAAACATTAAAAAATAATGGAATGCCATTTATGTTTGGATGTGATTAATTTTTAAATTGCTTGGCAGCCCTAATTTTAACCCTCACCAGTGGTGATAGCCTCCGTTTTTGTGTTTTCTTTCATATTTATTAAATTTATTTATTGTTTTTAACCACATGTATCTCAGAAAAAATCTGCTGCTTAATTCTTCCTAAAACACTTCAACCGTTGTTACTTTTTAAAGCATAGTTCCATTTGAGCTACTGATAAAGCTGGCTGCATTACTTTTTCCACCCAAAAAGTATTCCTCGGTCTTTATTAATTCCATCAAATTAAAGTTTCATGGAGATATAGATCAGCAGATGACTATGCCACTGAACACAAAGATTTTATTGTAAAAACGATGGCTAGTGAGAGACTCTGGATTGGCAAGGGGTTAAAAAATCTTCCTTTTTTATTCCAAAGTGATATTACATCAAACAGACAATTGCAAAATGAAAAAGAAATATTCCTGGTGATTTCCAAGAAAACCACAACTCACATTGTTGGGAATGTATTCTCAGAGACTCGCCTTAAAGGAATCAATAGGAATCACCAAACACTGCCCCACCACCTGATCGCATGTTTGTGTAATACAGAGCAGAAGACTTTATGAAAAATACCCATTTTGGAAGTGCCTATGGTCTGGGCCAGACTTTAGGAACAGCTTTCATGGTTGGCAGAAGGGATCCATGTGAATTCTATTAGCACAAGACCACTAAATATTCATGAACCTCAGCTGAGGTTCATGAATTTGACTCAGACCTCAAGCCATCATGCATTTGGTTGGGTTCAGGGTTCTAGCCAAACATATCCTATAGCCCTACATGTGACCTGATTTATTTAATAGATGTCTTAAAAATGATCCAGTTACTGAGCCTTTAAATATCAAATTGCAGCTTTAAACTTTTTTTTTATTTGTCCCAGTTGTGAACTCCTGAAAAATGTGGTTTATGGTGGAAATGCTGAGACACGGCTTCAGTTAGACTACAGTGGTGCTGTCAGGTGCTGCTACCAATTACCTTAAATGTAAATGTTTTAAGAAAAGCACCACTTTTGTCAGGATCAAAATGATTTCCAGCTTCCAGTCCATCATTTTAGAAATAGGGGTGCATAACTCAATTAAAGACAGAAACATTAAGCATATAGTAAAAACATCACATGTTCATGATTTATACATTTATATTGACCAATACTACCCATGAAGTATTTCCCCTAATCAATATTAAAAGACCACCACAGTGATTTAAATCTGTATGGGTCTTAAACATGCCAGTCAATAATTGCTTTCATTCACAAGTAGGCTTGGCAGAACTGGATTTTGGAATTGGATTTTTTATATATATATATAATTTCAGCAGATAATATTGATGATGATGATGATGGTTTAAGCATTTTTTTATTTTATTTTTATCAATTTAAATTTTCACAGTTGCAGGAATTATGGGGGGAGGGTCAGAAAATAATTTTTCAATGACAGTAGACACTGAGGTTCAAAATGTTTAAATTTTATAACCATTAAAACACAAATAGTCCACTCATATCAAAATATACAAAATAAATATCCTTAAATCAAACTCCGATAAGTTCTCAAATGGCATTTCGCCTCCTTTAGTTATCGGTAAATTTTGCTTATTTTCTATGGAAAATGTTTTCCTGTTGGTTTGTGTGTGTATGATGAAATCAACATTTACTGATAAAAATCTAATCCTTCCAAGCCTATTCATAAACATATATTTATCTGTGAGCCACTCATTTCCCATTCTTCCCCAACAAATGAATTATTGCAGCAAAATGTTGCCTTTTTGCCTAGTCTTATCCCTAATTCCATCCAAATGTACATTTTTATTAATGAAGAGTAAGGCTATGTCTACACTACAGCCTATGTTGGCAAAACGTATGTCACTCAGAGGTGTGAATAATTTTCAGAATTACTGGAACTTATTTTTACATCTTTTTTTTTTGCATTCATTTGTTCCCACATAAACGCATATGTATTTGCATGCCTAATGAGTACATGCATTTACCATGATGGTACGTATACTCACAAAATCCATACCAATATGAATTTTAAATGAACCTGCTAACTCCCCAATGTAAGAACTGATCTTCTTTGCTTGGAAATCTATATTAAATCACGTACATTTGCTCCATCTGTATTTGCTTCGATACAAAGTTAGACAGGAAACATAGTTGAGCAAGCTACTTTCCTCTTGCCACATACATAGCTCCTGTCATTACTAATGAGTGAAATGAGCATACAAGGAGATAAAAAAAGCATATCGCCCCATTACACCTGAATCTTGGGAAGTGATGAGCACCTATTATTCCCATTGACATTCACAGGAGGAATTCTTTTCTTGTCTATCCCCGTAATGCAACTTTTGTACTACAATACCAGCCAGATGTTCACCAGGCCCTGCCTTCCTGCTTGCAGGTACAGTTTGTGCCTTTAAATTGTATACCCATATTTGAACTGAGGCTGTGGAAGCAGTGAACACAAGTCAGTTATTGTGCATGACCTCACCCAAATTTGAATCTGCAAAATGGGCCAAAACTCCAATGCCAAGGAAAATGTGGTGCCACAATATATGCCTGCAAACTAGGAAGTTGCATCTTATTACAGTCTATAGTAATCAGCTGAACCCTGGGGACTGGCAAACCCAAACTAATTACTCTTGGGAAAGTTAGGGCAGGTCTACACTATGGTGCTAAGTCGACCTAAGTTACGCAACTCCAATTACATGAATAATGTAGCTGAAGTCGACATACCTTAGGTTGATTTATTGCGGTATTTACACCACGCTGGGTCGACAGGAGACACTCTCCCGTCGACTTACCTTGTGCTTCTTGTTCTGGTGGAGTACCAGAGTCAATGGTGAACGATCAGCTGTCCATTTAGTGGGTCTTCACTAGACTTGCTAAATTGATCCCTGGTGGACTGATCACCGCAGCGTCAATCCACGGTGAGTGGAGACGAGCCCTTTTAAATACTTTATTAAAAATGAAGAACATTGAACACAGATCTCAAAGATTTGTCCACAGCATTGTCTTGGAGCTGTTGTCCCTTGCACAGCCTTGACACAGAGAGGCAGCCACAGTGGTTAGAATAAACGAATATATCAGGTGAAAGATCCAGCAACGAAGCTGAGGATTAAGCAAAATGATCTAGAATCAAGTAATTAGCTTTTTCTTAAGGTTAAAAGTTAATGTGCGGTAGATTTCACAGTACATCATGTTTCTCCTATACAGTCTGTCCCACCCTTCTGCCTGCATGGAATCACACTGAAATCGCTGAGGATTTGCAGATCAGATTGCAGCATCTAGGATCTAGTATTTTTATTAATTAATGTATTCATTTTTTGAAACGAAAAGTGTCTTTTAATTTATTTTTGGAAAAGACAGTTCCTGTTAATATTCCCCACTTTCCCCTTCTTTCTTCCCCAAAGATCCTCTCCTGGTCCCTTGTCATCCAGTCCCAGCTTCTGGCAGCTGGAGGTTTGTGGACACTCAGAACCATCTTGGCTAATAGCTATTGATGGACCTATCTTCCAGTAATGTCTCTCATTCTTTTTGCAATACGGTTATGGTTTTGGCCTTCACAACATCCCCCAACAATAAGTTCGACTGGTTGGCTGAATTACTGCCTATTGTTTGTTTTAAACCTATTGTCCATTTACTTCATCATGTGACCCCCTAGTTCTTTTATTGTGTAAAGGGGTAACTAACACTTCTATGTTCACTTTCTCCATACCGTTCATGATTTTATAGACCTCTAGCATATCCCCCATTAGTTGTCTCTTTTTTCAGCTGAATAGTCAGTCTTTTTAATCTCTCCTTGTATGGAAGCTGTTCCCATGGGTGGCAGGTAATGGAGGCTTGGGGAGACTAAGCCCCCAGCTAATGCTCCCTGCGACATCCCCCAGGGCTGGGCCATGAGAGGGATCAGAGGCCTTCCAGATAGTTTGTCCTCGGGGCTCCTCTGGACTGGTCCAGGTTCCGGCAGGACGGCCTAGGCTCAAGGTTGCACTGGGTGCTGGATGGAGGGGAGTTGGAATGGGCAGAGTCTCAGGCACAAGGGGTGGAGCCGGGGACTAATCATACTGCCCATGGCTGTTCCACACTCTCAATCATTTTTGTTGCCTTTGTACCATTTTTTCAATTCTAACATATCTGCTTTGAGATGGGGTAACCAGAACTGCACGTAGTATTCAACATGGGCGTACCATGGATTTATATCTTGGCATTATGATATTTTTTGTTTTATTATCTATCCCTTTCCTAATTGTTCCTAACACTGATAGCTTTCTGAGTGCCACAACACAGTGAAAGGATGTTTTCAGAGAACTATTCACTATAATTCCAAGACCTCTTTCTTGAGTGGTGGCAGCTAATTTAGACCCCATAATTTGTATATATAGTTGAGATTATTTTTCCAGTGTGCATTACTATGCATTTATCAACACTGAATTTCATCTGCCACGAGTAGTGGTTTTTAGAATTGCCACTTTAAACTAATTTTTTAATCTACTTTGGCAAACCTCCTTATTTTCCCTTGATTTAGTTGACTCTGGGTCATGCCCTGTAGCTCTCAGATACATTAGCCTGAAAGCAAGGGTAGAAAGGATTGATAAATCACAAAAATGGATTTCACTATGGATAATTTACATAAGAAAAAAATGAGTTCCTTGTTTGTGTTGAGGAAAACACAAAGTGAGCACTTCATAAATCTTCCATACATTTGTTTATGAATTAAACTCTTAAGTTCCACCTGATTTTACAGCTGTAAAATGAATACCATTTTTACATAATGGGAATTAACTCTTGTAACAGAAAGAAATAGACTAACTTATTCGTAAATTCTAAGTATAACTTAATATCAACATTACTTGAGAATCAAAACAATTTCCTGCTTAAGTGTTTTGCAGGAACCAATCAGACAAAACCAAGTTTGTGATGGAACCAAGAATATCCTCTAAAGAGCCTGCAGGTATATAGCTAAGTATGGCAATTGGAATATTCTTGCCCAAAATTCAAATGTAGAAGTGAAGTCTCTGTAACGGGCTACAGAAAGTTATGTTTGCTGCGTTTTAAACAACAAAACTCTCCTAGATCTCCCTGTCATGGTTTTGTCACTTGTAAATTTTGGGATCTTTCCTCATTCTTTTGGTAAAAGCATAAAAAATCTGCCAGATTTAGAAAAAACTGAACCGGTAAAGGCTGAAAAAACAGCTTACTTGCCTGTATAACTTTTGGGTCCTAATTGTCCACTGCCAAACTCCTAGGGAAGTGATTGTCAGGGGTAGGAGTGAAAACAAGGTATAAAATGCTGTCATACCATCAAGGGAGCATTTTGCATTTATATTGTACAGGTGTAAATGTCTAGAGGTTGAGAAACATGCTTCTGACATATGAACTAAAAAGAGACAAAGGATTAAATTAACTCCTCTGTGCATAGGGGACAAACTGGCTAAAGTTAGTTCAGAACACATATGGGAAATGGATAACATTCTGCTTCCTAGAGCAAGTGACTGAGAACTCCCCTGGAGCATAAGTTCAGAGGAGGAAAGGATGAGAACAGAGAGTAGCACTTACCTCGACCCAATCACAGGGATCAACCAGAGAACCAGTTTTACAAATTGGTGAAAGGAATGGAAAGCTAGAGCAAGATCTGGTTAGGGAGACAAGATCTAGTTAGGTCTGAAGTAGGAAAGGAGAAGGTTAGAATTTGAAGGAAGGAGAACTCGGAAAACAGATCAAGTGTGGACAGATCATTGGAGGCCAAAGGGTAATAATCTTAGCTGAACCAAACTACAGAACTACTTGAGTTGCACCTAGTGACAATGCACATTACTACGTGGTGGGAACTCTTTCTTTTATTTGAGGCTAATCCTATACAGACTTAAGTATGTGCTTATCTGTAGTACTCTGCAGGAAATCCTATTGACTTCAAGGGGGTTACTTTCATGAGCAAATATTTTTGAGACTGGTACCTTGATTTCCTTGCTTGCTTGCTTGTTCATTCATTTACACTCCAGCAATAGTGGGGTTGGAACCTGAGAAGTTTTAGAAGTATAATGAAGATTCTTAATAGTCAAAAGGTGTGCTATGTTGTTTTCAGTAGCTGGAATTATTGTGGAAACATCAAAGATGCATAAGAATCATATCACAGTGATGAGCAGGCCTGGAAAGAAGTATGTGCAATAAGTTTATAGACCATAGAGTGTGAGCATATAGAATGCTTTGGAATATACACACAATTAACACCTGAAATTAGAGAAAAGAGGAAAAATCTTTACAAATAAAACTACTTGGAAGTAAAAAAAAATACACATTTATAACAGGTGCTTAATCTGGAAGTAGGTTTTCCTGGCTAATGGAAATTCTATAGTGTTATCTTTCTTCCATGTCACCATTTTAATATCTCTAACTGTTTTTTCTAAAAACATTTATCAGACATAGTACAGGGCTGTTAAGGAGATAAATCAAGTTTGCACAGACAAGTAATGTGTTGAACTGCAAGACATGACAGGGCATGTTTTATGGGGCAATTAATACTTGCCTTGGGTGCTTGTGAGGTAGGAAACCCTATAAAACACACCCTGGTGTGTCCCAGTGCTATCGAAGAATGATTTGGGTTCTTAAAAGTAATTTGGGAATTAGTCGATTCAGTTTTTCATTGTCACTGACTACATAACTGCATTTTCACTGGACAGGCTAGGTCAGAATGAAAGGCCAGGAGGAAAAAAAGCATGTTAATGAGGAGACTGGCACTGCTCTTTTAACTAAGTATTTATTTTAGCATTTTGCACCACTCATTTTGCTTTAAAGTGTCCAACTTGTTGGATATGCCCCACTGTTCTCCAGCCTGTCTGCTTTGAATCTTATTCACTAGCCCACTCACTCAACTACCACTGTCAACAGTACCTCTCTCCTAACAGGAACATTTCCAAAGGGTATGTGCTTCCTCATCTGTGTAAATGAAGTGCTGAGGATGAGGCTAATGATGGTATCCCCTGGTTTATTAGATCTGAGAGTTCTGCTAAAGTTGCTGTAAATACTGGTGGGCTGGTGCTTAGAGGCTGAGATGTACACATAACTGAATTTTGGTTTTCTGGCATGTCTGAAAAATTGAAAACATGTTTCATTTCAGGTCCACCTGAAATGAAACGTGTTCAAAATGTTCAGCAAACCCAAATGTTGGGGGAAAAAACCCCAAACCCCAAACCCAAAACCGTTTCATGTAGAACAAAAAAGGTGTTTCAACTTTTTTTAAAAAATCAATATATTCTATATTTTATTTAGAAAATATAGAAGCCTTCTGATTTTTTCTGAACATTTTTTCATTTTTTAAAAAATGAAAACGATTCCCCAGAATCAACACGAATTTGCAATATGTTTCAGTCATCCAGAATTTGCATTATTCATCAAAAAAAAGGTGGAGGCTGAAAAATTTTGCTCAGCTCTTCATGGAGAAGCAGTTGCAATTTGGAGTGGGATAGTCCTAGGGTCAGAGATGGGCCTTTCACTGGTATCATGAAAACGTGCCAAGATTTGACTGACAATCACAATGCGCACAAGCAGAGTAGAACAACTGGTTAAGTTTCTGGCCACATTCCACCTCCTGCCATGTTGTGCCACATGTGCTCCTGAGCCTCCAGTGTTTCAGAACAGTCCTGTGGAGTTACAGGAACATGCCCAAAGCCTGTTGCTGACACCACTCCCACCACTATTATCCTTTGGCCTATGGAACGGCTAAGCTAGTGGCAAGCTGAAATTGCCACTACTAGTCTGCTTATTATACCTATGATTTATGCATACTGCTAGTACATGCAAGACATGTTCATATCACTATAACCTTGTATTTCCTTCCCCAGTTTTGTGTCTGCATTGTAAGCTCTTCAGAGCATGAACCATGCTTTCCTCTATATTTGAGCAATGACTGATATAATGGGGTGCTCTCTTGGTTAGTGTCTCTACCGAAATACAAATAATAATAGTAGGGGAAAGAGCACTGGCCCGGAAGCCAGGAGAGCATAAATTGGAGTCCTACTAAATGGCCTTAATAATTTCCAGCCTTTCCCAGCCCTTACTGCTGAGCAAATTCCCAAACTCTACAAGGGAAGCAAAATTCATCCTCTGTTACCCCCTCTCCCCCATTTCACAGGCTGATAACCACAGAGATTGGACAAGGTCACTTCTGACAGAGTTGTAGCTAGAACTCAAGTCTCTAATACAATAGAACCAAATCACCCCACTTAGGGTAGGTCTACCTTAACGGCAGCATGCAGAATGCATGGACTGCATGCCCAGCTAGCACAGGTATAAATAGCAGCTTAAGTGGCAAGGCTAGCAGAGTACAGACATACCAGAACCCTAGACTATATACCCTACATGGCTCCCCATGGGCCCACACAGTGCCTACCATGGATATATTGCTATTTTTGGCAGGGTAGTGTCTTGCTACCTCCCATTGCCAGAACTTTTCCTTGTGGCAGCGGAAAGACTCTGGCAACAGGGATAAGCTTTGGTGTGAGGGAAGAGGGCAGTGGGGAAACACCATAAAAAAATATCTGGGGGTCCCAGCTCTCAGTTCCCTGTCTAACCATTATACAGACAACACTCTTCTCCCCTAGCCAGGAATCCTAATTCACAGCTTTCTACTGCTGCCTAGCAAACAGATGCAAAATGATTAAATTTCTTGTTTTCCTTTTTCCTTTAAAATGGAGGCTATTTCTCCTGCTAAACAGTTCCATACATTAGGGACAAGGAACCCACTAGAAAAAACCTCCAAATACTCTCCCCTCCAAGTAGCTCTCTCCCACTAAACAATAAAGTGAGTGCAGATGCTGTCAAAGATCAGTCATTGTGTCTTAATGCAGAAATACTTACTCCCATGTAACCAGAGGTCATATTTGGACCCTTTGACACTGAAAACCATACCTCCAACATGAGAAGTTTTGTGTATATGACGTACACAGCCAGAAAAAAACCATTAATCACTTTCTATAGAGAATGTGTATTTGCATTTCAGGTGCATCCTAGGTTGTCTGACATTAGTGAAAATGTCACCTTGGAAAATCCTTCTAATTCCTATCAGCTATATTCAACCCCAGGGGTGGAAAGAATATTTAAATCTTTTATGAATTCCCCTCCCACCCACTGTCATTTAAACAACAATAAATATAATAAAGTACATCAATTTACATCACAGCCTTTTTATTACATTATCATTGGATGGCAAGTATTAAAAGATTTATAGACAAATGTTGTTAGGAGGGTAATTATATTGTGATTTAATGTACAGTTGTTGTAAAACAAAGTGTAGTGGTTTTATATTGAAGATGTTCTAACAATAGATGGACTCCACTCAATAAAAGGCCTTACGGAAACTTTCATTTCCTATTCTTAAAGCTTCCTACCAGCAAAATAACTTCAGTACAATGCAATCCACCCTCAGAGATTTCTGACACAGTGAAGCAGAAAGATACTTTCAAACTGTTTTGGTCATGCATTACAATGAGCAAACTGAAATGAGTCGAAGAGGGAAATACAAGGAAGTAAACTAAAAATAAATTGTATTATTTCTAGTAACACTAATAAAAATACAACTTTAAAACCCTGCTTTATGAAAGAGCTACAATGGATGTTATCTTTGCATAAGACACTTTGAGCCGGATCCTCCGCTGGTATAAATCAGCACAGATCTGTTGTGCTCCTTATTTACATTGACTTCAATGGAACTACACCAATTTACACCAACTGATGATCTGGTCCTTTATGGCTACAATCATACTCTATAAAAGAACATAAGAATGGCCATACTGAGTCAGATCAAAGGTCCATCAAGCCCAGTATCCTGTCCTCCGACAGTGGCCAATGGCAGGTACCCCAAAGGGAATGAACAGACAGGTTATCATCAAGTGATCCATGCCCTGTCACCCAATCCTACCTTCTGGCAAACAGAGGCTAGAGACACCATTCCTGCCCATCCTGACTAATTGCCATTGATGGACCTATCTTCCATGAATCTGTCGAGCTTCCTTTTGAATCCCATTATAATATTGGCCTTCACAACACCCCCCAGAAAGGAGTTCCGGTGGTTAACGGTGCATTGTGTGAAAAAAATTCTTTCTTATGTTTGTTTTAAACCTGCTACCAATTAATTTCATTTGATGGCCCCTTGTTCTTGTATTATGAGAAGGAGTAAATAACATTTCCTTATTTACTTTCTCCACACCACTCATGATTTTATAGACCTCTATCATATCCCCCCCTTAGTCGTCTCTTTTCCAACCTGAGTTCCAAGCTAAAGTTCCACGTGCTAACTTTAACAGGATAATGTCAGTACAGCTGGTCAAAAAATGCCAGTTTTCTGTGAGAAATCTAATTATTATTTTTCAATTTCCTGCAAAATTCTGGGGTTTTTTGACCAAGAAAAACCTGAACAAAAATGTTCAATTTTCAAAAACCAAAATTTTTCTACTGAAAAGTAAATTGCTTTTTCTTTGTTGTTTTTTTTTAAATAGCCAAAAAAAAAGTTTTGCTTGGTTTCTTCTTTTAAAATGAAAAAAAACCCACAGATGTTTTGATTGCAAATTCATTTTATATCTAAAAACTATTTTTAATGGGAAAATGTTGAGCATCTTAAAGTACCAGCCGTACTCTGTGTCTCACTGATGTTAACTATATGGAATCCCCAGTAATCAATTGTTTTCAGAGGGAGCTGGTGTTGGAATAGAAGCTGTTTAGGGTAACCAGCATGGTAACATCTTGTTCCATTTGGTCACTGCAATTTCTTGGCTAGCTATGAGACGCTCCTACAGCCTGCATTAATGTGAATGTCCTTATGTCAGGAGCAAGAGAACATAAACAAGGGTGTGGAGATAAAGGATCTGAATGCAAAAAAGCTTTGTTTCGCTTCTCTCTCTTTGCCTGTTCATTAGTCATCTTGACATACATTGGATGTCTCTGTATATTTACATTTAGATTTCAACATTTCTCCCCTTTAAGCAGCATTTAGGTTCCAATAGGTTTACAATCTGAAACAACAGGGAGATGCGAAATAATTATAATTTGTTGGGATTGTTTTTTAGTCATAAAGTAGTTTGGTTTGGGGGGCTTTTTAAACTGCAAAATTGTTTTCTTAGCATGTATTCTACTAGTATGGGAATTAAAAGACTCCATTCCTGCCCTTTTAAAATGTGGCTTTAAAGACAAATTATTGAAACTTCCTGCTGAAATTGCTGGTGAAAGGAGCTTATGGGTTTTTTAATGGGGATTGGTGAGCTTCTTTGCAACCGCATTCGCTTTTCAATTTGAAAGGTATCAGAAGTGTATATGTTGGCAACACTTTGCTAACTCCTTACTAGCACACGCACACTTATGGCCAGATTTTCAAGAGAGTGCAATCACAATCTGGTCAATTATTTCAATGTCTAAATAGCAACTGTGCATTTTGAAAATCTTTCCTACCTGCCTAATTGTACAGTCCTCCTACAGTCACAATCCTCTGTGGGGCTCAGTGGAGTTTGTGCCTGGCTATGGACTGTAGAATCCAGCTCTTGGAAATAACATCAGAATTGCTAGTCAATGATACTGCAAGGTGTATTCCATGCCTACATTAATTCAGTAATGATTCCTTATAGCTACCTCCCTTCAACCACTGAGGCTCTCATCATGTGATCATAGGATTCCATGTAAGTTTTGCATGAGTGAGAGCTGTAGAACTAGGCCCTTCTTTGAAATTACATGGAAGGTTTAAACAACAAATAAAAACCTCTCTATCGTAGGAAGCCGTGATTCTGAAAAAGATTTGGGGATCATAGTGAGTAATCAGTTGAATATCAGCTCCTAGTGCGACTAATGTAATCCTGGCTGTATGAACAGGGGAACCTTGAGTAGGAGCAGAGAGGTTATTTTACCTCTGTATTTGACATTGCAGCAATTGCTGCTGGACTCCTGCATCCAGTTCTGGTACCCATAATTCAAGAAGGATGCTGATAAATTGGAGAAGGTTCAGAAAAGAGCTAAGAGAATGATTAAAGGATTAGAACACTGGCCTTATAGCAATAGACTCAAGGACCTCCATTTATTTAGCTTAGCAAATAAGGGATGACTTGATTTAAGGGGTTGAGGGATGACTTGATTACAGTCTACAAATAACTACTTGCAGAATAAATATTCAGTAATGACCTTTTCAATCTTCAAGCTAGAAAATAAAGGTGTAACATGATCCCATGGCTGGAAGTTAAAACTAGACACTAGAGAGAAAATAATCCACTGGTAAATTGTGCCAATGATTACCTGTCATTGACAATTTTTAAATCAAGATGGGATTTTTTTCCCTAAAAGATCTGCTCTAGGAATTATTTTGGGGAAGTTCTATGGCTTGTGTTATATAGAAGGTCAGATTAGATTATCACAATGGTCCCTTCTTGCCCCGGAATCTATAAACATATAAAGTGATAAATCCCCAATGAAACATGACTGATAAATCCCTATCAATGGCCAACTCCTGCTAAATTCAAATACTGACAACTTTTTGCAACAGAAATAGACATTTTTGGTTTTTGGTTTATTATTCGTTTGCTACTGCTCATTGAGGGACAATATGCTAATGTGCACTCATTGTTCTGGTCTGTTTCCAGTAAATTTCTACATCTATTTTGGAAACACTTTCTTTAGAAAGTTTACTAAATGAACATATTATTTTGTTGTTTATTATTTGTATTACAGTAGCACGTACAAAACTCAATGGAGATAAGCCCTGTGGTGATAGGCACTGTGCTCACACATAGTGAGAATCAGCATGTCCACTAAATAATTAATAATCTAAGAGGAAGACAAAGGAAAGGGGAAAGGAAAGATCATCATCCCCATTTTACAGATCAAAAACAAAGGCATAAAGAGGTCAAGTGTCTTATCTGAGGTGACATGGGAACACTGTAGCAGAGCTGGGAACTGAAACCAGTTCCTTAGTGCTGGTCCAGTGTCTAAATCACAAGACTGGCCTTTCTGGCATTAATAAGAGAGCTTCTAATAGGCCCTGCTTCTACCCCTAGTAAAGTCAATTGGACTTTTGCTACTGACTTCAACAGAAGCAAGATTGATACCATCTTTGAACAGCTGTAGGCAGTGGTGCTGGAACGAGGAGTGCTGCTCCCATCTTAAACCACGGAATACATGGCTTCCATCATCAGCACCCCCACCATAAAAATTGTTCCAGCACCCCAGGCTGTCAGACTGGTTACAAAGCACCTTATTACGCCTATGCTGAACATTTTACAACTACAATATCCAGAGGTGACCCCTTCTTTGGTTGTAGTGTTCTTTTCTCAAGTTTATCTCCATTCCCTAGCCAACCACTTCTCCTACACACACCGGGATTTCTGTATAGTGACCTCTACTGGCATTAGCAAGGTTACAAAGATGTTGCAAGTTCCAGATACAGGTATTCATCTTCATTAATCTGCCACCACTGCCCACTAATCACAGTCACATTAAAGAGATGTCAAGTAATATCAATTTATTTGATTTCTGAGGTCCAATTAAAACATAAAATGTAGCCATAACAATTATAGTACTTTTTAATAAGAACTTAGCAGCTACACTCTTCCTGCATCCTATTAAGCATCTTTTACACCTATTAAGATGACACAGTGTGCACCTAGGAGGTCAAAAACTTATACAGGAAAGTGTCCAAAAGTCCGAGAACAGTGAAAATGTTGTTGGCATTTGACATAATTTATACCACTAAAGAGCTAGGGAACAGGAAAAGGTTGATGTAGTAATAACATTAGCAGGAACTATAGTCCATGCAAGCCACTGTTAAATAAAGTGCCAATCAATAGCTCTTTTATTAGCAGGTACAATCAATGTACAGCAGACAGACCTAGCCAATTAAGCTTATCGACTGACCGAAGAGTAGCAGGAAACATTCTTTCCTCGGTTTTGTTTTCCTTTCTGTAAGTGAGAAATGAGTTCCAGTTTTTATCACTGGATTCCCACCAAGCCATCTACAGGAGTTCCTGTAGAAAGGAAACTCTGATAGAAAGCAGGCTTGAGCTATCTTGCTATCCTTTAACCCAGGGTCAACAGAGAGAGCCAATACAGTCAAGGGTCATTCACAAAGTAACATTATTTATTTATTTCCCTCCTTACCCTCCCCCCCAAAAGACTGTATGAAGCAAAAATGTTGTTCTTTTAGACAAAGGGAAGAAAGCACAACCCCGCAGGAAGGCTTAACCATTAACAGTCCTTTAAGACCTTAGGAAATAAAGCCTATTTGTTTCTAATTCATGTATGCACTGTACAAACGTAATCAATTTCCCAGTGGGGGAACTTGACTATCTTTCTTGGGAGGAGAGAAAAAAAGGCAGCTTCTGTAAAAATTATATGAAATCTCAATTTCACAGTGTAAAGGTTGCTGCAGTAAGTGAGACTTCAATATTCAGCTATGACTAACTGTGCACAGGGAAAGAGGGTGTTTATCAATGGTATCCCCATCTCCCGTACAAAGAGAGAATTTAGTAAACCTGAGAAGACTTGAATTCTCAATATAATCAAGTATATGGCCATGTGGTAGTCACAAAGGAAATATAATTGGAAAGAATAAATGGTAAGGATTGCATTGTACATGGTCTCATGCTGAAAATAAAAGGTCAGATTCTGATCTCACTTACACTGGTGTAAATCTGAAATGACTGTTCACTTTGGGCCAGATCCTCAGCCGGTGGAAATTGACATAGATCTGTTGAAGACAAAGGCGCCAATGGCAATCTACACAAATGGACAATCTGGCCCTGCAATTTTTGTTGGATACCAGTAACTAAAATACAGTTACCTTGGTTTACATTGATTTAAGTGGGATCAAAATCTGTCATGTTCATAGGTCCATATTTCACCCCTCCTAAATGTTGCTGTGTTGTCTTTGTTTGTTTTTCTAAGCACATTAGACTTCAGACACTTGGATAGCTCATTTCAGACAGTTCCCCCAGTTGTAGCCGATTCAGAAAATATTTTAACAATCTGGATAATTTGCCTAGATGTGAGTTTGACAAGCCCTGGCTTTGTGTTCCACTTCTCGTATTTTATGCTGTTTGCTCATTGCTTTATTTTCCTTTCAGGTGAAAATTTACCCAGAAGCCTGAGAAGAACAAAGTCGAGCAATTTCACATCTTATTGGAGTCTACTGGGGTCCCCATTCCTTAGTACAGTTCGAACAGCATCGTCTGCCTGCTCTGACGGCAACTCTATTTTGTCTGCTGTGATTTTAGTTTTAGCACCTTGAGCTCTAGTCAAATTCTTCACGGGTCATGTTTGGGCAACTTGTTTTAATCTAGTTGATCAAAACCAGCCTGAAATACTTCCTTAATTGTTCAAAGTTTTGCTTGCAAGCACAGACGCTTGAGAGACAGAGTCCAGTGGGACAGCAGTTGCACAGATGGGTTGGAGTGTCTTGCAAGCAGCAGACTATTGGGCAGCATCTAGAATAGCAGGAAAACAGGGAACTGTCCCAGTCTCAGCCCTTCAGGAGTCTTAAGATAAGAGATTTAAAAACAACAACGCTGGACAATGTTGAGGCCTTTTGTAATCAAACAGCTACAGAAGCCCAAAGATTAACCGCTTGAGTTTCAGAGGTGTGGAGCGCCCAGCACTCCAGCCCAAATCCATGGAAGCTTAGAACACTCAGCACCTCTGCAAATCACACCCTAAACCCACATTTGAGGGGAAGAGAGACTTAACAGAGTCTAGAAAAGATATGTCAGTTATTCGGGGTAACAAACCCTGAAATCTGCCTGTTGTAGGGCTTTTTAAAACAAAACATTTAAAAATTCTATGGTTATTTCAGATACAGATGTTTTATTCTCATGACATGATCCTATACAATCCAAATGTGGTTAGCTAGGGCCCAGCTGCTCTGCTCTCCTGCAGAAGAAACTAGTGGGAAGAAGAAACGGTCTCTCACTCGGTGACTGGTTTGAGAACCGAACACATGCAGCTCCCAAAGGGAGGGTTTGTAGTTACAATTCACCACTATGTTTCTCCAGAATAATTAACTTCCCTGAGATCAAGAGAAGTTACACCAATATAGATCTGGAGTAGCACAATGGTGAATCTGTGTGCAGTGGTACACGCTTGGAATTCTAGAAATCTGTGGGGAAATGAGTTCCCAACCTTTCCTGTAATATCCAAAAGAGCAGCAAAAACCTCTTTGTGGATTTCCACTTGGAAATCTGCCTCTTTGCTAGGGAAGCATCGCACATCCAAAAGTGAATCCAGAGCTTCCCTGTCCCCACGCCCAGCATGTCCTCAACCAGAACCTAATAAACCTATGTATGTATTGGCATTCCCTTTGAACAAAAACTGAGTAGGGCCATCAAGATTGGATGCACTGTTTATAGGAAGGCGTTTCCATGACTTTAGAGGGAGGAATAGTTTTCCGTGAAACCCACCTCTCTCCCCTCCCCCTTCATTTTCAGGCCTTCTGCACTTCTTTTTGAGGGGGGGGTACCATTACATTTCCCCCTTCACTGAGCAAGAGAGGAGAGCATTTGGTTTTTTAAAAAAGGATTTTATTTTCTGATTTCAATTTTTCCCATGTAGTTTGGATCTGGCACAATATCATTCTCCAGTGCAGAAGAGACATTGTGTTAAGCTTAATTATCAAAGGCTGAAACCCAGCAAGCAATCAATCATTGGGTGACATGTTCATGTTTTCTCTGATTTGAAAAAATATTTTTTTGTGGCCACTAGAAAAAGAAAAACTGTCAGACACGAGAACTGAGTCACTCTCCTAGACTATGGGGAGATGAGTGAAGAATGTTCATTTGTTTTTTCTGAAACTAAATCCGACTCCTTTTGGCGTGTGAGACTGGAAGTCATGTACGATGTCTTTCATTGTAAACAATCTTTCTGCCGAGGTTCGCATTATAATTAAGGCTGATTTAAACAATTACAAAACTGTCATTTCTAAGTCGCTTTCTTTAAGAGTCAAGGGTTTTTCTTTTCCTTTTTTTCTTACTGCCAGATAAATGTTCTGTCAGCAGCATTCCTGTGGAACACTGCCATCCAGTGGTGAGCTGGGGTCAATAGTGGGGTGAATTCCCCGTACAGTCAAAGAAATTGATCCCATATAAGCTTTTCTACTGAAAGAAAAGAGCTCCAGTAGTCAAATAGATAATAACATGAACCTACTTTGACTTATAAATAAACACTATTGTTTTTTATCATTCAGAGAGTAGCAAACTTCAAAAAAAGTTGCCCATGAAGTTGTTACCATATGACCTGGGGTTGTAGCATAGTTTTTTTGCTTGTTAAATTCTCATTACAATGATCACTTGTTATTTCTGGTGGTTTGCTAGTGAATCCTAGACGTGTTTTTTTTTGTTCAGGACATGCTGAAACATAACCCACTTGTATCCACTGATTAGCAAATATACCATACTTTGCTTCTCTTTCTTCAGTGATACAAGATGATATATCCCATGTGTTTGCATAGTATAGTATTTCAACTGATCATCTACAGTAACCACAACCGTTAACAATTAACTTTGTTTTCATTGGAAAATAAGGCTCTTTCTAAGGTCATATTGTGTCATCATCAAGCATAAAGGAAACTGATAGCACCATATTATGTCTCCATGCACTCCATAGACATACATATGAATTTCCTTAATGATATCTCCATTGATCTACACAACAGAACACGGAACCTATTTTCAAGAAAATGTTCATGTAACTTGCTTGAAAATTTACTTGACTTTCACACACAGATTCTTGCTCATGTTTAATAAAATAGGAGTTTTTTTATGAATTGCTTTAATTTTAGCTACACCACATTGTTTAAGAATATAAATAGATACTGTAATAGAATTACAAGAATGATAGGATTACTTCAGAACACTGAGAGTCAGTTTGTAAGGCTGGCCAGAAAACAAGAATTCTGTTTCACAAAATATTTCAAGGTTTCTAAGTTTGCTTTCATTCCACACTGGAACAAAACCAAGTCATGGTTCAGAGTATGAAGTTGAACCTGGCTCTCCCATATTCCAGGTAAATGCCTTGACCTCCAGGCTCTTGGACACTACAGAGTGGGTGGGCCTCCATTTCTCTCCTTCCCTTTCTCCAGAAATTCCATCCTGGACCTGAGAAATCTTCCTGTGAAACAGACACATTTCTGCAAAAAGTTTTGGTTTCAACAAATCTGCATTTTCCAATGGAAAAAAAAAGCCAAAAAAATCCCAACTGCCTCTAGTTCATTATATTTACATTCAGTATTGGAAAGCATGGGCCAGATTCTGATCTGAGTTTCCATTTGACTTTAAAAGGGTTTCTCCAGATTTACATCAATATAACTGAGCTCAGATTCTTGTTGATCTTTTCTTATGCTATTACTACACTGAATTATCCAACTGATGGTTAGCATGGCTGGCACTTTAGACCATTATTCAGGAAAGCACTTAGGCACATGCTTAAATCCATCCCTAATCAGGACAGGCCTTAAGCATGTCTGATTGATGTCATATTGACTTCAATGGGACTTAAGTATGTGCTTAAGTTCTGCCCAAAAGAGAGATGTTTTCCTGACTTGGGACTAGAGCATATTCAAAACACAATCTATATCTACTTTGTACAAAACACAAACTATATTTGTTTTATTTATACAAAACATAAACTATATCTACTAAATTATCTATTTTACGGCTGCAGAACTGGGCCCTAATGCTATCTGATTTTTAGAATTATTTTTGGCTTTTCCTCCTCCCCACACACAAAAGGATAGGGACGTTTGAATGTAGGTCACAGACGGTTGTTTGCAAGTTAGTAGCCAATCAATACTGTGTTGTCCCTTTACACCATAATATCCTATTACAGTTTATCCAACTCTTGTTTCAGATAATGAAGAATCACTGTGATATTCCCCCCACCAACCACCACCTCCCTCTGGTGTATCCTTCCAAAGCGAATAGGAGGACGGGGCTCCAGTTCCTACTGTTACAAACTCTGTGGTTTCTTTTATGAGCAAAATGAAAGGAACATACAAAATGATCATTACGGGTTTGTATGAAATGACTAGGTATGGAATGCAGTAAATCCCCATACAAGCTTTAAGTATAGCTTGTAAGACATAATAATCAGGTAAAACTGCAGACTCTCCTTTTATAAGATGCAGTGAAACCTTATATTTTATCGGAAACCTTGATTTATGTTTAATAGCTCTGCTACCTACTAAAAAAGATCTTGTATTAGCAAATGGGTACAGATCCAGTCCATTAGCTTAGGACAACTGAAAAACTCAAGGGTTTTGTGAACTAATGCAATAAAATATCATTAAACACTGTAGCATGACAAGACAGACAGAAGGTTTGAGTTGAAAGTCAGGAGAAGTGTTTGAAATGAAGTAAAATGTACAATAGATATGTTTAGGTACATCTGGCTTACATTTGCACTAGGTCGTCAGAGGACCTTAGTGTCTGTGATGTAAATGAATAACAGAGCCCTCAACAATTTAACTGTCATCAGTATAAATGCTTTAACTGGCACAGTAAAGCAAAGTTCTGGGCCTCTTTCTAAATCTCCATAAGCTCCTGGTCTGAATTATAAACAGGGGCTGTATTACCTGAAGATGAAAGCAGCCAGGTCAATGCACTTAAAACCAAAGAATTACCACTGCTAAGCAATGATGATCAGCAATTGTGTTGGGCCATATATATATATTAAACAGACAGATCCATATTCTAGAAGACAAGAAAGGGGCAACATCTGAATGGCTGGTCACTTGAAATCTAGTGTTTATACAAAGGGGAATGTGCAAAGCATTTAACCATCTTTTGTTAGTTTAGTTAAACTTTCTTTGTCAGACAAGACGGTTTCACATTTACCCTTTGGAACTAGATCAATGGCAGGTCACATTGCCCATTATGGTCTCATCCGCCATGCCAGGATGTTAGGGAAGAAACACTCTGGCGAGAGGAATGGATCTGTTATAATCCCCAACCAGTCCCACATTACCGACCCCACAGTTTACGTGGTTTTGACCTGCCTCATGGCCAATGGTCCCTGTTGAACAGGTTCTGGACAGGGCAAGGTCTCTGTGCAGCCAATCAGTATTGCTGCGGCCTTCTTGACAGCCCTTTGTGCAGCTGCAGCACGACACGGACAATGACGCACACTGTCACTGAATGCCTGCTGACTAGGTTCAGCGGTGGCCTAGAAGAACTGCACCCTGCCAGTGAAGATGCCATTGCTTGACTAGACGACTATGCATATGCTAAAAAAAAATGGCAGGGGATGGTGCCCAAAGCAGACATATCATTGTGCATAAAATGGAGTGGGAAGCAAGGGCACTGTATGCACTGTATTAAATCCACTATTTTCAAATGGTTTACCTTTGAGGTAGCATGATCTAGATAGGGTACTTGATTGGTCTCTGCCACTGACCTGCTGTATGACTTTGGGGAAATCACTTCACCTCTCTGTACTTCCATTTCTCCTCTCACCTCTTCTCTGTCTTGTCTGTTCAGATTGTATGTTATTTGGGGTAGGGACTATTTCTCCCAGTGCATTTATACAATGCCAAACACAGTGAGGCTCTGATCTACAAATGACTGGAAACACTGGTATTTATTACATGTAATAATTGCACTCCAGTTACTTAGTTTCTTATCTTTGTCATTAATGTTAAGGTCAACATTTGCATTCAGTAGTCTTACATTCACGGGTTTTGGAATAATTTGTATAGTGGGGGTGCTGAGAGTCGTTGAACCAAAATGTAAACCCTGGATCTGATGGGAACCACTTCAATCCAGGGGTGTGGCAGTGCCCCCAGCACCTCTAGTTCCAGCATCTATACTCACATGTCCTACAGACTGGAAGAAACTCATTCTACTACTCCTAATGCAGACAGAAAACAAATGGCTATTGCTGCTTTGTAAATGAATGGGTTTTGAAGTAACTGAACCTAGTTTGGTTGGATAAGTAAAGGCAATTAAACTTCAGAAAGACATGAAAGCTGACCGATCACAGTTAGCAGTGCTATCTTTTTTCCTCTGACATGGCCAAGTTAGCATATCAACACCAAAACCTAAAGACCTTCTGGGCTTAAGATGAAATTGTTTTTTCTCCACAATTGCATGGATGTTCTCTTTTATAATAAATTCCAAACAAATTAATGGAGTCCAACATGCATCATCAAATTTATATTTCCTCCTCCACAGAGTCCTACCCCTGTAAGTAATACTTAAAATTCGTCATGAAGCTTTCAAAACAATTTATGCAAACAAACATCAAGCGCAGCTATTTGTATTGGCAGCACATTTCACTTAACAACCTACAACAAGGAACAGATGGTCTGAGCTCTGGAATCAGCTACAAAGAAAACAGTAGGAGCAAGTCCATCAGAAGCACTTTTTTCCCCCAATTTTGTGAAGATTACAGACTTGTTCTTGTTTATTTCTTTGATTAGGCTGTTATTTTATGTACTCATGAATCCTTCCCTTGCATTTCATGGAACAATTCCACCAGAAGCACATTGCCCAACTGTGTACATTTTACAGAAGCACTGTTTTATGAACTGAGCTATCTGTCCTTCACTGATTCGGCATTCTGCAAAGTGACAGGGAAGGAAGCAGAACAACATGCAGATGTTTTACAAGGGACTGACAAATTTTTGAAGGCACACACTTAACAATCCACAGTTGCCTTTATCCCCTTGCCCATCCCTTGTTTAAAATCCTGTTGGTATTCCATGTTTAAATACAATTGCCTCCATCATACATCACTTACAGCAACTAATGGTATCACAGGATATAGAGTTGCCTTTTTACAGGTTTAATTCATTATGGGAGACATTTTGTCACCCTTCCACTGAATAGCACCTGATTCTGAACTAAGGATCTTCTTTGCATGAGTCGCAGTATACAACTCAAAGGCCAGATTCTATCTCCCTTCTTCACAATTAGTAGTGCCTTAATCTGTGGGTAGCTCCATTGATTTAATTGGGATAACTCAAGGAGTAAAGTACTAGCAAACCTGAGTAAGTGTGGCAGAACCAGAACTCTTGAGTTTTATCCCAATTCCTTTTACTAAGACAGAATTGCCTTCTGTCAAACACCTTAGGCCCTTGTAAACCCCCTTAAAGCCCTCTTACGGCAGGTTAATCTTTCTTCAAAAGAACTATTATCTGCCCCAAATATATGAGGAGGACTATACTGCCTTCATAGCAACTTTTAGAAAAACATCAGTAGGTGATTATGTTGAAAAGGGAAAGGAAAAGGATCATAGAAATGTCATGGAATTGAGACAGAAATCATTGGAAGTCTTTGTAAATTAAATAACCAGTATTTTCCCATTTTGCTAACAAATAAAAAAGATGACTGCATGCACTGTGACACCAGGGAACAGTTCTCACTTGAACTGATCTTAAAACCCATCCCAGGCCTCTAGCTTTTATACATGCCTTTTTTCTAACGCCTTCATTAATTTAAACTAAACATTGAGGAGGAATCCACTATTGGGTATGCTTTCACCACCAATACTGTCACCAAATTCTTATTCTCAGAGACTGTTATCCAGGAGCTAACTCGCAGCTGTCGATGAAGTTTATGCAACTCTCTCTATCCATCAAGCCAACCATCCATCCACAAACCCCCACTGTCAGAAGTAAGAGCCAGATCAACCCCTGGTTTTGACACCTCTGGAGTTACACTGGGATTAGGGTGACCAGATGTCCTAATTTTATAGGGATAGTCCTGATTTTGGGGTCTTTTTCTTATATAGGCTCCTATTACCCCTCCACCCGCTGTCTCGATTTTTCACACGATGTCTGGTGATGAACATGGACTATAATGTTTAAAACCCAACAAACATGAAAATCAGTGAATCTGGAACTTTTGACAAGAGTCCAGCAGCAAGCATGACATCTTGAAATAATAGGACCTATCAGAAGGCATTAGCCTAGCTAGAGGAAGAGACCAGTATAGAAGGGTTTGGCATTACAAGAACTAAAACTATCTTTACTTTTCATGGACCAAATTCAAGGATAAAGCAGGCAAAGCTGACAGTTTAAAAGCACCTTTTAACATCTCAATTGAATAAACTCTGTTCCATACAGGACTATGTAATTCCTGTCTCTCTGTGGATCAGCTAATGAGAATGTGAAAACAGATCTGTACTGGGGATAACAGCCAACAAAGCTGTTTTCTTTGGCTGGATCAATGAGTCATGACTGCTAACTCTCATATACTGTACATTTCTTCTGTTATATAACTTAGTACTGCAGAAAGACTAAAATACCACCCAGAAAAAAAAACATACATATTAAAAGAACATTTCCCCTCCATCTATAAAATAATACATTTAAAACTTTTATTTTGCCCAGAGCGAAATAGGACAAGATGCAGCGGCAAAGGCCCACAGATTCAACTACAGAATCTACTTTTAAACTTAGCTTTACCCATTACTCATCTGTCTACAGGAAGAGGAAAGGCAAATTCAAGCAGATTGATAAAGCTAAACTAACAGTCTGGCTGCTGAGCAGAAGATGTCTCAGGGAAAGCAGCAGGAGCACAGAAATGTGAATAAGCTTTGTCTTATGTTATGTTCTCTCGTCTTTCTTTTTTCCTAGGTTTGTTTAGAAAAAACACCAAAAACTCAAAAGTTGATTTTTTCAAAATCTGTACCATCCGAGTGTAGTTTAAACTAATTAGAAGGTAGGTACAAGTCCCTTCGAGTTCATATGACCCCTGTAATGTAATATCCAAACTGAACAGCCAGCTTCAAGTTCACTTCAGATTTCTTCATACTGGGGATTAAGACGAAGCCTTTCCTGAGATTTGATGCTTTAAACGGCTAATTTTTTGTGACATCCAAATGCCTTTATGTTTTACATTCTAACGTTGCAAACTATTGGTCCCACCATCAAGCAAACACAGACCAGCCCTCAGAGCTTGACAGTCAGGGCCTGATCTAACGCCTAATGAAATCAATGGAAAGATTCTTATTGACTTCAGTGAGCATGGAATCAGAGCCTTATTCTGTATACGCTGAACAGTGAACGAGAAAATTAGAGCTTGGTGGGAAACAGTTTTCCCATCCTGAGATAATTTTCCAGATTTTGAAATATTTTTCTGTCTTGAATAAGGACAAAATGCAAAAATTTCAATTTTTTTCCATTAACTAAAAATTCATCTTCCCCCCCACAATTCCATTCGGGTCCATGGAAATGTGGGCAGGGACGGGCGGGGGGAGTAGATAGCATCTCATTGTTCCAAACTATAATGCAACCTACCACATTACTACAAGACACAGTAGTCTTTAGGTTTATATGTGAAAAGATGTCATTGTTCTAGGCCCTGGTACAAAAAGATGGTCCCTGACTAAGAGTCTGTACTAAAATATCACACAAGCAGGATGTGTTTTGGTTCCCTGTCCCTTCTCTCTTTTCTTTTAGCCCTTTGTTAACTTGCCTATATTTTGTAATCCACTAATCAACACTCTACCACTGATCTCCTGGTCACATTGCAGCTTATTAATTATGATGATGATGATTAATATTTATTTGTTTATCATAGCAAATAGGAGCCCTAATCATGGATCAGGACCTCATAGTGCTGTGCACTGTACAAACACCACAAAAGACAGGCTTATCCAAAGAATATCGAAAATGCTCAGATCTCTTGAACCAAACTTTCCTGAAAAGAGGCAAAGCTTTCGTATGGATTTGATTTCAGTTTTCGACCAACGTTTGTGGGTTTGCTATTTCTGCATTATTTCATTTATTGCTGCACTTATATGAGACCTGCATCAAGGGACTTTACAATACTAAAAAACTGACAAATTATGGTACAGGTGAGTAACCAACTTTACTGCTCTCTTTCAGGGTTGAATGAAAATAAACCTGGCTTCTGGTTTTAAATCTGTCTAAACAGCAGAGCTAAAACTGTTCTCAAGAGCAGTTCAAATGCAGCCTACCTCTTATAAGGATTCAGATTTCTTACTGCAGAAAAAATGCTGTTTCAGCTAAATTGTGTGGAACAGCAGTAGTATGCAACTGCTGATTAGGTTAACCACAAGGATGCATTTCCTATGGACATCATAGGGGCTATCACCCAAACCCATGTTACTTAATGCCATCCAGATTTGAACTGTTCAACTTTAAGCTGAACCTGAAAATGAGAATGATGTAAACTTTAAAATAGCCTTGGTGTTTGTGAACTGCCAAGGGTAGTACAGATGCGCAATTACTTCAATATTTTTGAACTGTCTGAAATATCCTACCCAGCAGGAAAACAGAATACAGTTAATAGGAGAGACTGGGCTGTAAAGGTATTTGGAACTTACACTTTTCAGGCTGATGGAGCATCCATAGTGTGCTACATAGCTTATTATCCAAGCAAAAGTAAAACCTGAACTACTCACTTGAAGGTGCACTTTGTCAGCTTGCTTACCATATGCATCTGGGATTGATTTCAAAGGGAAATACTTATATCTTCCCATAAAAGGGGTCTAAAGGACTATTACTGAAGCATCTAAATGATAAAGAGGTGGCTCCTGATTGTACTTTTCCTCCCCCTGTCTCTGTGCTCTGCCTAGAGCATTTTACAACATGTTCTCTACTGATGTTCGCAGGTGAAATCTACTGGTTAACATAGTATGCACAACTAACAGAGTCTGCCCATCAGTAACTTAGAAAAGGAACTTGAACTGGATTCCAGAACTCACATCAAATGAGTTCTAGACATGCCCCTTCCCCTCTTATTTTCAGAAGAAAAATCAACATCTGGCCATAGACTGAAACCAATGGAAGATGGTCTCTTTAGTGGAGTGTTTATCAGCCCTGTCCTGCAGTAATTCCATACACAAACCCCATGGACATCAAAGTGCAGAAGGACTGCAGGCCCACATCCAGTTTAGCTAGCTGGCTTCTCTACTGTTAGGAACCATAGGATACACTGCCATGGTTTTCAGCTCTAAGTGACTACTATTCTTTTCTTGATGACTATTTTTATTCATTCATAAGGAAACTGTAAACTAGTGTTGAAAGTCATTATATAAATAAATTCAATACACACCAAGAAACTACTGGATTTTTAAATCAGGGTGATTTTTTACAGGCCGTAAATATAGGAGGAGGTGACGCTCTCATTACTCCAGTCTTAGGCTGATGCAACTTCACTGCAGTCGCCAGCTAAGACTGGAGAATGCTGTGCTGAAATCAGGGCCAGGGACCTGACAATAGGCATAGGCCTTCCAGAAAACCCTCAGGTGCACATTGAAGAGGATGTAATGTACACTTCCCCTTGGTCCTGGCCAGCAGCTCTGGCTTTGCTTGGTAAGGGGTGAGTCATGGCTGCCTGGAGAGTTTTCTACCATTAGCGGTGTTAGCCCCTCTTAGGTCCCTATATCAAGAGTCCAAGGTGGATAACCATGCCCAGCACCATTGTAAATGCTCAGTGGAGGGGAAGTATTCCTTATGGGTAATCCTTTCCCACTTGTGCACTTACAACCCGACTCTAATTATATACAGGACAACAAAACATCAATCCTGATTGACATGAACCCAGTTCAGTAGATGACAGTAATTTTCACCTTCTCTCTAACTCTTCAAAAATGTCCCAGTAAAGCAGCTGAACACCCTCCAGTACACTCCTGACCTACTTATATTCTTAATATGTTAATTTTTGTTTTTATTTCAGAACAAAACCAGCCTTTTAAAGAAAATTTTAACAGATTTCAAACCAGAAACACTGCACTCCCCTGAGGCATTAAAAAATGCAAACTGAAGACTTCCCCTGTGTCAAGGTTATTACTTATTTCCTTCCAAAAACAGAAGAAGTGTTGCAACAGTTGTAATGCTCCAGCTCACTGGGCCAAGGAGGTGTTTTCTTTCTGCACACTCATTAACCATGGTGTGGAACTCAATAACTGGTCTAATTTCCTACTTTAAATGTTTTTCTTTCTTCCACTTTTCATTTTATGTCTTACCTTGACATAAGAGTGTATTCCATCACTTACCTTGAGAGGCTAGTTGCTGTCAAACACAATAAAAGGAAAGGGGAAAGTGTTTGGAATCACAGTACTCTTAGTGTTGAAAATTGCAATTTTATTTCTAGAAATAAATTTGATCACTTAAAGCCTCCTTTGTCAGACCTGGATCAGGAATTGATAGGCTTTGAAGGCTGGCAAATATTTTCATTTGAACCTCTCAAATACATATTTATGTTAAGATATAATAAGGCAGTCACTCTATACTTCAAATTAAATACCGGCTAGTTATTAAACCTACTTTGAGAGTTAGTAGCTATCTCAGATAACCATAGTACCTAAAAAAAATGCTGATTATCTCATGGGTTCAGGGGTGCAAAACTGGATAAGCATCTAAACTTTGGAATGTTTATCCGAACCTAATCCTCAAAATTGGTGAGCTCCATCAGTCATTTGTTATAGCTTCAGGAGTGCTTGATACCTTTTTTGGCTCACAAATTACTGTATGAGTGAAGGCACATCACTTAATTTTTCCATGCCTCAGTTGCCTACTCTGCAAAATTCTTCAGTAGCTCTCAAGAGACTTACATAATCAGGATCAAATTTACAAAAATTTAAAGTCAGATGTCTCCAGGCAAAAAATGTGTGTGACAATTGTGGGCGCAATTAGCACAATGCTTGTGCTAAGCACCTCATAATCTGTGTGCATGTATGTAGTCCTCTTCTGGGCATTTACCCAATTTGCATACATAATCACAAATAATCACGCATGCAGTCATGGATCTCAAAAGACTGGCGCTTATAAGAGCTGAGCTCTCTTCCCATCTTTTCCACAGATTCCATATGTGACACTGAGTCAATAAATCTCTCTATGCCTCCTTTCTTATAGTAAGGCAGGATTGAGATCTCAGCCCTTCCTTCTTTCTTGGCAGGTAGCAGCTCATCTGCGGCCTTGAGCTGGCTGAAGTCAACATCTTATTTTGGGTCTGTCAGGAGCCCAGAGTTAACCTCTTTTCTGCCTTCTCTCTCTCTCTCTGCTGTTCTTCTCTTCCCCCCACCCTCGGCCCCTCGTGTCCTGCAAAGAAATCTTTCATTCCACACCCACTCCTTTAACCCCTCTCATAATGATTTGTAATGCTTGCAACAGCGTTAGCTACACACAGCACTGATCTACTTCCCCAGGGGAACTGAGGGAAGGGGCTTTTGGGTGTGACAGGGTGGATGGGAAATGTGGCAGGTATATGGCTATCTTGTACTATGGGGATCATGAGGCAGGCTTGCCGTGCATGGAGAAGTGGGGGCCGAGATCTCAATCCTGCCGTATTGTAAGAAAGGAGAATCACAAAACAAAATGCAAAGGCTGCAGAAAGAAGCAAGACTGACGAAGGCCAGCAAGATAAAAACAGTCTGCCTTTGCGACCCTGGAGCCGGTGCGTTTTGGGGAAGCTGAAGAAGCCACAAAAGGCGGTCTGGACTGGAATACCGAGCAAAGGTCTCTGAAGGGGACGCCCCCAAGAGACCCCAGGGCTTAAAAATCCTCCTGAGAGCAGAAGCAAGTTGGAGATTGGCAATGAAACCCCAGGACGACTGGTGCACCGGACAAACTCCTGTCCATTCACACACCCCATTCTGATGGTATGTCTGGCCAGCCCAGGCCGCATGGGTGTGAGTATGAAAGTGGGTCAGGATTTGAGCACTAATGCTTCTTTCTTCCTTTGAGTGACATGGAAGCAGTTCCCGCACTTACCGCTGTCTTTTTATTGTTTTCTTAATAAAGCTTTGAAATTCAGTCACGTGGTGTGTTCTCTTCATCTCCACCCCTACGATTTTCAGTCCTAGCCTGATCAACTGAGGCCCACGCAGACTGGGAATAGAAATCTGTCACAACTCCACCTACCCCTGAAGCCCCTTTGCCACACACTCAGACTCCTTTAGAACGCATTATTGTGATTGCTGCTCACCCAGGATAAAATTGTTCCCAATGCAGAGAAATTATACAAGGTCCTAAGCACCCTTTAGGGCCTTCTGCACTGGACTCAGTTTCATCCCTAATCAATAAATATACTGATAAATAAATAAATTAATTATGACCCCAATGTACTTTTTGTGTCAGCTTTTAGAATCCACCCTGAGGTGATACATCAGCAGTCTTTGCAAATCCTGTTTATTTTTTTAAATAATGTATCATATCTGGGTAATTTCATGATCACAATGGATGCTTCCGAGCACATTTAACAGTGAGATGATGACACTTCATAGGTGAAAAGGCCTTAGTTTGTTCTTTTCCTCTGCTAACCACTGATGATGGACCATTATTCCACCATGTTGCATGCCTTGTTGTGTCTTAATGTGTATACTTAACAAGATTAATTATAAAAGCAGAGCACAGTGGCTCCCTAATGAGGCAAGATCATTAATTTTGAAAGTCCCACTTTATCTTTTATTACTGCAATATCATCACATGCTGCCTTGGCAGAGCACGCAGAATGTAAACTAACAGGGTTGGGAAGATGAGATGAATTTGGTCCTTTGTGAGGTGCTTTATTGATTTTAGAGTATTTATAGCATTATTGATATGATGTGTTAAAAGCTATTTTGTATTCAGTGGTCACATAACATCCCAAAATGTCTAAGAGGAACTGGAAAAAAGTGGATTTGTTTGTAATACATTGCAGGGGGTGGGTGGGATAAAATAGTGTATGGTCTACGGCCTTTACTCAGTCAAAATTTCCACTAAGTTCCACAAGATCTGGCTGATTAATATAACTGAAGTACATTTGCAAACCAGTCAATTTAAGATTCAGCCAATAATGGTCCCTCATGACCATGCAGAACCTCACTGAAGTCAAGGGCAGTCAATCCAGAGCCACCTGAAGGATCAGTGCCTGCAGCATTGGTCCTGCATACTTGTACACACGGATAGCTTCAAGCAGAGTAATGCCACTGCACTCAGTGGGATTGTTCCTGTGGGTCAGGATGGAGGCTTCAGAAAGAGAAACTTATGTTTATGTGAATGAAGCCATATGGCCTTCCTTTAAACAGGAAAGAAAATACCTTCTTCCTGCTGTTCCTGGAAGAGCAAACAGCAGTGTAGGAGCAGAAAGACACATTCCTAAACTCAGAGCCAGCACATGGACTCAAGAACTCAAAGAACAAGGACACCGATCAGAACTTCACACAAGCAAGTGACACTGCAACAATGTAACTAGTGACCCAGAAAAGTTACTTAAACTGAAGAGATGCTCACACAACTTCCTTTCATTCCTGATGTGTCATCAAATTTGGAAAATTTTTAACAGTTGTGAAGACTGTTCTGAAAGAGTAAATTAAATTATAGAAGCACCAATGGAAGTTATAACAGAAGCCATGTTCTTAGCACTGACAGATGAATGTAATATTTTCTGCTGTTCACCAAGATAATAAAACTGGAAGGGTATAGAGGCTACCAGACACAAAATTAAGATAGAATTGTAAGAAAAAAGAGGTGAAGGGGAATAGTATTTTACTTCACTAAACAACTACCGTTAAAGTATACCAGCACACATCCTCTAAAGAAACAATGCACCTGTAATTATGTTAAATACCGTAAGTATTAATTATATCATTATTCGCAATCAAAAATTTAATTTTCTTCTGTCACTTCTTGATATCTTAACTAAAGGCATATTTGCAATACTATTATAATAAGTTACAGTTATAGCAAGGAAACCACACTGCAATAATTCAGAAACATGTACACTTTCATATGAATATATCATGCCTAACTAATGAGATTGCTCATTTCATAACTTCAGTTCCATTTTTATTATTTCATAAAACTGGAAGTCCTTATCCATTTTATGAAAAACACCAAACCTTTGTGAAATTCATTAAATAAGCATAAAAAATTCATTAAACAAGTGAATTGCATTCATGGCTGCTTTGATGCAAATGCCCTTTAAGCAATGTAAAACTCCATATTGATTTAACCTTTCATGTTCTGATATTTCCATGCAGATATATATAAAAAAAATCTTTATTCAAGGAATGAAATTAAGTGCCGATCCCTTGATCTCTAGCCAGTATGAGGTAGATTGGTCAATTTCAATAGTCACTGCTGATCAGCAAACAGCTGAGTTTGTATTAAAGCAAAGCAGCTATAAGTTTTATGTAGCATTGCTGACAAATTAAAAAAAAAATATTATCCCTGACCAATCAATATGATCCCTGAAATCTATTTTGTGGTCAACCATATATGGCTCATTTCCACTGAGCTAAATTATAGCGAGGCCATGCTCAGGGGCCCAAGTGTAAGGGAGCAAAGAAACTTTCCCACCTAGGTGCCACGGTGGGGTTTAGCCGCAGTCAAACTGATCTTGCATTTACTGAATTCCCATGTACTTCTCCAGGTGAGTGTTGATGGTAGAGCTAGCCTACTCAGGAAGCAGGATAGGGATGAAGGCAAAGCCTTATTCATATTCCTTTCTGCACCAGCCAGCAGAACTGACAGATCTGACCCACCCTGGCACTGCAGGAACCTCTGTTGGGATGAAGCATCTCTGCACTTTCGCTGCCATGGGCCTGCGGCTTTGCCTTCGCTATCTAGCCTTCTGCATTTAAAACTCCATTGCAGGCCCTCTCATCCTCCATTCCTACTACATAACCAGACTATGGTGAGATCAGTCACCATAGCAATTAGACACGAGGAATCACGTTCTATATGCACTTCAAATACCTTACCCATAAAGAGAGTTAACATGAAAAAGAAAACTACCTACCACAAATAACCGTGCCTTGCACCTGAGATTTGTATCCAATCCAAGACTGGCTAACATTGATTTCCAGGCAGTCTTATGTAAGTGAACAATAATTTATACATCAAGAGTTCCGTAACAGTCTTGTTCTTTGAATGGAGCAGACTGCAAGTAAAGGTGAGAAGACTCCTATTGGACACCAAGAGCACTATGACCACGAGGTTCATTTTAAACCTCGTACCATGAGAAATCAAATCTCTGATGACTCACAACTTTACGAGTGACGTTCACATAGATGCCAACTAGACAGCTGCCAAAGCACAGTTTTAATCTAAGCTTGAGAGCAGTCCCAGCAAAGTGGCATGACATCAATGGGACTGCGAGCATGCTGCAAAGATAGGTATCTTACTGAACTGGGGCCTAAGTCAGGAAGATGTGAGAGATGAACCCTTATATAGACCCGTTTAAAAAATTAATTCTTGGGGTGGCTCACTATTTGCATCAATGTACTGCAGTGTACTGGAATTCATTCTTTTTAATATGATCAGCAATTTGTTATTATTGTACTTTCCATCTGGTGGCTGTATCCAAGAATGCGTAGTCTAGCGGTAAAATTGTGTATACACGGCAGAAGCAGAAAGCCAAGTGTCAGTCCCAAGCCATCGATTTGTTCCTCCTTCTATGAGCTGAGGTCCCTTGCACCACTGGTCACCACCATTTCATGCAGTATCAGTTTCCTGCCTATGCCACCCACTCCCAAGACCAGGAAATATGCCTAGCCTTCCATATGCCTCCCGGTCCATGTTCTTCTTGGACCTTCACCTCCTTCTCAGATATCTCCTTCCCAGACTCCTGTCCCACCATATTTCTCTGTTTTTCCACCTACCCTAACTCAGTTCAGCAGCTGGAGTCAGAAGGAAGCTCAGTTTATATTTCTAACCATTTAAACTATAAATTATAATCTTTACACATTCAAAATAACTCTTTAATGTTTATATCACATCCCCAGAATATTCAAATACCCTTCTTGTCAGCCAGACCAGCCAAACAACACAAATCTGGAGTTTCTAGGACAAACAAGGAGTTCAAAAAACCATTCAAGTAGATTTTAGGAAAGAGACAGCAACATTTTCAAAATATAATTTTAAAATGCTTGCTGATTTTTACCAAATGTCACAGAAAAAATACCTGGGAAGAAAATTTCAGGAAAATGAGATTATTTCAGAGTGTTGAAAATTGGTTTTATAAAGGACTTCATGGGAGGCATATTTTATCAGCAAGCTGGGGGCAGGGAAATTGCAAGAGTGAATGAATAGATGAAAAAATATTTTTTGTTTATTTCCCTCCCCCCGAGCTTGCTGATAAAATATGCTTCCCATGAAGGACGTCTTTGATTGAACAAGCCCAAAACAGTACTTGAAGGCATTTAACTTAACCATTATTAGATTTTAGTTTTGATCTCCCTTGATACTGTGGGCCAACGATAAGGCCGTAAGGTACCTCAAAGATACTTAAGTATAGACGGTCTTTAGAGACGACCTTTTCACCCAAGGCAAGATTTTAAAAGAAGCGTTGTGATAATTTAAAAAAAAATCCTTTGGAGCTTTTTTCCTGATTACTAATTTAACAGACAGAAATTCAACATGTTTTATTGATAGTGCTAATCGTAAATTTGCCTTCGTACACACTGCTGCCGATGCCTAAAATAAGATGTGCAAGAACACATAATCTTGTGCCTAAGGCTTTTCGGGATAATACACAAAGAATGCTTGTGACAATTCAACCAAGATATATTTAATGGTGAGCTGCACCACAAAGGCACCTCCTTGAGATTTTGGCTTTAAAGAGGAGTCTTTTTTTGTTGTGCGTTGCTATCAGCTTCACCATTCAAGCAGTTATAAACTTGCAGCAATTTTCATTTTTTTCTGATTTGTTCACAAATTAAGTTATCATTTAAAAAAACATCCTCCAATATAAGAACACTGGATTTTTCAACTTTGCTTTCTGCCTGGAATTGGAGGATAACATGCAGCATACAGAACATTCCTGTCTCACAAGAACATCTGATTTCAAACAACGTGTTCATCCTGAACTGGAATGAAGTGTCCGAATATCAACAATTTTCACAGACAAAAATAAAAAGTTGGATTTCAAACTATTACAATTTCAATGGGGTTTTTTTTTACATTTTTTTACTATAACTTACATTTCAAAAATTTCAAAATAAGGGGTTACGACCATTTTGAAACGCTCTTCCAAAAATTGTTCAAAATGGGAAATTCATTGAAAACAAAGTTTTTGGTTTTGATTAATTAGCACTTTTGACACCAAAAATATGTAGTCAGAAAATTCCTGACCAGCTCTAATACGGAGAGTTTGCAGACCAAAAAAAAAAAGTTCATACTGTACCACTCATTTTGAATGATATTTATAGGAAAGAGTCACAGATAAAATGTCAGTAGGTTGAAGTAAATGGAATTACACGAATGTATACCAGCTGTGGACCTGACCTAGAATCATTAAAAGCTGCAGCCAATAATCTCAATGTGAATATTATAGTATAATTAAACATATGTGTTTTCTCTGTCGAATAGTAAATGCAGCAATAGTAAATGCAGTTATATGTATTAGTAAAGAATATTTGTTGGCATCTATGACAACAAACATTCTTCACTAATACATATAACTGCATCATCCTGTTGTTCTCTTTTTTACCTGTTTTTTCCTCTTTTCTCCTATCAGTGTAGAATCAATTGCAGCTGCAAATAACTAGTTTTGTTTAGTATTTGTAAATGTAGTGTTATGCATTCTTTCTTCTGTGAAGAAAATCAGTTTGGTTTAGCTAGAGCATCTAGTCAGGGGTATGTTGGGCTAGAAACTTGTTATCTTTTGCTACTTTATCATGTGAAATTTTCATGTTCAAAGGCTAGCTAAATTATTTACACTATACTTCATATATCATGTACAACACTTGCCTTGACAAGAAAAACAACAGCAACTATGAAGTCAGTCTCCTTCAGAATAATAATATTTAATGCCATTCTTTGCAAAGAATGACTCGAAACTTCAGCTCTAAGTCCTCAGGAACATGGGGAAAGTTGGACTTGAATTGAGTTCTGGGTCTGAACTTCCGAGCATCAGTGCACATGTAATTCTTTGGAACATGACTCATTAGTTATAGAATAGCTTAATGCACTGAATATCACAATGCAATACAGTGAGCAGGTTTCTACTACAAATGCACTCCAAGTTGTAAGCATCTGTAAGACTAACACTGTATCATAATCTAAAGCCTGTATTACAGAATATTGTACTCCTGAAAGCTTTGTAGCAATTTTACTGTCCTATTTCACTAATTTACATTGTACGACGTACATTTCATCATAGGAACATCCACTTTTATTCACAAATTGATTTCGTCTATGTCATATTAATCAGGAACTCAACTGAATTACAGCGTCATATCCAACAGCTAGCGAAAGGAAGGGCTAAACCAAGAAGCAGTGCTGAAAAACTGAGTGATCATTTTGTGTCTCCGAGGGCTGACACCACAACAGACACACAAAAAGCCTAAAAACAGGACCCCTTAAATGATCGCTTTCATGAAACAAGCACTGCATGAAATAAGCTTTTGTATGAAACAAAAGCATCAGTACATTTGAGAAACACACACACACACACGTTTAGCTTAATCTTAACTTTTTTTTTTTTTTTTTTTTTTTTTTTTAGCAGTTATGAAAGGACTGGAAAAGGACGTCTTCTAAATATATCCACAAGGTAGGGGATGGTATTAGAACATTGGCTTCCCCACACTATATCACAACACAGTTTGGCAAAAGCCTCTTTTTCAGATGCAGAAAGCAGCTCATCTTCTATGCTCATAGGCCTGTCTGTGAAACTGCCAATTAGTAACAGTTATGGCACTATGGATAGTAAGAGAAGTTTTCACACCTGTCCACAAGGTATGCGACTGAGGTAACCAAGACATTTCCCACAAGCTACAGAACATCTTTCAGGTAATGATGACTTTTGGTCAATAATAACTTGTCCAGAGTTTGAAGAAAAAGTCTGGAGATTAAAGACTCTGTATGCTATTGACTATCCATTAAGACAACTAATCTGCACATCTACTCTTTCTCCATTTTGCAGTTTCAAGAAATGTATCTTTATTGTTAAAAGTTCTGGATTGTTTAACAGAATAAAGGTCTTTTCTCCTAAACCCTGACTCGAGGTTTGGAAGCACAGAATTTATTCCTACTTAGCAACAGGGATAATGGTTTGATGTTTTACCTCAGAATCATAACTTGATTTTGTACAGCACCCTTCACCTAAATTCCAAAGTGCTTTACAAATTGATGTACACAATGTACATATAAGAACCCCTTTGACTCATGACTGAAATGCATCTATCTCCAATTTCACAGTTATTTAATACTGCACAGCAACATGGAAAAAAATAGAAATGTTATTTGCAAAGCCATCCAACTGAAACTGCAAGGTGGCTAATCCCAGTCCCAAGTAACCAATCACTTACCCCAGGTCAGTTTTACTTTAGGTCTCTCACCAAAGAAAATGCTTTTAAGGAATCCTACAAACAAATAACTAAAGTTTAGCTGAGAAAAAGAGAGCTATTTACAAAGTTATAGTTGGTAAACATACATGAGATATAGGTTTGGGCTACACTAGTGGGGGAGGGGTCGACCTAAGATACGCAATTTCAGCTACATGTATAACATAGCTGAAGTTGCATATCTGAGGTCGACTTACCTGGCATCCTCATGGCGGCAGCGGGCTCCCCCATCGACTCCTCTTGCACCTCTTGGTGAGCTGGAGTTCCGGAGTCAATGGGGAGCACCTTTGGGAATCTATTTATCGCGTCTAAACAAGACACAATAAATCAATCCCCGATAGATAGATCGCTACTCACCGATCCAGTAGGTAGTGAAGACATACCCATCGTCTTAAATTTCAAAAGATAATAGGAGCTGTTGTAACAGCAAGCTCTCTATGTCCTTTAAGGCTAACCCAAGCTGAGCAGCTTACAGATCCTTTGCTTATGCTATGCCCTATCCAAATTTCAAACAACCTTGTGATACAGTTCCTTCTGGTCAGGCATTGTTATTCCCTTTCCTCAGAGTTCAAACTGGTGGAATAAGTGTCAATGACTCTCTCCACTTCATGGATGGGGAACAGGGTACGGGTGGGGGTGGAGGGGGGGAGCAATCCACAAAATCTTTCCCCGTGATGTTCCACAATGGTTCATTTGGTTTCAATGGACCTTCTTGTACGTAGAACTAGCGCTTTACATTAATTAATGTGTCTTTGCTGGGTTACACAGTTACAATGCAAACACTCAATATAACTTTTTACTATGGGATACAGCTGTCATAATGGCAATTAATACATGTGGCATCCTACAAGTGTTTCAGAAAAGTCGAAACACTAACAACATTCTTATCAACTTACCATCTGTTTTAACAATGCTAACACACAGGTGAGCCAGACTGGTGTCAGTTTTCAGTGAGGCCTGGGGCCTTTGCCTGAGCTGACACCTTGTCTACCAGCATCACAGATCAGACCAGATTTTACTTCTCTGACAAGATTACATCTCCAAATATTATATTAACATTATTGCAACAATAATCACAAACGCAGATATCTGCAAATTCTTTTAACATTATTCAGAGTTATAATTATACATTATTTGTATTATGGAAGTGTCTAGTGCAATTTTTATTGCCTTACCCCCCAGTTTGAACTCTGGGAATAAGTGTCAGTGCCTCTCTCTGCTTTGACCAATCAGAGATCAGGGTCCCTGTGGGCTCAGCACTGTACTGCCACAAAGTATAAAGACCACCACCACCCTTAGGAGTTCCCAATCCAGGTTATATCGCATCCTTTATCTTTTACTTCACTGAATGTTATCATTGCTGTTTATGTATTAACTAGAAAACACATGATCTAAAATGAGCAGTTTTGGGCTGGAACAATAGCAGATTGGTCATATTTTACATCATTTAAGGTAGGTGGACTCTGATGCAGGTAAATCCTTTATTAATATATTAATGTTAGGTTATTATGTTCAGTTCATCCATTTAATGTCTGCAGCCCCAATTCAGAGTGGTGTTTAAATACACATCTATCATTACACATGTGAATAGCTCCTCCAATGCAATTACTCACATGCTGCAAGTTAGACAGATGCTTAAGCACTTTCCTGAATTGGGGCCTGTATGTTCTGGTATACATCCTTCATTTCAACTCTTATTATTGCACTGGTCTTGTGAATTGATTCATAGACTTTAAGAAATAATTTTAAGTCAGTCATATCAAATTTCATAGCCTCAGCACAGATCAGCAGGTTCTGAGACCTCATTACCACTTTGTTCCATATACCAATAGATGTGGGCAACTAAACTAATTTTCACTCCTGAGGATTATGACCAATGCAGTTCTTAGTGGTATTTTAGCTCCGGCCATGCCATATTTTTCTTTGTATGCTGCTCTAATAGCAGAAAATCTTTATATCAGATTTAGGACATACATGATCATCTAACTATTGGGTATAAAGTAAATTCATTCCAATTATATAAACAGGTAAATTAAGAAATGAGTTATTTAAAGTACAAAGAGGTTACAGTGTAGCCAAACAACATCACAGAAATTCTTCAGTTTCATTTCTTGCCTTGTGTGCTCATTGATGTGCCATATGTTGTTGCAAATGCTATGAAAATATCATAAGAAGATCATAATTATAAGGTTTGTTGAATTATAGAGTAAAGAAAGAAGCCACTTATTTATATTTAAATACGTACACTGGTAATTGAAATGTCACACGCTCCTCTGTTCTTGACTCCAGAAAAATATTTATCTCCCAGTTTGATGTGCTTTTCAACAATGGGCTGGATTCATGAAAGGGAGTTGCTATTTACATGAGTCTCTTCTTTTATTTTTTTTCCTCCTGACTTATGAATTCAAAAAGTTCTCATGAAGTGCTCAAGGGCTAGTAATAAATGTGTAGTGGTGATGAGCTTGTACAAATACAAATAGCATCACTGCTAAATGGGTGCTCAGTAGCTCTTGGACCACATCTACAGGAGAATGTTACACCAATTTAACTAAATCAATTTTAAATTGACTTAGTTCAACTGGTGCAAACCCTTCTGGTAGATGCACTTAAACTGGTTTAACTCTTGCTTAAATAAAGCTATGTCTACACTTGCAGAGTTCTTGTGCTGTAAGTTTCACTGGTGATAGGGAACCGGTGAAAGTAAAGCGCTGGTTTGTGTACTCACAGAACTCCTCAGGCACCAGGGAGTGTTTACATTAGCAGCACTTCCACCCCCAATGACAGCAATGAACTAGGGCAGCTATCCCACAGTGCAGCTCTCTCCATTTTGACAATGGGTCTTCTAGGAAGAGGGAGGCGGGGGGATTGTGGGGTATCCTGGGTCCTGCACAGCTTCCTCTCCCCAAACAATGATCAGCTCCAATAGCTCAGCATTGGTCTAAGCAGGGGATCCTTTTTTCCATGGAGCAGCCATGGTCACCTGGCCAGATGATAAGTGAGCAATTACGAAGAAAACAAGAAGGGGAGTTTCAAAAGTCCTGGGGCTTTATAGGGGGTGGGGTGAATGTCTGTTTACCAGAGTGGTTACCTACGTGCTGTGAGATATCCTGTGGAGACTAAAAGCTGTGTAACCAGGAAGAACGTGTCTTCACTTGCACATCACCGCAAAAGCATCACTAGTAAGAGCTGTATGCCTCTTGTGGAAGTGGTTTTCTTTTGGTGGTGAAACTTCTGAGTTTCACTGCAAAAAAGTCATTGGCAAGTGAAGACGCTCCCACAGTTTTAGCGCAAACAAGGGACTTTTTCTGCTTTAAATGGCAAGTGTAGACATACCCTAAATTACCTACATAAGTCAAACTGGTTTAAACAAGGTTAAATCAGCTTAAGTACATCTACATAAGGGTTTTGCATTGGTTTAAATTTCAACTTAAAAATGAATTTAAACTGTCACTCTTGTCTTAGAGATAAGGTCTTGCGGGCAGTGTTCATCCACATTTACCTATAAGAAAAAGACACCCATCTAGCACCTCTTTCAAAATGACACGCAGTCCCCAGCCCTGCAGCAATGCAGACAAAACCCTGTATAGCATATAGTCCTGGTGAATTTAATGAAACTCTGAGTGAGTGAAAGAGTCCTCCCACACAAAACTCATTGCAGGATTGAGGCCTGAAATTTGACACCGTTTTTTCCTCACACTGACCCACCCATGAAGTCTCTGTGGGGCTTAGTTCAACCTAGCTATTTTGCATGTTAACTTACTGTTCTATCATCCTAAAGATACACCCATCAATTATTTAAGTGGTGAAATGCAAAATGACAAAAAATCCTGTCAGAGCCAGTGGTCCTCTATGGGCCAATAGTTGGAAGTCATTTGGGACAGTTGCCTATAAGCCAGCCTCTTACAGCACTGTATGGAACACTGGACACTGGACTGCATGGAAGTCAGGACCGAATGATTTTTGTGTGTGACTAAGTGTCTCTGTGGGGTACTACTTGGATTACATGCATCTGTGGGAGCACGTGCCTGGTAATGAATAATGAATGCTGAGGCTCTGCGTAGGTTTGCTCCAGGGTTTTTTAGCCTTAAAACAATATTTGTTGTTGTGTTTTGATGGGAATATTTCTATTTGCAGAGATTAGTTCTATTGTTTTTCCAAGGTGGATAAATATTAGTGTAGAGACAATTCTGCTTGTTGTGATTTAAAGTTCTGTATTTTTAGTATTTGCTGGTAAAGGGAACTATCAGATATTTTGTATAATTGACCTTTACTTATCTGTAGAAGAGTTTTCTCTGGAGAAAAGCCCCATTGCTGTTGCAGCACAGTTGGGGCTAGGATTTCCCTAAAGGTGGGGCAGCAGGATCTCTTATATTGAGGGCTGGAAGAATGGTTTTACCTATAGGAAGACCAAAGACCACCCCAATGACTGGAACTCAAAGGGTTTAAAAGGGTCAGGGGAAGACTTGCAAGAGTATAGGGTAGAATAAGGATACTCAAAGGAGAAGAGCTCAGGATAAGAAGGAAGATCCTCTCATGGATCAGTAACTGGTTAAAAGATAGGAAACAAAGGATAGGAATAAATGGTCACTTTTCAGAGTGGAGAGAGGTAAATAGTGGCGACACCAGAGATCTGTACTGGGACCAGTCCTATTGAACATATTCATACATGATCTGGAAAAGAGGATAAATGGTGAGGTGATAAAGTTCGCAGGTGGTACAAAATTACTCAAGATAGTGAAGTTCAAAGCAGACTGCGAAGTTACAGAGGGATCTCACAAAACTGGGTGACTAGGCAACAAAATGGTAGATGACATTCAACCAATAAATGGAAAGTAATGCAGATTGGAAAACATAATCCCAACTATGAATACAAAACGATTGGGTCTAAATTAGCTTTTACGGTCAAGAATTATTCCAAGATCTTTCATAGACTTTAAGGCCAGAAAGGACCATTGTGATTATCTGGTCTGGTCTCCTGCACACTCCAGGCCACAGAAATTCACTCACACACTCCTATGATAGACCCCTAACCTCTGGCTAAGTTACTGAAGTCTTCAAATCATGATTTAAAAACTTCAATTTACAGAGAATCCACCACTTATACTAGCTTTCCTTGAAGATCTATCCTATATTCAATTCCTTTTAGGCTTTCTGCTTTCTCTTAATAACCTGTTTGAGAGGCTTGCTCATCTAGTTTGGTTTGCAATCCTTCCATACAATTTTTCCCCTTGCTTGGGATTCAGGCTTCAGATACTTCAGGTCAAAGTCACAGAAACTAATTCCAAGCCTCCTCCACATTCAGATCCTTGAGCTCTTCAATCCAGTCCACTTCCCTAACTAATTCCCTATTTTTTTTAAAGTTTGCCCTTTTAAAATCAAGGACCTTAGTTGCAGGCCTATTTTTTATTATCCTTCTATTTAGTTAAAACTGAATTAGTTAATGATCACCCAAATAAAGATTGTTCCCTACAACCAGTTCTTCTATAAGGCCCTTGATGCTCAAATTTAAAATGCCATCATCTCTTGTTGGTTTGACGACTATTTCGTGAAGAAATCTGTTGGTTATCACATCCAGGAAAAGCTGAGCCCTACCATTATTAGTAACACTTGTCCTCCAATCTATATGTGGAAATTAAAGTCTGTCTTAACCACACAATTCCCAGTAGTATTTATGTCATTAAAATATCAAAGGGGTCTCAATCCATATTCAAATTGGATCCTGGGGTCTGTAGCATACCCCAAGCACTATCACAGGGCAGCTTCCAGTATCTTTCTTCTTGAAAGTGATTTTGACTCAGACAGATTCTCTTTTATCCATTTCATCACTTCTAATTTCTTTACAGTGTACTTCATTATTAATATACCACTCTACTTCACCACCTTTATCTTTCTTTCTCTCTTTCCCAATAGCGCATACCCTTCAATACGTGTATTCCAGTCATGACAACTATTCCACCTTGCTTCTGTTATCTCTGTAATATCTGGCTTCACTTACTGCACCAATAATTCTATTTCCTCCATTTTGTTACGCAGGCTCCCTGCACTTGTGTACAGATACCTTAGTTGTTTCTGATTGGCTTCTCCCAGATTCCTCAGCCAATTAGGTACAATCATTCTACTGCCAAGTATCACCTGTCTGACTGTTAGTGTAACTGGTATTGTGGTTAGTTCTCTGAAAAGAGTTCTCTGTGCAGCATCAGCCACAAAAGCTAACAGAATGTTAGGAACAATGAGGAAAGGGCTAGATCAGTGGTTCTCAACTCTGATCCACCACTTGTTCAGGAAGAGCCCCTGGCGCACCAGGCCGGTTTGTTTACCTGCCGCCTCTGCAGGTTTGGCCACATTGGCCACAGTTCACTGTCCCAGGCCAATGGGGGTTGCGGGAAGCAGCGGACAGCACATCCCTCGGCCCACGCCACTTCCCGCAGCTTCCATTGACCTAGAGCAGCAATGTGATATTTTCAGGCTATTTTACAGATCCAAGCTGCAATGATCTCTGCCAGGCATGGGTGGGGAAGGGGGTGATTTTCTGGGTGGAGCTCACTGGAAGATCAAGGCTTTAGGTGTTAATTCAAACCCGACCTCTACACATTTTCTTGTCCCTCTGCCACTGATTGCCTTAACACTGCTTTTGTTCAGATGTTTGCCCTACCCTTCTATCCCTCCTGCGATAATTAGCACCTACTAGCCAATCTGGTTAAAGAGTATTCTTTGAATATATTATGCAGTGATCTTTGCATTATTTGTTGAATACATAATCAGAATCCATCACGTATGCAGTATTTGACCATTTCTATAGCTACTTGAATACTATTCACTGATTAATTCAGACAATTTATAGCTGCAAATTTCATTAAATAAATTTGATAAATGTTTTTCTCTTGTATACAAGTTCCATCGAGGATTAAGCCCACTGCTCTCAGTCACCTGCTTTCCCACTGTATGCCCCAAATCATTCCTTTCTTTTCTCCTTAGTTTGTAATAGCATTGAAAAGAAAACACTGAGAGGAAAGAAAACATGAAGGGTTTGAAGAGTTGCTGAAACTTGGTGATGTTTCACCATTAAATGTTTAAGGAAAAATACTTTTTATTTACAAACATAAATATAATTCCCTACAATGAAACATATCAAACAGCTATACAGAATAGTGAAAAGGATTTTGTCAGGCAGTTGCACTTACTCTATTGGTTTAACTGTGGGAATGCATATTGCAGCATGAGGATGGAAAGACCCAGATCAGAGAACTATAATAGTGCCTCTTAAGCAATGGGTCAGTAAACAGCATAATGAAATGTGACAGTAACTTCATTTTTAAAAATACAAGAAAGCTATTAGAGCAAAAGTGTTAATAGAAAGGTCAATATTTGCATAATTGCATTGACTTTAAGGGTGTGGTTCACAATTGACCTTACAATGACTCTCATTGATGTAAGTCACAATTGGCCATGCAGTTATGACAATGTGATGTGTTGACCTGAGTCGCAGTTAACATTCATGCCAATTCAGAAACCCAAATTCAACTTTCTGGGACTGAGCCATATCATGGATTTGTGATACTGGACATTGCGGGGAAGATCCATAAACTGTAGGGATGGCACTGGTCCATTAATGGTGAACTTTGGTATATGGTATAAATTCAATCGTATATTTTCCATAACTATTTTTTTCCACAGACTCTCCAAGTAATCCCAATTTCCCCATTATTTCCCCCTTATTCTCAAAGACATTTTATCAAGGCCCAGAGTGATTAATAGGTACCCTGCATAATAGATGCTGGGAACAGACAGGAAAAGAGGGCAATGGTGATGGCATGAGAAAGATGAATGACAAATTGCACTGGAACTTCTACCAAAGGAAGGTCTCTGCTTTTACACTACAGGGGCATTCTTATGTCAACTTGCTTGGACCCTTATTTTAGAATTTACTAGAGATGGTGATGTTTACAAGCTTTGGACCTTGATGTTTGCACATGACAACATCCATTAATTTTAGATGGAATTGTTTGTGCACAGGCTAAGTGTAGTGTTTGGTCCTTTGAGATGCAGTATTTTTATTCAATAGAACGTGTTCACTTCAAAATCAGCTCGGTACTTACTTTCAAAAGTTTACTTATTTCTTTAGGGGTGTGGGGGTTTTGGAGCTGAGGGGATCAGGGTGACAAAAAGCAGCAATAGTCTCCATTACAGCATTGAACCACTTTATGTGGTCATTTGGGACATATTAAAAAGCACATTCTATTCTACTGCTACCAATAGGTATTCTGTGTGTGGAAGAAAGGAAAATGTGCTCCTTACATTTATACACTGAAAGACAATATTGTCCTAGAGGGTTTTTGTTGTTGTTGTTGTTGTTATTTTTGTTTTTTGTCAGTATCATTGTACTTTAAATGTAGGAATTCACTGAAGAATCTAGTAGGAATATTTCCTACCCACATGACACACAACAATAGCTGAGTCCATCTGCGAGGTTATCCCGTCTCTTTGGGGAGATTATTAGTTGCATCACTCACTAAGGACTAATTTCCACCATAGCATTGCTGTCAGCTACTCTTTCAGCACAGGCCAAAAGGGCTAGAACAGGAGTAATATGAACAAAATTGCATATGTACGAAGGACAAAGTAGATGCATGTGGGTGCAAAGATATGTGGGGAAACATTTTTATTGAAAAAGCATTGTAACAAACTAAATGAAAAGGGATGAGCAGTACAAACATAGTGCAAGGGATTTGGACAGAGGTTATACCAGTGTTGCTGACTGTCTTGTGTATACTGATTTATGCAGTTTCATCAATGGCTTTGCATTCTCAAAGATACATTGGCTGTCCACAGTCATGTGACGAATGAACCTTCCTTCTTCACTTAGGGCTTGGTCTGTGACACGCTCAGTATTCTCAAATGGCCATTAGCTACAGTGGGATCTGAGAACATGCTGCCCCTTACAAGCTCCATCCCTACTGTGATACACTTACTAGGTATTGACCCACATTGTAAAGTAGGATTTTTAAATACCAAAGTGAGGCATCCTTAGTTCATATAAAAGTGAACTTGACTACATCAGAGCTTTTTGTGTGTCTTGACAGCACGATTTACTATAATGATTAGGAATATTATTCCTAGGACTAAGCCCAAAAACTCATTTAACATCTTGAGTGTAAATATCTCAGGTTAAATCTGATCTCCATCAGAATTTTTTATCCATCAACTGTCCCAAAAATTATCCTTGCAGCTCTTTACTACACTAACATATAGTATGATATATATTGTCATTGTACAATTCTCTTTTCTCTGTCTCCATCATAGCTGGACACCAGATTCTCATACAAGTGAGTATCAGGAAACTTGCATCCAAGCTGCACTTGCTAGCCCATGGAAAATCATTCTGGTTACTGAAAAGGGCATTTTTAGTCTTTTTTAAGGATTAAATCCCAAACATTTCCCTTGTATCCTGCTTTGCTGACATAGGCAAAGCCACAACTGGCAATTCAATTCAATTTATTCCTGAGTAAGGACAGACCAAAAATGAAGTGAAATTCAGGATTTGGCCCTTTTGATTTAAAAGCAGCCATTTAACTCTTCTCCACAACCCTTTCTCCTCATCTAACTACACAAAGAAAATTGTTTCTGCCTTATTTTGGCCAGTTTTTTAACCTAACTAACCAATAAAATAAAAATCCCATTCCTAACTATAATTATATTAAATACATTATTGGTGCTAAGTGTTCCCTCTTATGCAGTATTGCAAGGGAAAAATCTGTGTGATTATATACTCTGTGAATGATATGATGATACTGGAAAAATGTACGGGCCCCAAAATGAGGCTACTTAAATTTAAAAAGTCTTGCCAATTTAGGTCGTGAGTGATAAAGAATTTGTTGGTTGCATCCTAATCTTCACTAGTGAACACCATGTATCCACCACTTTATTTGATATAATTCACAATCTTGTCTCAAGAGAGGCTCTGAATAGCGAGGATACTGTAGGTTACAGGCGGAGTGCCTCGCTAGGGCTGTGAATGAGGTCTGCCTGAACTATGGTTACTAGCCCCTCATTTTCAGGACCATTAATGTGTCACACACACATTTTTCATTAAAATGCAAAACACTCTAAAAGTCTGTCTCAAAAATGAAAGCTATGGTGCTTAACACCAATACCAACCCTTGTTCAGTCAGGATAAGCTTGTGCTCTCCACTTCCATGTGGCTCTCAGCCTTCGAGAACAAAAACAATAAATTCAAAAGAAACCGTTCCACTAATTATCCAGATAGCTTGGCCAGATGCATAGTTGTACATGCTAGAAGATCCTGTGAACCTTGCCTGCTCATTAGGCTCCTGTTGAATGAGTATGTTGATAGACGAATTCCACCAACCTTTACAAATACCGTATTTTCCTCTGAGTGAATTTCACTGTTTGTGAAAGGACCCAGATTCAAAGCCCTGGACTCTGGGGAGAAGCTTACACAGTGCGGGTGTAAGCTTCTCCCATGGGCCTGTCTACAATGAAGGTTACATCATGTTAGAACATATGTTAACTAGTACAGTGTTCACAATGACTTAGCACTCAGCATAAGCACATTATGTCCAATTTAACATCACATCAGCTGGTTGTGGGGGCCCTTAGGACTAACTACTGACGAGCTAACACAACAGTTCCTGTCTACCTGGAGGGTGAAATTCTGGCCCCATTGGATTTCATCCTGAGTGGTCAACATCATGTTAGTTAATGTGTGTTTCCAACTGTACATTAGGCCTTGATGTGAGAGGCCAGTTTACTCCCAATGACTCACTTGATCTTTGACTTCACTGTCAAGTGGAAAGCCAGTTGTGATAGTGATTTGTATTACAACTATCCACTTGGAACTCGACTGAGGCAATCAAACTCTTATCACACAAGCCACCAACCAACCACAAGATGGTAACATCCACTCACCATTGATGTCATCTGGATCTGAACCCATAGTACCAGCTGAGGTATGTTTGTGGCATAATTATTTCCACTATAGCCTACTGCAGAAGCTGCAGAATGTAACTTTCCTACAGCAGTCCTTTTAAGACACGCCTCCAACTAGGAAAGGCACTTCTAGTGCTGTTGTCAGTTCATATTATCAGGGGGATAGTCCATTACAGTCCCTATTTTATTTATGCACAGATTGTGTACACTAACTTAGTCACATGCATAGGGAAAGCTGCTTTTTGAGTGAGCTGACAAAGGAAGCCATTCAGAGAGTGAAGAGAAACACAGATCAGTAATTGCCATGGTGTGCAAGAAGACCTTCAGCTCATCAGATCTATGCAATAAATCGCCAGTCACCCCAAGACCATCTGTGAATGTGTTGGTAGGAGGGAAGAAGCAGAACACTGAAAATCCTTTTAACTTAAACCTGGGTCCAGATCACTTCCTTCCCTGGGAAAGAGAAAGGGTTATTTGGCCTACAGTGAAGTGAGAGAGGGTCTAAAAGGAAGAACAGTGCTCACTTTCTCCAGATAGGTGCAGGGCAATAAATGGAGGTTCATTAACTGCAGGACAAGTGAGCCGGGGAAAGAAAAGAAAATTCTGAGTTCCCTTCCTGGCGATTCCTACAAATTTCCCCACAGAAGCAGCAGGAGTTCTGTTCACAGATCGGGAGGTATTTGTTGGAGGTGCAGGGCTATGCACATGGACACCTTGGGCCTCTGCACCAGCTCTGAGGCACCTTCCCTTCCCTGTGAGCTCGCTGGTAGGGCAGTTCCCTTAGTATTGTCATGTTAAGGATTCAGCCACCTGCCTAGGGCCTCATTTAAGATGTGGAGGAGGCTTCCAGAGTGCAGTGGGGAGTTGGAACAGAAGTTGCCATATATCCAATTGCTGTTTTGGAGATTTGCTCCTGGTTGGCAGAGCTGATAGTCCACATCCTTCCTTCCTCCTCCCTCCATCACCTTCTTTGACACTCACACATCACAGGACCCTCCGAGTTTTCTGTGGGTTCAAAGGTATGGCGGGGAATGGTAGGCCCATCAAGAAAAATTTGGGGCCCTGTATTGATACTACATCAAGCCACTAGAAGCCCTAGGAATAGGGAAGTTGGCTAGGAAGAGAAATGTGCACTGTACTCTGGCTATTCTGAGCTGCAGCAGTGGCATGAAGACAGACATGGCACTGTTGCACAGGTTAGAACAGTCCTTAGAATGACTCTAATCAAGTCCCCTGAGTTTTGGAAGTGTAAAGCTATTTTTGTTCCTTCCCACTGACACTCCTGAGTTGAGTGCAGGTCAGCCATAATGGAAAACTGGGACCCAGATGTGGCCAGAATCAGGACCGTTAGCCTAGTTCTCATCTGGCTTGATGTAATGACAAAACCCTTACTTAGACAAATATTCTGGAGTTATCAGAATAAAGAAAGTGAGATTTAGTCCATTGACGTCAATGGGAGTCAGATTTGGCTTTGCCATTGACTTCATTGGTAGCTGGATTAGTTATTCTTTTGCTCCCAAATATTTCTTATTGAATATACCTGTTCTGTTACCATTGGAATAGTTGTCAGAATTAACTCTGTTCAAAGGACAGGCTTTATTCTGCACAAGTGAGAGGACAAGGAAAATATACCATGGCCAAAAGGGCCATGGTAGCAATAGCAGTTCACAGTAGTGATTAAAACAGTAACAGGTGACAACAAGTATTCCTCTTTCCTGTGAAAACAAACAACAACAACAAAACAGAATGTGGTTGATTTCAACTTCCATTTTTATTCTTTTGTTTCATATTTTGCTTTGTCTCCCGTTTACAAATCATGAAGAATTCATAGATTAATAATGGACTGAGGGTAAAAAAAATAGCTGGCATGAATTAAGAAAAGGATAAACTCTTGCCAGACACAGTAAATTAATGACAACAATGTAATAAAACTCTAATAAAAATCATATTGATGTTATTGAATGTCTAAAGTTCTTCCTGTCAGCTCTGATTTGTTAGTCATGCACAGTCATTATCTGGTTCCCTAAGAAACTCTAGTGTCTCATTCTTTCCTTTTACTTGTCTTGTTCATATAGAACATATATTCTTCAGGCAGAGACCGTCTCTTCCGCTGTATGTACAACTCCTAGCACAATTTTGGTTGTGTATCTAGTTATTACTGCAATTAAAATAATATTTCCCATTAACCTCTCTATTATACCAGAGAAAGCTGATACTGCAGCTGCAGAAGGTTCCATCTGATTTCCTTAACAGTTTCATTTGGGAAGGTAGCTACAACATCCTGACGCTCAATGCACTCTGAAAACAACAGAACTGATTGTTTTAGATGGCCAGCTCTTTCTTGTAAAATGGGCAGGATATGAACCAGACTCTCTAAGGGCCCAAAACTGCTTAGATCAAAGTCAATTTCAGTTTCCACTTGAATTCAAGGAGAATAGAATTGGACCCTAAGTGTAGCTAAGGCTAGATTCTTAGAAGGCAAATAATATTTCTTTTAAATTATATGTAAAATCATGGGCAGAAATGTACATTGTATTGCCTATGTATTACCTAATGTAATTGCCTAATGTATTACAATGTACATTACATGCCATTGTAATGTACATTGTATTGCCTTTCTCTGTTTAAAACCAAATTTTAAATTACTGCAGGCAGGGTACCTGTTCTGAGTCAGAAGTGCTTGCCTGACTCATTCAATAAGGGAGCAGAAAACAGTATCACTTGACTAATGAAATCCGTCTCAAATAAGTAACACTGCTTGAATTCTAAATGTTTGCACTCAATCCACAGACACCATAGGTAGCAGAATGAAAGGAGGATGATACAGAAGTGTTGTGTGAATGTAGTTAATAGGTAAGAAGCCAGTAGATGCTGCTCAAGAATATGCAGAATAAGATCCTGGGTATTCTAAGGCCAGTAAAATTTGGTGTGCACGGCAGATGACTTCCCCTGTGCAGCTCTTCACATAGGAGAGAAGACCCATTTACCTGCAGATCCCCCTCTCTCCGCCCTCCTCTGAATTCATTGGTTGGGACGGGGGGATGCTCTAGAGAGGAGTTCTGGACTGTAGAGGGCCACACAACAGCTGCACAGCTCCCTGGAATCTTGTCTTCCATCTTGCAGGGAAACCGTACCAACAACACTGCCGGAGGTGCCTCCCCAGCCACAGAAGCAGGATTTGCCCCTGTTCACTCAGTTCTAGTAATAGATATGATAGGTGCCTGCCTAGTGGAGTCACCTTTCTGTCTTTATCTATTGATCCCAATCCTTGAATGCCCAAAGCTCCCACTGACAGCAAACGGAATCTGAGGAATGTAAGGACTGACATGTCAGGCCTGTGCTATCTCATCTTCTCTATTACAGTACAGGATATGGGATACAATATGTTTTTAGTCCTACAATACATACATTGAGCTATTTATACAAGGAGTAGGGGGAAACATTAGTTAACTAACCCTCCTTCTCATCTTCATCTTGGTTTCTTTATCGCTCATATTTGAAGAGCTGGAATAAACCTCATTGGCTACATTTTCAGAAGCACTCTCCATGACTTAGGAGCCTCATTGACTTTCAGTGAGACTCAGAATACGTCTACACTACAACCACTACAACAGCAAGCTGTGGCAATGCCACTCTAGGGTAAACATTTACTACAGCCATAGAAGGGGTCTTTTCACTGCTGTAGTAAATCCATCCCCTCAAGAGGGGATAGGTAAATGGAAGAATTTTTTTCTGTTGGCCTATTGGTATCTATATCAGAGTTTAGGATGACCTAACTAGATCTCTCAGTGGTGTGAATTTTTCATGCCCCTGAACAGCATCGCTAGGTCAACCTAAGCTTTAGGTGTAAACCACACCTAGGGTCCTACATACCTAAATCACTCATGAAAATGGGACTATGCTCCTACATCACTTAAGCACATCTGGAAATGTTACCCAGAGCTTTTAAAAAAAAAGTAAAATGAATTCTACCAATTCTGTAAATTAACTTAACTAAATTAATTAAATGAATGTCCTTTTTCTGAATTATACAGCATTTTCAATGCTTTTAAAACAACTATTCTGGCTCCTTTGAAATCTGTTTGATGGGATAGCAGTTTTTGTCATGGCAAACTATGCATATATCCTATAGAAACATGCTGTAGTGTTGCAGTTAAAAACTTATGAGTAGGAAAGGAAATCTGGACAGACACAAATAGAACAAAATCAGTAAAGAAAAGTACCTTAAAAATTAATGATCAGGGAGGAAAATGGAAACTCATTAAAGGCAAATGTGAGAGCTTTTAAATATATTAACATTGATTTATAAATGAGATCATTTTTAAAACCAATGCTTTATCCTTCACTAGCTGTTTTCTTCTTCTCTTCCTCCATGTATTTGTATCACAATCCAGGGTTGGTGACATTAAAGTGGGAGATTTGGAAAATAATTATGATGACACTGTCAGACATGGAAGGGTTAACATGAAGGTATTATAAAATTAGGAGTAACGTGAAAGATATGTAAAGTCAATTGCCATTAACCAAAGCAAGTGCCCAAGTGCTCCTGGGAAATCTGCACTGTGGGATTGTGAATGTGTCAACAGATTGAGAATGGCCACAGACTACCCAGCTCAAATCAAAGAAGAGGTGAGTTTAGAAAACAAAATGGGAATTCAGTGGGGTAGAGTGCCGGGGGGTGCATTATGGGGGGGAAAAAAGCAAAAATACTTCACAAATGCTGCTGTATCCCCATTTGGAAGGAACAACTAACATTTCTTTTAGCCTAGTGTTACCACCCTCCTCTTCTTGTGTCTCACATTTTATACCATGTTCATCATCACGGTATCTGAGCACCAGTGTAAGATGGGACTTGCACAGTTAATCCACACCCAGAACTGACTGTGATGTGGCATTCCACTCAGAGGATGATGATGGAAGGTTAGAAAGACCTCTGCTACATGCCAACCTAGCCATAGCACTAAGTGTGCAATATTTACAAGCTTCAACATAAGCAATATTCTGCAATCCTCTTTTCTTTCTTCTAGCACCCAAGCTCATGTTATAGAGTATAGCTGTGTTACTACAAGCCATAGGACTTCAGTTAGATAGCTTTGATCCACTTTGTAATATTTCTCTGCTTTGGGAAATCTTGGGAGAACACAGTAGGAAACATTCTGACCCCTGCAATGATTGTGAGTACAATAGGGTGCAAATAGCAAACGATATCATTTAAAAATCATTCTACTAGGCCCAATTTTTCCTGCTTACAGGGCATGGTATGAAATCCATAAAGGTTGGACAGTCCAGTTTGCATGTCCCAAACAGTAGTACTCATCCCATATATAGGATTTAATATGTTCCTCTGTCATTTTGGAATTCCTCTGTCATTTGGGGTGGGGAGGGGACGTGAATGAGATTCATTTATCATTGTCTTCAATTGATTTAAACCAGTTTAAATGAGAAAATCAGACCTCTGTATATTCAGTTTTAAAGCTTTTATTTCTGAAACACATAATTGTGATGGGCAACAAAGGCAATATATATAAGTACTAAAAGGTGAATAATAAATATAGAACACTTAGATCTACAGATCTGGTAGCCCTGATTTTTGTGAAGGGACTGCTGGACAAAATTCATTCTGAATGTCTTCCTAAGATCCTTTTTACAGCAGGTTATGAATCATCACCATGATATCTTTAAATGGATGATCAATACTATATTTTCCCATAAAATGTTCGGTTTGAAATCCTATTTTAAGTGCATTAGAGTTTTTGTGCACTGAATGAGTGAATGTCGTAATAAATTGTCATCAAATATGACAGAAATATAGCTTAGATTAATTGCCATATTTATTTATGAGTCTATAAAATACATTGTGAAAGTCCTGGCACATTTTTGGGATACTAGTTTGAACTTTCAAGAAAGTTAAAAGCATTAAAGGAGACTGAAGGTAGATTTATTATTGGCATGTTTTTAATTGCAGTTTCAACCAGACACAGGTATTAGAATGGCTATGCCCTTAATGGCCATGTCTCACGTGATTTTTTCTTTAAAAATGATATACTTTCCATATTTTTATTGATTTTATAAGATTTATTGTAGATTAGTGGTGCTTGTGTGTGAATTCACAAGTGGTCCCAGATTCCCAAGAGTAGTGTGTTGAAGATGGTATACACCAGAGAAGGTTCTGCCTCTGATGTATCACACAGAATTAAGTATTATATGAAATAACACTGGAAGGAAAGAGCAGAAAAAATATGAGTTACAACAGGAAGAAAACCATGCAGCTAATAGGTCATTTGTTGAACTGATTTACATTATGAACATTTGGCAGTTCCAGTCTCAGAAAACTACATAATGGATCCAGTTCTGCACTCATTTACAGGGGTGCAGACTGGGACTAATTCAACCGAAGCCAGTGTGATTACACTGTGAACTGAAGGAGAACCAGATTGGAGTGAAAGGAAGGAGACTCAAGTTCAATATCTTTTTACTCAGGCTTTTGGTGATGGGGGCAGGGAGCAGGACTAGGAAGGACTGGTATTTGTGATGAGTGGGCATTGGCTTGGCTAGGATTCTCACTTTGGTTCATTATTTCCTGGTTTGGAGGTAAGGGGTAGCTCCTGTATTTGTAAACATTACAGCAAAGGCATCAGAAACCTGTGGTAGGTGTATAACCATTTTTGTGTTTTGTAAATCAAAGTATATAAGGGTCAGATTCTGTTACCCTCATGTACATAATGAGACTGTTTGGTGCTATTCAATGTGAGTAAGCAGCATCAGAATGTGGGCCTAAATATAAATAGACCCAGTACATTAATACAATTGGGCTGTATAATGGAACAAAGAAGGCAGGGGGAGAACAAGAGAGGGGCCAAAGATCTGCATGTGCAGGGAGAAAGGTGAGGATATCTTCACCCTCACACCCAAACAATAGGAAGGCACAGTGACTGCTTCTCCACTGAATTCTTTCTATTGACTTCAGTGGATGTTGGGTCAAACACAGCCTGGAATATCTGGAATGAGATTCAGTGCAGATTCTGAGAATTTACCCAGGGAGTTAAGGTGGCTTTAAGCCTCGTTGGACACATTCTTATCCTAGGCTAAGGGGCTTGGGAGTGGCCCTCTAGGGATCTATCTAGATTACAGCAGTCTCCCTGGGCTGCCCCAGGGTCACATTCATGCGTACTGTGGTCCTGCCCCTGGCATGGCCCTCACACCCCAGCACACGTCCTGCAACTCAGCTTCCTTGGACTTCCTCAGAGGGCAATCGCATAGCTGAGGTTCACAGTGTCTGCACAGAAGGAACCTTCCTCTATCCCTATATAGGACTTTTAGGGCCTATTTATGTTATTCTGGCCCTTCTCCCCCACCCCCAGCATAAAGGAGCCAGTGTGGAGGTAAGGATCTCATCCTCAAAACGTTAGTCAGGGTCAATGAATTTCACCTTTCCTGAATAAAGATCATATTATATGGACTTAAATAAGCATGACACTCACAGAAATAATACAGAAATCTTGATGATCTGCTATGCAATGTAAATTTAAGGGGAATATTTCTTTAAATGCCAAATAAGGTATTGAAATCAGACTTTTAATGATGAACCCAAACCAAGAACCACAAATACAAACAGTTAACGAACTTTGGGAAAATCCAGACCAAGATTCAATCTCTGTGGGTGTTTTTCCTACTTGTCAAGTGGACCAAAACCAGAACCTGGGAGCCAAACAGTCCCCAGATTGAGGAAAGGTTGGTTCCAAGTCTTGACTTTCTGGTTTGGGTCCCTCTCATGGGTGCATAACCTATTCTAGCCACCTCTATGGCACTTTTAAATCCTTATAGATTTCTTATGCTCAAAGAGCTGTCACATGAAGTAGAATCAAATTCCAAGGTAATTAGAATGGTAGAGCCATGGGGAGTATTGCTAGGGTGGTGTGAGTTAGAGGAGAAATAGCGGACAGGTGGCAGAAAGGACAGGAAGGTGCAAATCAGTGTGGTGTAGAGAGGTCTGCTTTGAAATTCTGCTTGGAGGCTACATCTGCTATGTCTCTGACTATGTCTGGTTTAATCTCTGAGAAACATTTTAGACAGAACTCTTACTAGCAAAACATCTAAAAATGGGGGGTTAGATGAGGGTTGCTACTTTTAACTACTCAGTGCACATATCAAGTAATATAGCAGTAGCAGACTGTAGTTACTGTTTCATTCTGGTGTAATTTTTTTCATTGTAAGTATTATTGCATATTGGGACATTACTCACTTAAAAGTCACCATGCTAACACCTTGGAGGTTCCCAAAACGGTGCTAAGTTTTGCAACTTTCTGGACTAGGTAAAGTGGATGTATAACATTCAAGGAATTCAGCAACATCTCTTAAGGTGTTCCCTTTTCAAAACACAAATGCTTACAGATCTTGAAAGTTAAACCTACATGTTTCAGACTTGAGCTAAAAAATAAATGTCACCTCCCAACTATGTACTGGATTTATCTGTGACTGACAGGGTACCACACATTATCTCAGCAATTACACCTCCCCTAGTAAATCAAGATGCATTTCATGCTTCACAATGTCAATTCTACCTCTGTTCTGGAGCGAGTTCTTTCTATTTTCTGCTCATGTGCTAAGCAGTTGAAATGCTTTATCTGTGACAAAATATTAATCCCAATATTGTCCTAATTTTTTCTTGTCTTTTTCTGCTTCTAGTGCAGAAATCACCACCGTTGACAATAGCCACAGAGATAAGGAAAGTAACCAGCAAGCTTTATAGTAAACCACCATATACACTACTTCAGTTTGTCAAAACAATTAGTGTTCATTTTGATTGTATTCAGTTAGATCTGCAGTGACTGATCAGTATAAATTATATATTAGGCTGCCCATCTGTATGTGTTTATTCATGCATGGACTTGAAGAATTTTCATTTTCTAAGTATAAAAAAGCTATGACAACAAAAATGTATATTTTAAAATATAAATGTACTTTCTTCTCTGGAATATTTTTGACCTCATATTTCATTTGTCTCCCTACTCCCCCTACCCCCGACACTTTGTGTTTTCCCTCTCCTCTCTCAGTATTCCTCTTTTCTGTAAATGACATGCTATGCGTGTTTCAGTTAACCTATTATTTTATTCACATTGTTGTCATCAGTTACATTTGTGCTAATGGAAAGAACATACTTATTACTTTACCGCACAGTGATTACTTTTTAAGTAAGGCAATGACAGAGCTAAACCAAATGATGCTGATACTAAAAGCACCAAAAATCAAATTAAGCCAGCTGCAACTGGACTTCAGTGATCATGCTTCACTGCAATACTGCTCAAAAATATTTTCAACTGAGACTCTGTTATGCTTCTCTTTAACAACAGAAGTTCTGAATCCACAGATACGATTTTTTTCTGTTCATGTACAGTACATAGTGGAACAGCTTATTAAAAGGAATACAAAGTGTGTGTATATAATCATTGCGTGTGTAGGTACAAATTAATGAGAAAGATTTACAACAATCATCTACCACATCCTGGTAACTTAAGCTCTCTCATAAAACATCGCCATCAGTGTGAAAAGCAGAATGACAATACAGTTGCTGAAGTGGTTTACTATAATCAAGACAATAAAAGCTAATTCCACAATAGTTTCTCTCCAAAGCTTCATTGAACCAAGATTAGTTCAAGAATCCATTTACATAAAGTTTATGCCAATGTTTACATATCACAGAAAGATGATTGAACAGTTTTGACATACTGTTTCCAGTTGCTAAGTTAGATAACCAGACAGCCTGGTACAAACGTTTCAGAAGAACAAGGAAAGATAAAACTTCTGACCTCTTGAAAATCTAGTGGGGGAAGGTAGAACTTGTATTCGTTAATGTGAACATAGTTTAATATCCCAGGTTGGAAGGGTAATTTAAAATGGTCACATGTCTGGCTCTTGTGCTCAAAAATGATACACAAAGCTCTCCAAAGGGCAGGGTAAGGTGCCACAAGTAAAGAGAGAATTTAGTTGGAAAAGGCCATCTCTCAAAGCTGCACTCAGCTGCAGGATACTTAACAGGTAATAGATTTGTTTTAATATTGATTGTGCTGGGTTCAGATTGACAAATATTATGTTTGCATTGATCTGCATTGTGTCTATTATGAGATTGGTTTTGTGCATTGAATATTGCTTGAGGTTTAGGTGTTCATTTATTTTTAAGGTCAAGAGAGAAAGAGGTAAACTTGAACATAGCATTTCTACAATCTGGCTGGATTTATAAATCAAGAGTAAATCAATAATGCCCTCACAATAGCCCCTATGTCTTCCTATCACAAAGGGGCTGAGCAAAATTTTGTTGTTGCTGCTTTTATCAGATAATTTAAGAAAGCATTTCTGTTAAGAAATACTAAATTTGTAATAACAGTTGTTGAGTCAAGTGATTTAGAAAAGTGGTTTTTATTACTTTATAATTAACATACTTCCCCATCTCTAGGGATTCTTGCAATTAAATAATTAGCAATAATGTTACCCAAAAGTGTTCTTTAATGAATTTTCTTAAATGATTGCTAGTGTCAACAATTGCTGAAATGGATTGGTTGTTTGATTGAAAAGTACAGCCTGGGTCAGCATTTCACACTAACAGCACTATTCCAGATCATCAACAATTCAAACTGAAGTCTGGCTTTTTTTGTTTTTGTTCCCCCCCACACCCAAATTATAGTCAAATTGGTCTGAAAATAATTTCAGTTCTTTTTCCAGGTAATTGGATACTGCAAGGTTCAGGAGCTCTGCAGAGTCAGAGCATAGAGTTCTCCAGAAGATTAAACATTAGCAGGAGCTTTGAAATCTGAGGGGTGAGATCATGCACCTTCTATTCTAGTAAAAACTCCCAGGAAGAGCAACTTAAATGAGTGTATTCCATAAACTGCTGTATTAAATACACTGAAAACCAGAGCTCAAAACCAAGCAATTCTTGTGTTACCTTGCATTAGTGGATACACAGTGTAATTATAAACAAACAAGGGGAAGGAGAGAAAGCCCTGGACAGCCTTTCACCCAAACAGTACTACTCCCCAGAGTCAATAATTCTTGTTAGGACATTTCTGCCTTCTGAGTTTGAATACAGATCCATAGTAAACACGAACAATCAAATCCTTCATGAATATAGTGCTCCCTGCCCTGAACGTACCATTCAATGAAGTGTCATCAGGGACAGAAAAAGGTGCTGTGCTTAAATCCAGGCCTTCAAGGAGTCTATACAGGTAAAGGGCTGCTCCAGATTGGACTCAGGTAGAGCAAATAGCCTCTCCTTCCCCACAGGTGAGCTTTGAAACTGGCCTGAAATAGAGTGGAAGTCAGCCTCTGCACAGTACTGAAATCTGTAATATGAGTGTGTTTGGATAGGAAGGGTTCCTATATTCCTACTGCCACCGTTCCTCTAAGGTGGTGGGCAATAGGATTTAATCTAGCAAACAAGTTGGAGCAGAGCAGTCCAATGTTATACCTGGCTGGTAGAAGAGTGGTTTCTAAATCACCCCACCCCCTTTTAATAATGCAACAAATCCAGATCTCCCTACAACTATTCTTCTCTTACCTTATATTACAGCTGCCTTTATACCCCAAACTATGGCTGAAATACAGCCTCATAAAGTAATTGAAAACTTACTTTCCAGGGTCTTATTTACACGTGGGAAGTGCTTCACGTGAGTTCCCTTGCTCCGTGGAGAGGATTCTTTCTGGTATACTCAACGCCCCTTCCAGCGATAACTCTCTATTAACTCCCAAGTGAAGAGCAGCTGCTTCTTAATAAAAGAAACTTTTTAAAAACAGTGTTGCGGGACCTTTTTTTTATTGTTCTGAGAAGAGACCGGGGAGGGGGATGTTTTGCTTCAGCAATTAATACTGAGCCGTTTCCCAGAATCAGGGCTTCTGCCTTCAAAAGGCGATGGGTGAAAACAATAGAAGTTGGGGTTGGCTTTGCTGAATCGCCTTGTGGGTTCTCACAGACCGGATGCGTTCAGGGCAGAACATTAGCGCCGATCCCACGTGTTAAGTAACCGGTCTTTGTTCAGAGGGGTTTGTTTAATATTGCGCCCCGCGGTGCAAACTGTGGCTAGGCTAAGGGCCAACTCTGGGTGGATAAAATTGGGTGGGAAGGGGGGTGGCGGCGTTTTCGGGCTTGGCTTGCCCAGGTTCTGCTTGGAAACTTTGGAAAGGCTGCGAGGGGAAGGTACTTCTACCTGACTGGGCACGTTTCATTCCCTGGAGAAACAGGTTAACTCTGTTTATTCTCCTTTGGTGGGGGCTTCTCTCCTCAGATCTAGATCGAGCGCGGTTTGATCAGATCCCGGCTTCACTCGCGGCTCTCTAGCGCCACCCTTAGAGAATCCGCGCACCTGCAGCCAAGGGTCTTATTTATCATGGCTTGTCTCTTCCTAGCTCCAACTTTTCGAGGGGGCAGCAGGAGGAAAGGAAAGTCACTTCCGCCGTGACCTCTGTCTAGGTCGCCTCTGCCAGGGTCCCGAGCGTCAGCCAAGGAAGCACACGCAGTAGGGTTCATTGGTTTGTTTTCCCCCTCAAAAGCCCGCCCCCTTCTCCTGCAAATCGTGTGTGGAACACTCCGTGGCAGCAACTGCCCCGTTTACACGGGCTGTGGACGTGGAACGCCTTTCGCTAACAGAACCGGCAGAGAACACGGATTTATTTCAACTGCATCGTGCGGGGGCCTTACAGACACTGGGAGAGAGAGAGTTGCAATGGTTTTTTGCAGTGAAAAAAATAAAGCCCCCTCCCCCCAGAATTTGTCAAATTGGTGACTCAGGGGGATATGGCGCCTCCTCCCCCACCTCTCTTCCCTGCACAAGATACCCCATCCGGACAGGGCGGACGGGACCCCTTTCCCTATCGGAGGAGGGCAGGGGTAGCTGGCCTTACGCTGCAGTGTATTTTCTCCTGGAGAGAAATCATCTGCCGAGCAGTTGCTGTTAACACACCACCCGAAAAACTCCCGATCCTTCCCTCCCACCTCCCCCGGAGAGCTCACCTCGAAGGCAAATTTGCAATGTATACGTTGCTGGTTAAACCAGGGCATTTCCATTTGTTAATTGATGCAATTACGCCTTAGTGGTAATGGGCAGGCTGGTCTCCAGGCAGCCATCCATCACCCTCCCATTGACCTGTCAAAGCCTCCCCGCCCCGCCCCTCCAGCCATCCCTGTTGGGACCCTTTCTGGATCTAATAGAGAAAAATGGGTCCCCTGCTCATCACCACTTAGAGGGGGACCCTTGGGCCGGAGAGCGGGCGGGCTGCGAGACACAGAGAGGAAAGACGACCTGGGCAGGGGGGAGGCTCTTCGCTTCCCGTTCGACCATCATCCTGCTGTTGTCTCTCTCTCTTCCCCCCCCCCCCCCCCCCCCCAGTGTGTCAGTTCTTCCTCATGTGCGGATCCCAGACGTCTCTCCCTTCCCTGGCAAGCTGCAGGCGCCCTGGGGTGGGTGGGGGGTTGGCCCCCTTCCTCTCGGGGCCACTAGGAAGGGCAAGAGGATTTCAGGCTGTGCAGCACGACTCCTGGACTCGGCTGCGAAGTTGGGGCTGGGGAGCAGACCGCTCCAGAGGATCATAAGTGCGGGGGGGGGGGGTAATTAGCACGGAGGAGGCACCTATTAGAGAACTTCTTAAAGAGCCCGATACACCGGATCCGCCCTCAATGGAGCGGCCTGGTTAACTCCAGGGCAGGACATTCCCCTGCCCTCGCCCTTTCTTCCCCTTTTCGGTTTTTGACGCTCCAGGGCGGAGGTGTCTCCGGGAAGGGGGGGTGCGGGAGACCCTGTTACACTTCAGTGAATGGAATAAGTTTCTTCCCCCCCTTATTTTTCACTGAGTGGCGTGTTTTGAAGCGCGCGCCCACGGGAGCCCCACCGCGCGGCCCCTGCCAGGTCCCTGCCTGGGACTCGCCTCCCAGCCCCACGGGCACGCACCACGGGACAAGTGTGGAGCGCGCCCCCGCCGGCCGCGATGATTGGCAACGCCGGTCCCAGGCTCGCCGGGGCTGGCGTGGCGGGATTACTGTGACGTCACGTGGATCCTCTGCCACGGGTGAATGCTAGAGAACTATAGAGCAGAAAACAATACAACAAGCAAGCGCCCTACGTGCTCCCCTCCTTCCTTCCCGACTCCCCTTTGCCGCCCAAGCCGCCACACATCGGGGTGATTTTTATATATAAACATAAATATTCCTAGGAAGGATGGGCGGCGGGGGGAGCCTTCTCCCAGGCTCCAGCCCTCGTGCCTGGTTGCTTTTCTTAAGTGCAATCATCTATAATTGAGGTGCATGGGGAGGGGGGGAGCCATCCGTGGGCATGTGTATGTGAGAAGGTCCCTCTTGAAGCAGGGGGTTTAGTTACCATCGATCTGGGGGGGTGGGTGGGGAGGAATATTGCTTGGGGTTCAAAAATAAGGAGCCGCTATGTCCTTCTCTCAGTTCGGATACCCCTACAGCACCACTTCGCAGGTAAGAGAGGTGAGCGCTCACTTTTGATCCGATTCCGCCGCTGCGTTCCAGATGTCTTGTTTCCTTCCTCCCACCCCCGTGGCTTCGAGTCTTTGTAAAGGGCACATCTGGAGGCTTTTTAAAAAATGTGCGTGTGTGTGTGTGTGTGTCTCGCTCGTGTGATTCTAGGATTTAAAACAAAAATAACAACCCCCCTCAGTCTGCAGGGCAGGGAACCTGATCCGTCACTGCTCTAAGTGCAAAACAATGCTAGATGCAGCTGATTTACAAACCTGTATTGATCTATTACCTGTGTTGCTCGCTTAAAGCTTTCATTTGAGAGGCGCAGCGCAAGGCATTGGCTTTTGCGGGCGCTTTTCTCCCAGCCTTTTCCTCTGTGCTGCTAGCCTCACAGGCTAGTCCTTGGGCACCCCTAGAAAGTATTCGGCCAGAGCGTTTGTTTGCCGGTTTAGTTTGCTCTGGATTATTGTTGTGTGATTTATCGGTGACATGCTCCTCCGTATTTCTTCCACCTGCCTTTTATTAGAACGTGTCGATTTTTTGCCTGGCGACTTCCAAAAGTGCCTCCAAATTAAAGAAATGGCGGCTATATCGGAAATTGATCCATAATTTATTTTGGTTGGATTATTTATACACCTCGAGCACGGCAAGGTTTTCCTCCCCTTCCTCGGGAAGTGCGCTTCCCCTGTGCTTTTAAAAGGGACGGAATCCGATGCCTTTGCCTGCATTATCTGAGATTATTGCGTGCTCAGTCTATTGTCAAAGTTACCTGCAATCTCAACTTCTTGCCTTTAGAGCCATGTGAACTGACTAAGGAGTAAGGGGGTTTCCACGGATTTTTTAAAAAATTTTCTATGGCAATGGGTTCCCTAAAGTTTTCCTGCTTTGATGAGTTGCCCCCACCCATGCTTTTCATTCTGTTCAGTTCCAATTTCCCTTCATTAGGTGACACTCCTTTGTAGGGAGGTTGTTGGGTTTTCTCCCCCTCCGCCACACATTGTTTCTGTGTGTTAAATAACCCTCCTAGACAATCTTTTCTTTCCCCCCAGTTTTTCGTGTCTGCCAGCCCCAGCACGACTTGTTGTGAAACTGCCTCCAGATCCGTGTCGGATGTTTCCTCCGGCTCTGCCCAGGCGGCGACGATTTGCTGCCCGTCGTACGAGAACAGGCTGCTGGCCAGCACCCGGACGGAGCTCAATGCGGCTCTGGGGATGTACAATTCTCCCTATTCGGCAGCCGCAGCGAGCCAGGGGTATGCCAACTACCTGCCTTACAGCGCAGACCCCGCCGCTCTTTACACCACGCTGGTGAGTAGACGTGCAAATACCAAGCTTCGTTCAACGCCTAAGAGCTTTTAGTCTATTGCTATCTCTGGCCATGGGGCGGAGGGGAGAAGGGAGGGGGTCAGCTGGCCTGCAACAGGCGACAAACTTGCTTTAGGACATGGGGAGGGGAGAGTGTGAGAAGAGGAAAAAGGAGCAAAAATGCTAAGACAGGTGCCTCGTCCTTCTGGTGTAAAGGCAGCAGCGGGAGGGGCCCTGAGGGCAGCCGGGGTCAGAGAGGCAGCGGGGGCGTCATAGGATCGCAATGCCCGGAGCCCCCCCGCCCGATTCGTTAGGACACGTGGAGGAATTTCCTAGTTTAACACCTTCCCTGTGAACGTCAAACACCGCTTCTCCCCTTCCAGACCCCTCAGTACGAAATGAAGGACGGCGCCAGCAGTTTGCACTCGGGGATCGCCCCGACTGCTGCCTTCTACCCCTACGATCACTCCTTGGGGCAGTACCAGTACGACAGGTAAAAACCCCTTTGAGCAACCGCCACCCCCAAACCCCGGGATGCTCTAGCTGGCGAACGTTACCCAGCGGCTGACAGCAGCCCGCGAACATCAAACTTTGCCACTCGCCTCCTGGATCATTGCCGCGGTCGTCAAATCCTGGGGAGAGGCGACCTGGGTTAACAGCAGCTGCTGGGAAAGCGGGGCCACGTGGGACTCTATTAACGCGGGGTGCAACACTCCGCGTAGGACCTCGAAACGGGACCGCAACCGAGGGACCCCCTCACCTCCCCCTGTCCTCTGGGTTCCCAGCCAGAAAAGCACCCGTCGTTTACAAAAGAAAGTAGCAAGTAAAGAAAATACCCAGAGCCAAGTACACTCATAATCTTGGCTAATAAAAGCCAGTGTTGGGCGGAATTGTTCAGCGTGGGTCGCTTTCATCTTAATAGACAGTTTGCTAGTGAAGTGAATGTCCCCATATCCCCGTCCGCGGACATTTCCTCTTTCACTGTGTCATGGCAGGTACGGGACAGTGGATTTCAGTGGCTCAGCCAGGCGCAAAAACGCAACTCGAGAGACAACCAGCACCCTCAAGGCCTGGCTGTACGAACACAGGAAAAACCCGTACCCCACCAAGGGCGAGAAGATCATGCTGGCCATCATCACCAAGATGACCCTCACCCAGGTCTCCACCTGGTTCGCCAACGCCCGACGGCGGCTCAAGAAGGAGAATAAAATGACCTGGTCCCCCAAGAACAAAGCAGGGGAAGAGAGGAAAGATGAAAACAAAAGGGAGGAAGACGAGTATGGCACCGAAAACGAAGGCAAAGGTAGGGGGCGGAGGGGAGGGGGGACATCTAGGAGGTGGGACTTTGAATCGGATTGAGCCGGGGTGGGATACACGGATTTCTTGATAGCCCTGTCCTCATGAGAAAGGGGTTCAAGAAGAAAGACAAGAGCCAGACCCCAGCTCAAAGACACAATAGGAAACTCTATAGGAAGGGGCGCTATAGTGTCATTAGGTCACGACATCCCCCCCCCCCCGCACAACTATCGTGTCAGTGATTAACATCCCGCCTTGCACACACCCTATTCTCGTGCCCTTTCACACGGGCGCTCACGTGTTGGTTTCTCTCTCTTCCACCCGTTCCTGGTTCTAAGAAGCGGGTCAGAAAAGCTGCAGGGAAGATAAGGAATTGCGACTCAGCGACCTGGACGATTTGGAGGAGGATGAGCAGGACAAGACCGAACCCGGGCAGACGGCGGCTCCCAGCGCCAGCCCCGCCCTGGCGGAGTCTGGAGACAGGGACTGTGGCGGGCCCCCACCCCGCCTGGGCCACCCTCTGCCGGTGGCCGGGGGAGACTTCGTGGAGACTGCGGGGCAGAAGGCAGCCAGCGCGCTGGGCCCCGTTAGCCAAGGGCGGCCCTACGAGGCCGCAGACAAGCCTCGAATCTGGTCGCTGGCTCACACCGCCGGGGCCCATGTGCTAGCGGGGTCCCCCGACCCCAGGACCGCGAGCCCCGGCTGTTTGCTCGGCAGGGGGAAGCGCTCTGGGTCTGAACGCTGCCCCGAGGCCAGACCCCTGGCCGGGCTCCGGGCTCAGCCCCTGGCGGACAGGGCCTTCGAAGAGCTGCCCCCGACCACCAAGATGTTCAGAAACTCCGCCTTCAGCCTGCAGTCTCTCCAGCTGAGCTGTGCTTCCTACCCCGGCCTGGGGGAGACGGGCCAATATGCCTCAGGAGCTGAAGGTACTTCCCCCATTTCTCTTCCCCCTGATTGGGGGGAGGACATCCCCGACTGCTAACGGGCAGCTAACCCTACCCCAATTACCCCCTTCCCCATTAGCTGCCTGGTTCTAGTGTCCCACATGTTTGTTTACAGCCCCGGTCACATGGCAAACATACAAGCGCCTCCTGCTAATTTGATGCAGCACAGAGCTGGCTGCTGGGCCTAAGCATGATCAGCTACTTTCCAATCATTGTTCTCCTCCGACACACTCCTGGCTGGGGTGAGGGAGTGGGGTCTGGGCAGGCCCCCAACGTCCAAGCGGCTGACAGGATTTCAGAGAGCTGGGAAAGCCTTCGGGCCTGGGTCAGACAAAGCCAATGTACCTGGTAAAGTGTCGACTTTTATGATGAATCGGTTGTGTCTACACGCAGGGTCTGGGAGAAATGTGAAACCCAGCCAAGGAGCCCTAGGTCTCAGTGAAGGTTGTGTAGTGCAGCACACAGATAAACTGAGAGCAGCTTTTAGGCCAGTGCTGAAGAGGTGAGGTAGGTAATTCAACTTTCCTGCACCCTAACCTATGTTCTGGGCTCCTCAGTGGGACCGTAAAGATCTATATGTCAGAGAGAACATACAGTGCTGTGTTTGCGAGGGGACACCGCTTCCCTTATTACAAACCGATCACACAAGAGCGCAGGGTCCCCTTGTCTAGCCTAACTTCGTGTGTGCGAATCACTGATGTGACCTAGTCAAACAGTCCGACGGTAACAAGCCACCTGATTTTATTGGAGTTCGTAGTAGTTCAGAGGTTACTGGATCTTCTGAAACCTCTGTGGGGGAGAAAGACCAGATACTGGCCCCAGTGGTGTGAGGTTGGTGGAGAGGAGGGACAGGGGAGAGGACAGGCACAAATAATGGTCTCTGTGTTCTGCTTTGCAGGGAAATTTCTCCCAGGACCAACAACTCTTCTAGTAAGTTAGTTTAAACTGTTATTTGAGCACACAGATCATTAGGTCCAAATGTTCCTTTTCAGTAAGCAAAGTGCCCCGAGACGTTTACTGTGTCTCTCCGCCTCCCCAGTGTTGCACCTGAGTTTGGTAAAACTCCCGGATTTTAAATACGGTACATTGGGATGTTTTCGTAGTTTTTCGTCTCTCGAGGCGCGGGACACGCACGTGGCCATTGCGAGTGAGACTTTCATCGCCTCTCTTTCCCTCTCAGCAGGTTAGCCCGGCTCCTTTGTGAGAGTCCCGAAGACTGGGCTGAACATCAAGGCTCTGGGCTTGAAAAATCCTCCGCCAGCCATGAGGAATCCTGCGCCTTGAAAGCATTGCACGGGACTCCGGCATCCCTCCTGCTTGCAGGGAGGAGCGGTCAGGACAGCTGTACAACTTGTTGTTTTGAAATGGACGAGACTAAAACCCCGCTCGGAGCGAGAGCGGGGGGACTTGAATAAAGGATCGACTTTGTCTCATGCACTGGAGCATTGTAGTTTCGCACAAGTTTACCAGACAGCACCCAGCCGCTATCACCCCGAGTTTGAACAGACCCGCCTCTAGAACCAGCGCGTTCAATGTACGACTGTGGAATTTGTAAAATGCCCGTGATTCGCGTGTTTACCAAAAGACCAGTCTTAATTTGACCCTCCCCCCTTGTCCTTTACCAAAAACAACAACCCACAGTTGTTCCATTCTTCCCCCTTCTTTCTCTGGTAAAGTATGTTTGTAAATCCTATTGTCTGTGTGGTTCTGAAGAGACAAAAGAGAGGGGCATTGTTTCAGGACATTCAACGGGTTGTTGAGTTTCTGTCATTGTATAAAGATCTCGCTGAACGTATGAGTCTCTAATTAAAATGAATCAGCTGAATGCTGTAAAGCCATCTTGTAAACTTGAGGAACTTACGGCTGACCTACTGGAAGATAGTACCACTAAGACAAATGAACGCTTTCTCTCTCCCTCCTCCCCGCCCCAAACAAGTTGGCTTGCCCCTGTTTTTCAAGTATCTACCCCTCCTCCCAGACGTGCGTGCTAGGAGGGGGGAACAATATTGGGTACCTCTGCCACTTGAAAGTCTAGCAACTGGTCTGGAGTGGCAAAGTAGAGCATTGTGAGTGCCCATCACCATAATTCAGTTAAAAGAGCAGAGTTGAACTTTACAAAGGCCGACAAGAAAGGGAAACCGCATCTCTGCCTTATTTCTGTTTAATTAAAAGTGTCATCAGACACTTTCTGTTCAGACTAATAAACCAAGCAGGGAGGAGGAAAGAATGTTTCTTTGTTCCCTGTTTCTAGAAGCAGTGGCAATAATTTAAATTAATAACTGAGGTAATTAAGAGGTCATCTATAGATCAACCCGATACTAGCTATTTCCAAGTTCACCAGGGTCAACATTTACATTAAGTCATTTGTGGTCAATAGAGTCCAATGAATTCTGCCTTAATAAATCAGGGAAATCAATCTTCAATATTGAGTAGAGTTCTACATGTTTACCAAAGGCTACTAAGACAAGTGGGACTGCTGGGCGGAGGAGGGGAAGGGGTCCTATAGTTTTGTGACCGGAAAGAAGTGAAGCGTTTCACGGGGATGAGAAACTGAAGATCACAGAGAAGGGATCGGGGGGAGTGATTGGAAGTGGTCTGTATAGCACACCCATGCTCTCTCTACGAATCTGTAGGGTGGGAGTGTGTCTATTCCAAATATAGACTCACCTCTATAACGTCGCAGGTGTTTTCCTTCTGTAGAGTATGTTTCATACTTGGAATTTGCATAACAATTGGAATAAGTAAATATGATATAAGCACCGTTTGTTATGAGTTAATTAGCATGTCTTCCAAGTATGACACACACAGAAGACACAAAAAATGATAGTTGTATATGATCTCTATATATTATGAATATATATCTCACACACACACCGGTTTTTATGAGGAAAATGTAGTATGTGCTGTTTTTATTGTACATATTTCTAAAGTACATCGATTTTAATGTATTTTCCATTATTTATAAATATTTCAGCTTTAATACTGAGAAGCAGCACGGGGTTTTCTGATAAAGACCGTAACTAAAACAATGATTACCATCATTTTCCAGTTTTGTGGTCCAATGAGTTCAGCCCCCACAATATTCCCAAGTCTCCCACTGAGTCCAAAGTGAAGAGTGCCGGGCCATGCCCCTGAACAAAGTTTTCTTGCAGTTTAACAGCAATCCCTGTTCTAATTGGACCCATTTAAAGTGGTCTATGCCGAGGACGCTGACTGGGCTCCCCTGAGTGGAACTTTATAACTCCAATTAGAAGTATCAGACAGGTCATTCCGAAGTATTTACTAATCACATATTCATCTTAACAGAATTAGACTCTTAATATCCAAATAGTTCCTCATTCAAACCTTCATGACCACTAGAATGGGATCAAACCGCTTTCATTCGCTTTTTAATTGCCAGATGATGGAGAGAAACTGACAGATTTTGCACCTCTCTAGATCTGGTGCGACTTCTTGTGGCTTAAAAAATAGCCTGTAAATCTTCATTTCCCTGATTAAGACATGGAGAACGATTCTATTGCCTTTTTCCTCGGTATGGATTTCTGCACGGATTGCCTCTACGTTGGTTTCTCTGAACTCTCCTTCAGCTGTAATTGCCTCTTTCAGACAAACTTGCGCTTTATCGAGAGATTTTGCCTCTTGTGGACAATGGCATTTTTTTTAGCACCAAGATGCTCAGAAATTATTTGCTTTGGTGCGCATGGTAAAGCACAACCCAAAGGAACATCTAAACGGCCGCACGGTGTGTCCGGAAGGATTAAAACAAACCACCGCTCCACCAGGTAGCAGTGGGTGAAACCAGTAGACCAGAAGAAGTGCCTCGCGCCTTGGAACGCGCCAGTCACTTTCCAGTGTATTCCCTGTAGGTACAAAGACGACTTGATTGAGACTTATGCTACTTCCACATCCCCCAGGCATGGTGCTTTTACACTTTCTTAGGGAGCCCCAGCCTCGCCGGAGCAGCAGGTTGTGGCAGTGACCTGCAGCTTTAGAGGCAGCGAAATTAAGCTGCGAGGAGATAAACATTATTTCAAGTCGGATTTGAAGGATTAGCGCTTTTAATAAAGAGTATTAGGCCCATTGGGAAGGTTCTTGCAAGTCGGCGTCCGATCACCCGCAGCACTGGGGACAGGTGTTTTCTGCGCTGGGGAGTGAAGCCGGGGTTTCAGGGAACTTGGTTTGAGTTTCTCCCCGCTCCTACCATGTCACACCCATGTTCTGGTGCCGGGCTGTTAATTGTACTTTCTTCCTGATCTAGAATCAGCCCTCAGAGAGCTCCCACTGAGCGGAAAGGAGCAGGTATGTCCTCTACTCCCGGCCGCGTTCAAGGCGAGCCTTTGACGGGAGGGTTCACGGGGGATCCGACACCTCGCTAGCTGCTGTAATTATACACACCGGACTTGGGAGCTTTTCCCGAGAACACAAAACCTGCGCACGCCCCACGTCCCACCCCTCCGCCGGGGCTGCGGGAAAGAGCTTGGCCCGCGAAGCCAGAGCCCCGGTTCTCCGACCTGGGAAGGAGCCCGGGGCAAAGTCGCTCTGTGGCCAGTGAAAACGGGCCTCGGGCCTTCTCGTTGGAAGCCCGCTGTGGACCCGCATCCTCGACTGATCTGACTTTCAGAGGCTTCCCACCCGCCCCCCAACTCAGAAGACTGAGCTGGCCGGGGGACTCTCCGGAGAGGATGAGGATCGCAGGACGCTGCGCACGATACTGGGACTTCCCAGCGATGTTCAAAGCAGCCCAACTTCCGTTGACCCTCGGGCCGAGAGGGGCTCTTGGCTCCTCTAACGCTGTCCGAGGTGCCATCTTGCAGGACGATCTAGAACGAGCCCTGCCCATCCCAGCCCCTGGAGCGCCAGTGGATGGAGAGGGGAAGGGTGACCTAGCCTAGGCGCAAAGCTAATAGCCCCCCTAGCACCCTCATTGTCGTACGCCGCGTAGGTCTTCCCCAAGCACTCCAGACCTCTCCGTAGCTGTGTGTTTTGGAAAGCTCAGTTCCGAACCGGCGATGAGCGGATAATTAAACACGCTGCCGTCTTTTAAGGGCAGACGGCTGAACGAAGGTGACCTGCTGTGAGTCCTAAGATCTCGTTTTTTATTTTGCTCTCCTTTTATTAAAGGCCAAGCGAGCCCGATGCGGATTATCCAGGCAGCTCAGCACTGCCCGCAATCTGCCTAGGCCGGCGAGATCTGTATCGCAAATCTCCCCAAATATAATCTCGGGGAATCATATTCCGAAGACTGTTTTGATTAAAAACACCAGAGCAGGGATTGGTGCCGGCCGAATATGAACAGAGCAGAGCCCAAGCCGGAGAGCGCCGTAATATTTAATAACACATCAAAAATGGGCTCGCCCAGATTTCAAAAGAGCAAATTCAAAGCATTAAACACGATAATACAAATCTAGATCTTGGGATGAGCTTTATTAGGAACCAGGTTTTTGATCAGCCGCAGCTCAGGACAGTGAACTCGACGGGTTCCCCCCTCCCGCTTGTTTCCTGGGGAGCAATGACCGCGGGAGGCTGGGACAGAGCAGGAAGAAAGTTGAATGTACTCAGAGCCCTCAGGCCTCGCTGATTTTAACATGCACTGGGCTCTCGACAGCGGGGCCCACTCCAGGTACCGACTCGGACTGACTCTCAAAGAGCAGCTAGAGCCGAGCAAAGCCAAACACGCCATCCAGTGAGGTGAACAGGGGCCCGAGAAATGCCCCCAATAGATTTGGCAGTCACGCCAAGAAACAGGGGAAAGGAGGGGGGTGGAGTCAGATGCCTTCTATGGATGCAGATTCCCTGATTAAAAACCTCTTGCTAAAGGGTTTGTCTGCAAGACGGGAGAGGCTCTCAGGTAGACACCGTGTTTAGGAGGAAAAGGTGATGCTGCCCTTCCTTTCGGGACAGGCTTGTACTGTGATGGCCGTTGTCGTATTTACCACGGCATCCCCTACAGGGCCTACAGGCAGCATCCCATGATGAATACGGTGTGGTCACAGTCTACTTGCAGGTACAAACCTCATTCGTGCTACACAGCAACCACCAGGAGTGCATAAATACACCCCGGCACAATTACTACTATTGCCTTGATGGAGCATCACAGCCGGGCGCTATGACTCCACGGGCTACATTTTAGCACAACTGCTCTACTCGACACTCACACTCTAGTGTAGATGCTAGCGCGGTTGGGGCTACTAGGGGAAGTCATTACAAGACCACTGAAATAAAGGCTCTGTTAAGAATACGGGCTTATGGTCTACTTGTAATGTATGGTACATTGCAATAATATACAGTGCTAGCGTAGGTAAGCGATATCCCTTTTTGTTCTGTATATATTACATTCTGGTGACAAACAGCCCCTCGCGGTGCCTGTGTTAGTGACACTGTGGACGACTTGTTTCACCGACTAGATCAACAACAACAAAAGCGATGCTCAGAGGGGTAGCCGTGTTTGTCACTTCTGCAATTCCAAACTAAGAGTTCTGTGGCACCTTAAAGACTAACTAAAGTATTAGAGCATAAGCTTTCGTGGACTAACACCCACTTCGTGGGATGCATACAGTGGAAGTATCCAGGGGCAGGTATAAATAGGAAGGCAAGAGCCAGGTTGGAGATAACAGGGTTATCCAATGACTAACCCTGTTATCTCCAACCTGGCTCTTGCCTACCTATTTATGCCTGCCCCTGGATATGCTCTAATACTTTAGTTAGTCTTTAAGGTGCCACAGGACTCTTAGTTTGGAATTGCAGAAGTGACAAACACGGCTACCCCTCTGATTCTTGACAGGACTCTTTGTCACTTCCACAAAAGCGATGCTGTGATAGAAAGAGCAACTAACCCCGCACAATGTCCCTGCAAAGGAGATCAGATGAGCTGTTTGGTTTTCAACAGTGAGAATGCCCAGCAAAGACAGTTATCAACCCTTACACGTCAATGCCAACTCTTAGTAATAAAGAGCGCCCTCTCAATTTAACCAAACCTTTCAGCTAGGGAATGGTGAGATCTCTGGACAGCAGCAATTGATCCATCATTTGAAGCCTGCCATTTAAAGGAGCCCCGATGATTTAAATCCCAGGCTTTCGTTCAGATGGACTGCGGGTGCATTTGGGAGCTAGGTTGTTTAACAACAATGATGTCGAGGTGTTTGTCTGATCTGCGTGTTCCTGTCTACACTTGTCCAGTGGTGTTTCACTTGCAAGGTGACTGCGAACTCTCGCGTAGACGCTGCTCGCGTTTGTTCCGGATACACATGCGTCTGGAAAAGCTGCGTCCGTAATCCAGATGGCTAACTGGAGTTACCTGGCTTCCTGGGGGAAGCCAAGGTGCTGGAGTTTCCACCTGGCTAGAGCTAGCAGAGACAACCCCAAGGATGGAGGGGTGTGGGTGGAGAAAGGCGTTGACCTCCCCAACTTACAGCCAGGTAAAACCCACCGCTGTAAAAGTTTAGCCCTTTGCACCGCCTGTCAACGCCAGGATGTGCAGCCCGGGTCAAAATGCAACAATTCCCGGTGTAGACGTAACCTCCGTGTGTCTCAGATCGATTCCCCACCCGCCAGTGTAGACAAGGACTCCGATGTACGTGCATTAGCCCGGCTCCGTAGGGTGGGAGAGCTGCAGCCCACCTGTCCTGGCCGGCTAGGGAGACAGAGAGGCAGAAATAGGTCGTTGGGGCAATCCCTGGGCAGCTCCTATGCCCCTGCCCGGCAGGCCGGGTCGCCCAGAGGGCACGGCGAGTGGCGGGGGGAGCCCAGCCACACAAAGGCGGCTTTTCATCCCCAGGCCCGGATAATTATCTTGGAGAAAAATTCATTAGCGGGGCCAGCGCGGGAAGGGAGCCACGGTCCCGAACAAAGCCCGACCCACATTTCCCCCCAGCGCTCTCAGTGAAGCGCCGCTCGGCCGCCCTGCAACTCGGGCGAAACTTCCTAACCCAGCGTGGGATGCAGCCATCAGCCGGCCGCAGCTCCCCGGCAGAGGAGAGAACCCGAGCGCGCCGGTCGGGCCGCCGTGCTCGCTAATGGGGGAACAATGCGCGCTGCCCGGCCGCGAACGTGTGAACGGTGCTAGCTCCTCGGGAGGCGAGGCGGGGTGACAGCCGGAACCCGGTCTGAGGGTGGGGAGAGAGCATCCGAGCTCCCCCCGTCTGAGGCTGTCTCCAGCCAAGTGAGGTGGGGTGTCCTAGCATGACAAGGGAATGACCCACTCCCCGAGTCCCCACGGCAGGAGACATCCCCCCGTCCTGAACCAGGAGCGGGAGGGGCAGAGCCGGAGGAAGAGACGTCCGGAACGTGATTTCTGATGGTTTCTTACATTTGGGGTCCTCCGGAGGAGCAAAGACTTAAATTGGCTTGGGAGTGGTGGTGCCCGCCCCGCCTCCCCCGAGTGGATGAACTGTATTGAAACTCTCTAGGCAGAGGGGGAACTTCCTGCGCTCACTGGGTGCGTAGGCCGTGCTGCGTTTAAACCCAGTTTGAATTCGCAGAGTGACTCCAACACCTCTGGGAATTTGCGCTCTACACAGAAAGGAAACCAGCCAAGGAGCGAGAAAGACTTTAGCGTGGCTTTATGGCCAAGTTTGCTTGTCGCAGGTTTCCTTGTTCTTGACAGAGATTCTGCCAAAGCATTAATCGTGTCTGTCCTGGCAGCAGTGAAACACCAGGGAGCCAAGGGAAAGTGGGTGTAACACAAAAATTAAAACAAGGCTAACTGAGTTTGGCCCCCTATTTGTAGTCTTCAGTCATACTGAAGAACCCAGCTTGCCACCTCCATGTTCCGGTTTTATATTACGGACCCTTTCTCGATTTACCCAGCTAAAGGGAAACCGGGGAATTGTCACACACTGCAGCTTCTGTAGGCTGAGCAAATACCTGGGGCTCCTTCCATTCCTCCATTTCCCCCTCCCCTTCCCAAGCTCTCTGAGCGTCACCCTCCCATTTCAGGGACTCCCTGCAACTCACTTCAATATCAGGAGCTGTGTGTGTCCCCCATACCCCTTTCCTTCATATCCTGGTATCCCCCATTCCCACTTCCCGTCTCCTGTCTCTAGGCCTCTCATTTAAGCAGACCTGGTGTTCCAAAGTTATTGCATTACACGCAAACCTAGAAAAGCCATGGAGTCCAGGGTAGGGCCTTGCTTTGCTCAACCCATAAATAAAAACAACAGCCTTCAAGCAAGTTACCACCACCTGCAAACAAGTAACTCCAATAAACGTCATCACAGTGAGCCACTGATTCTGAAAACCCCCATCAAGGCTTTCAGAGCTCCAGCTCTGTGTGCTTATAAACAGCCCAGCCACAGTGTGGACAAGTCTGATAGCTATGTTAATGACATCCAGATACAGTTCTCCTTCCCTGGTGTTAGCTACACTTGTTAATGCCTAGCCTAGCCTAGCCAACCATGGGCCATCTACCTGTCATTTAAAGCACCATTTCACCTGAGCTAGAGATTGGAGGGCAGGGGGAGGGGAAACAGGAGTTAGGTTATGGGCAACACCTAAGTTGTACCTCCAGCTAACAATGCAGTGAATAAAATCCTTTACATCTAGATTTCCTGTCTCTCTAAATACATCCCTTCATTTAAAAATAAAGGGGGAGGGGATTTTTACCCTGAGTTAGCTAAAAGACTAATGAAGACAACTCAGATTTTAATTTAGGCTTTAACTCAAAAACCTAACCCATCAGAGAGCCTGGGGTTTAGTTCGAGCTACTAACCCCCGTAAAATCTAGAGTGGCCTTGTCTACTCTGCTATTTTAACAGAAGTAACTAACCCAGAGTAAAGAGTAAAAGACACATTTTTTTCTTTTTTCCCACACAGTAAATATATTAAGAGGGATGCTCTAGCTCCAGAACAAGTTACTAGACATGAGTCAGGAATTACTGGATGAAATATTGTGATCCAAAATACTGTGGTAAGTAGGTGGTAGTACTGCTGAAAAGGATGGGAAGGTTATAGTAGATCACAAATTAAATATGAGTCACCAATGTGATGGAATTGCACAAAAAAGGCTAATCTCATTCTGGGGTATTTTAAAAGGAGTATTGACTGTAAGACACAGGAGGTAACTGTCCCACCCTACTTGCATTTATGAGGACTCAGCTCAAGCACTGTGTCCAATTCTGGGTGCCACACTTTAAGAAAGTTTGGAGAGAATCCAGAGAAGAACAACTAAAACGATGGAAGGTTTAGAAACTAACCTATGAGGAAAGGTTTTAAAAAACTGGGCATATCAAGTCTTGAGAAAAGAAGGCTGAGGTGGGGCCTAGTAACAGTCTTCTGATACCAGAATGGCTGTTATAAAGTAGGACAGTGATCAATTGTTCCCCATGTCCCCTGAAAGTAGAACAAAAACCAATGGGCTTAATCTGCAGCAAGGGGAACGAGGTTAGAAAATTTTCCTTACTGTCTAATTAAAAGTGTAATTAAGCTCTGGAGTGGGTTTGCGAGGGAGGTTGTGGAATCTCTGTCATTAGACGTTTTTAAGAACAAATTGGACAAACACTTGTCAGGGCTGATATAAGTTTACGTGGTCCTGCCCCAGTGCATGGGGCTGGACTTGACTTCTTGAGGTCCCTTCCAGTCCTACATTTCTATGATTCTATACCAGGCAGGTGATCAGATTAATCAGCTCTTCCCAACCTTTTGAAAGATGAAGCCCATGCCAGGAAAATGAAACAAATTGGAGCCCCCTTTAACACTTGTGATTGAGCTTGGCCTGCTATTGGTCTGCACCCCCCGCAGCTAGCCCTTCACTCCCCATTAGAAAGACATGCATCACACTTTGGACGACAGTGAATTAAATGATCATATTCATAATAGCTCCTTGCTGGGATTAAAATCCATGATTCTATGAGATTGGAGTCCAGGATTCTGTATCTGCCACTGATGCACAGTGAAGCTTTGGAGAACGCACTTTAGGTCCAAATCCTGCTCACCTTACTCAAGCCAGTAGTTTTATTAATTGCACATGTCCAAGTTTTCCTAGTATGTATTATGGGGATAATACCTATCTGCCTGGCAAGGGAGTCGTGGTGCTGTCTAACTGAACTTAAGCTTGTAAAGTATTTCAACAGCCTCACATGGAGGCTGCTATATTAGAAATTATTATTAGCGGCTGCAGTTGTTGTTGTGAAGCAGTATGTTATGATGAGTGATTATTTCAAGCTGATCTAAACCAGTGTAGGCTGCTCCTTGTGCCAGGTGTCATTTCAGGACCAATGCATCTGTTACTGGGGGGGAAAAAAAATAAACCTACTGTTCATCTGAAAATAAATCATAGGCCAGGACAGGTGGATAACATTCTGGAAATATTTCATTTATTTATTTAATCTGGATTCTTTTTCAATCTACTTAGTAGGACAAATACTTTTTTAAAAATCTGAATCTGAAAGCTGGATTTTTCATCTGAAGAGGAGAAAATTTCCTGGTAACACCTTGCTGTAAGTAGAACAGTGTATCTCAATATCTTTAGCAATACATTGGTAGTTTCTGTCTCTCTGAAAGACTTGAGGGAAGAGAAAAAAGTTCTGAAGAAGAAATCTACCTAGAAGATTTGTAGTAAACTTCCTAGGGCTTTATACCTTGTTTTCTACAGTTCTTGGGACACTCTTTGGGAAATAAACTCATATATATACACACAGAGTAGAGACCTTATATATGCATATCTCAAAGCCATTAAATCTACTACCTGAATTTTCCAGATATATAAAGCAGCCTTAAATATGGCTCAGCTAGCCAGTGGAAAATGACCCCTGATTTCTCGTACATTCTCCAGTTCTGCAAGGCCATTGATCCCCAGATGACAGTATCTCCTTTTGGGACTGTGGATGAGCTGAAGTCACTGTGGATCTCTAGGATCTGGCAAGGGAAATGATGCCTTAAAGTTGTCTTTTCCTTTCCCCACTCCCAATCCTGTACTGAGAGCAGCCTGACCAGATCAGCATGTTCAGTCTTTTTATTTGCAGAATGCTATCTTCACTTGTGGACTGAGGCAGTAGCTGGCCTTTAAAAAGTGTTAGCCTTTGGCTCATCTGTTGGTTTCCTTAATGACCACTGTGTATTATACGATTTGCACACTAAATTAAGTGACTTCCTTTGGAAGAAAAAAATGGAAGAGGTACCCGACAAGCAATTGAAATCCTCCCTCTACCTATAGCATGAATTGTTATACAGGTGGATGTGTGTATTAGACTGTTGGTATATTAGATCTGACAATTTCATGCAAGAAAATGTAGTAATCTACAAAATTATTCTTTTTAAAAGAAGTGTGCACCAGGAAAATGTACGAAAGCATCAGCCATCAAACATGCTACTGTCAATGTTGGCACTCCCACAGATGTCAGAAGTTACTAAGACCTAAATTATTACTTTGAACATGTTATCACCAAGCTTGTCACAATATAGCCCCTCAAAGAACTGATGAAGAAAAAGAAGCAATAGAGTTAGATGGACAAGTACCTACACTCAAGAAATACCACCTTAGGCATATCAAAGTTATTGCCTAATCTGGCTCAGAGGAGAAACTTGGCTTATTCTAGATGCCAGTTCTGTTGCACTCAGATGTTTTAATGGAAAGGTATTCTCAAGACTTCAGCATTCTGCAGTTCATGGGAGGTTTCACATATTGGGGTCTCTTTTCTAGAGCACAGGCAATCCAGATGATAACCACAGACACAATTGAGCACAAATGTATAAGAGACGCAGGCACAAAATACCCTTTTGCACAGGGGAAGCTGCAGAGGTTGGGAGTCAGGAAGCTGGGGTCTAGGCTTACCTCTTTCACACTGATGATTATATTTCTGTTCAGTTTAGCTTAATGAATCGAATCAGTTTAAAATAACTTACCCTGGTTTAAAGTGCATCTGTATTAGGGATTTGCACACATGTAACTGGATTGATTTAAAAAACTGATTGAGTTATATTGGTGTAAGTTTTTGAATATAGCCATGCTGTAAGGTTGATGACATTTCATCCATTAATTTTTCACTCAGTGGATGTTTGGAAGGACACAAGAGCTAGAAGTTTAAATTTAAAACAAAAACAAAAAAGTTTAGATTCTGTGCCAAAAGGTGGATTCAATGGTAAATTCCACAGATGTGGCATTGCAGAGTACTCAGGGTCTTGCTTTCATTAAAATTTGTCTTAATTGTATTCAGCCTCATCTTCAGAATAAGTTATAAATAGCTTCAATCTGAATCAAGTTGAAAACCCAGGTCTACTGAGTGAGCTTTCAGTGGGGAAAAAATCATGCGGGCTACAGTGTAGTGTTGTCCATCCTCTTCTCAGCTGATACATAATGTAACAGCTTGCCTTTCCATTCGGGGAAAAGACTTCACTTCCAAAGAAGTTATGGTTTCATAGAATTTTAACTTGGGGCCAAATCTGCTAGCTCCATGCCCTACCAGAATGTAGAATGTTTAAGCAGAGCTATTGCTCAGTGCTTCTGATGTCCTTTGTGGAGCAAAGCCAGTTCCATATTCATCACATAACCAACAAGCCTCTATGCTGACGCAAAATGTTTTTGGCTGAACAGAATGCTCAAGGGCTGGGCCTAAGAGAGGAAACTCCTGCCCCTCTTCTCTTCATATCATGCCTTCATGCCATACCATGCAGTGGGTGCTTCGTCCCAGAAAAGCACTCCAGTGTCTGACGAGGAATATCACACCACATAGCCACAGACCATGGTCCATCTTGCCAGAAGAGATAGTTCATCCGACATGCATGTGCTGTTAAAAGCAAAACTCTAATGGGAGCTGTTCTCTCCATGACAAATTGCCCCCAGTGTGAGTCTTAGCCTTGCTGAGCCACTATAAAATGGATAGATATAGCTACTTCCTGATGCCCCGGATGTCTGTGATTCACGGGGGTAGGATATTATTGATCTCGCTGTTGTGTAGTGTACACGATATTGAGAATCAAATTAGGTAGCTGTAAGTACAGGTAGCTCATATTGTGCTTTTTCATCAGTAGATCTCAAAGCACCTTGCAAAGGAGGTAAGCATTATCCTCATTTTACAGGTAGGGAAACTGAGGCATGGGGTGAAGTTACTTACCCAAGGGCACCCAGCAGGTCAGTGGCCAAGCCCAACTAGAACCCAATCACCCGAGTGCCAGTCCAATGCTCTAACCACTAGCTCACACTACCTTGTGGTCAGATTTGCTGTACAAATAGGATGAGAATCACACAGCAGTTGGTACTGGTTTTGGTAAATAATAGATGGGATAGCCAAGACTTTTGAGTCACCTGCTTTCCAAGTATTTGAACTTGAGAGCTGGCTACTGTTCATGTAGCCAGGTGGTTTTCAGGCCTATAATCAGGAGCTATGATTTTTGTGCGGTGTGGTGCCTGCCAATAAGATAGCCACAGCTATCAATGTGAGAGCAAATGGCTGTGCACCACATACGATAGCTCATCACAGTCACGCACAGAGTTACATCCTCCCACTGACCCCCTCCTCGCTGACTAAGTTAAGCAGCATTGTCTGCTTCCTGATCCTGGCTGCTAGCACCCCTGGAGTAGGACTTCTGCGTCACTATTTATTTGGAGCACTGCATAACTCCTTCACTTTGAGCTCTCCACCATTACAGATAGTTACATACACAGGCCAACGGTGCAGATTAAGCAATTCTGAGACACGCTCAGCAGTCACAGAGCTGAAAACTGATGGCTCATAGTAAAACCAGGTTACCCCGCTAAGCCAAAATAACTGCCACTTTCAAGGCACTGCCACGGATGGCAAAACTATCTGCTCACCCATGATCCAAAGTCAGCTCTGACTAATTTAGGGCATCCAATCTAACACCCTCCACCCCACCACAGTAGTGAATGATGATCCTACAAGGTTAATAGAAGCAGGGACAGAAAAAATCACTTCAGCTAAAGCTGTGACATTCAGTCCAGAAAAGTGTTTCATGACAGAAAGCTACTGTACCCCGATATTTAGGTCATTGACGTCAGAATTGACAATGGCCTTTCTAATGGCACTGCTTTATATTTGCAGGCTCTCTCTGCTCTGTGCACAGGAAGATAACTGAAATGGCCCAAAGCCAATGGTGGAGCGAAGAGATGAGGGAAGACCTTGAAGGAATTTCTGTGAATCACTGTGGTGGAAAGATCTGAAACTGCATACATTTCTAAGAAATTAGAATTCTTACACCGCTACTGGGACTCACCAGCAACAGTCCTGCTGCCTAACAGGGTCCCTAAGTAATTAACTCACTGTGCCCCGAAGACTGAGAGACCAAAAATGGTCAGAGAAACAGAGCAGCCAAATGGAAAAGAAAGTGATTCTACAAACATAAGAATGGCCATAGTGGGCTGACCAAAGGGCCATCTAGCCCAGTATCCTATCTTCCGACAGTTGCCAATGCCAGGGGAAATGAACAGAACAGGTAATCATCAAGCAATCTATCCCCTGGAAACCAGAGCCCAGGGACACCATCCCTGCCCATTCTGGCTAATAGCCATTGATGGACCTATCCTCCATGAATTTATCCAGTTCTTTTTAAAACCCTGTTATAGTCTTGGCCTTCACAATATCAATAGTCAATTCTATAGGCTAAAATGTTACAGTAGACTGGACATACATACACCAGTCTTCTCCTGGTGTTATTACATTGATTGCAACGATTAATACCAGCCCGAGATGAGAATCAATCCTGCTGTATTTTTCACAATACCAGAGATTGCACAATAATCTCTGAAGTGTCACATTACCCAGAATCCGAACATGCCTTCATTTTGCATGGGAAATATGATGTACTATAACTTTGCATGTCTATGGGGTTGACAACAGTGGCTTGATAGGAACATGCAAAGCAATGGAATGACTTAGCAAACAGGACTTTTCCATCAAGGGATGAGGTTTATAAAAAAAGAAAAAGAAATCACATCAATTTAACAAAAGCACATATGGAAATAGACTCCTCAGTTTGGGATTTCTGAGCACCCCTCTGACCCTGGGATTGGAGCCTGGCCTTTCCAAAGGCATTTTGCCATTTTGTCTATCAAGTAGAATATTTACAGTCTGTTCCAGTTACCCCCTTTGATAGTACAGAATGTCCTATGAGCAAAAACCCCCAAAGGCTTCAGATTTGCACTCAGATACACCCCTAAAAGTGTGAGCAACAGAGGTAGTTGGACTAGTCTGTCTACTATTTAAAAGAAGTGGAGATTTTCTATAGGGGATCAGAAATTCAGCAGCATTTTCTACCATTGAAGACTGAACCTCCTCTGTAGCAGTGAAGATTCAATCTTTCCTTTTGTTGCAGTTGTCAAGACTGGAGAGGATAAGGATCCATAAAAACCTAACAGAACTAGGAAATTGGATAGGACAATGGTAGTTGAAATTTGACATAGATAAGTACAAAGTAACACATAATGGGAGAAAAGCAATTCCTCCAAACTATTTCCATATATTATCAGATACCCTTATTCCAAGTCCTTATACAAAGCATCAGCATTCAGATTAATTTGGATAACACTGTAATGGTCACCTCATCCATTGAAATGGTAGATTTTCAGAGCAAGGTTTTAATCTGTCTCCTCAGTGGCTGACTAGCAGACAGCTCATCTTCCCTTTCTTCCACCTTCACTTTCAATTGTATTTATTTATTTAGAAATACACAGGTCTAATTACCTGATGGGGAATTTGTGTCATTTAAGATTTATAACTTACTTATAGAAAAATCAACTGCCAATGAGGATGCAAGAATTTAACATACATTATTACCCCTTTGCCCTGGAACTGTGACGTAAAATCCTATCTGACCAGGCAATTATGCCACAAGTGTCTAAAAAGGAAATGAAAAAAGATTTTCTCTGTTTCCTCTTGATTACAATGATAATATAACCTCTCTCTCTTTATATCCATTTACAAACCTGAGCTAAAAACATAATAAATGCTAATAGATTGTATTTGATACATGAATCATACTTAATTCTAATGTAATTTTGGCGTTATTCTCAGACCCAGCTGATCTGTGCTTAGTTCAGAATGCAGAAAGGGTAGAACAAGGTGGTTTCATGTCACCTTTTCAATGCCAGTCCTGAGGCTAGCTGCGGACTGGACTGATCCCCACTGAAATTTAGAGCAGACATTCTAAGGGCAGGTTTACACTACCCGCCAATCGGCAGGTAGCGATTGATCTCTTGGGGGTCGATTTATCGCATCTCTCCTGTTGACTCTGGTACTCCACCGCCACGAGAGGCACAGGCGGAGTTGACGGAGGAGCGGCAGCAGTCGACTCAGCACCATGAGGACGCTGTGGTAAGTCGACCTAAATACGTCAACTTCAGCTATGCTATTCCCGTAGCTGAAGTTGCGTATTTTAGGTCAATCCCTCTCCCCGCCTCGCCTCCCTCCCCAGTGTAGACCAGGGCTAAGAGCCAGGGTTAAGCAGAACACAAGCAATGTTCCAATGACTCTTGGTTTTGGCTGAATCATGTCTTCTCCATGCTCCCTTTGCCTAGAGCCAGCTCTGGCCCATAATGTTTAGTGGGAAGAATTCTCTTTTGCAGTGTATTTTTATTATTACAAACTCGTTGTTCACCTCACTTTGTGAACAGGGAAACCAGTCAGGCACAGATGCCAGACAAAATGTGGGATACTGCTTGAAAAGTTGGAACCGTGTGAATTATTTGATTGTGAAATTGAAAACACTTGATATCTGGCCTCTTTTGGAGTTTGCAAAGCTTTTATAAAGTGCAGAGTTTCCTACATAATATTTCTAATGGGAAAAGAGTTGTTGAAATTGGGAGTATTTTCCTCTCACTAGCTGGATGTCACCAAAACCTTCCATGCAGTTTTTCCTGGTACATTTTCAAGGTTCTTTTCTATCTAAATTCTTATACCACCTTCACAGTAGTATCGGATCACCTTTGAGTAGTGCATTAAGCAATGTGAGTAACATCTGTCACTCGTGGTTTGTTCTCTTATTCTGTGCTCTGGGGAGAATGACAGGTTCAATGTAGTGGTTTGTTTTAATAGGGTTTTGTTTTAAAATTTGAAGCTGAGATGTTTGCTTCTTTCATATAGTTCAAGTCACATAATTCCCTATTAGGCAGGCATTTGGGGATTCTGAAGAATCCTCTCCCACAAAGTCAAACATAGAGGCAAATACTTGATCACTTCAATGTCTATGTTAGGCCACCTTAGATCTCCTTAGACTCAGAATCAAATTCAGAGGCAATATATGTTACACAGATCCCATCACATTAACTCAGACTTTTAGAACTATTTATACCCACTCCCCGTGATCTCCTTGGAGCTCTGGTTTAAGATTCTGGTTCTTAAATAGACCATAAAAAGTGAAAACTTACTTACTTACTGCATGGCTCCATACAAATTAGCCACAGCTTAGTTCACTATGAATAATAACACTGTTGTGAGATAGCCAAGCATTTATGTACCCATTTTACAGATGGATACACTGAAGCATGGAGAGATTAAGTGACCTGTCCAAGGAAATCTGTGAAAGGCATCAGAACAGAGCCCAGATCTCTTAGACATAAATTCTGTGCCTTAACTTCAAAACTCTCCTCTTCCCCTGCAACAGCCAGGGCCGGATTTCCATGTAGGCACAGTAAGCATGTGCCTAAGAGCACCAGCATTCTAGGGGTGCCTAAAAGTAAGAGTTAATGCATACAGCTCCCCTGTGGCTCCTGCTGTGAGTTTGTGGCCGCCCAATGTGTGCGGCTGGAGCAGGGTGAGCATCCAAGTCAGCCTGCCTGGGGGCATGGTGAGCCATGGATGGGCAGAGCAACTGCTGAAGGTGCTGGGAGCATCCCAGCCCTTTTCCAATCTCATCCGCCCCACTGCCTCTGCCCTGTACTGGGGAGGGAGAGGAGAGGCATGGCCGGCACCCCGTTTAATTGCCTGGGCAGAGCTGGCGTGCAGCTGCCATGCCAGGCTTCAGGACGGAAGGAAGACGCCCAGGGAGTGCTCGTCTTTGGGATCGGTACAGTTTCCCCTTGGCACCTCACCTGGGGTGGATGGGCTATTTTTCAGCTCGGGCTGGGAGCACCATTTGTGGCAGAGGGTCTTGTGTCTTCCCAGGGAGACTGTTAATATATCTTTTCATTTAGTTTTTTATGGAAAACACCAACGTCAGCTGTAGTCAGGGGGGTGCTGTAGATACTGTGCCTGCAGGTGCATACAATGTAAATCCGGCAACAGCCTTACCCACATCCCATTCTAGTCAATGGAAGTATTCCTACTGACATCAGTGGGAGCTCTATCTATCAGGCCTTAAATCATCAAAGTCCTTATTTTTTTCAAGTGTTCACGTGGGATTGCATGCTTTTGCTTTCCCTCCTATGTAAAATTACCATGACTGCCTGCACCAATCAGGCCAATTTGATACATAATTAGGAGCACAACTAAACATGCATTTTATATGCACGTGCAACTGTGAAAATCAGACCCTAAAAGACTAAATTACAATAAAGATCAACTACTAACAATTCCAGCAGACCCGCTCTTTCTTAAATCTCAGCTACTGAGTTTACCTTTATGGATTTACACATCTAACTGGTAATGATGTTGTGTGGACGTTAATCAGAATCCTGATATTGGATTCCAACTTATGTAGAATGGATAGAAAGTACTGCATGTGCTTTCTCATAGCATATCACAAGAAGCGAGCAAAATTCCTACCTCTCCTGCTCCCCACCCTGCCACGGTGGCTCACAGTGGATTAAGTTGCACACTGGTCATTCCAAGTCCAGTTTCACAGCCTAGACGAAATGTGTATAGAGAGGAGTCCTAGTTAATACATTACAGAGTAAAGGGGCCATTTGCTATGACACATGAGCGTAATAGAACTGCAGAGCTGGATTTTATGAATTGGTAAACCTGTTTCCTACAGTGATAAATGATCCTTCTTTTCTTCTGAAATACAATGACTTAGCAACAAAACCAACTTGATATTCCCATTTACTGCTTATTATTGTACTTTGCTGTCCATCTTTTACTGGCACACAGGCCAAATATTTTCACACGTGAGAAACAGACAAAAATCTATTTTTCATCAGAACACAAGGGAATTGCTTAGGCAATTCCCATTAACACTGATGGATGTTGCATGCATTCCCCCACATATCAAGCTGGGAACAGCTTTCACACTCTGAATATTTATAGACATAACTGTATTCAACTTTCATTTCACATATTACATTCATCTGATGCATTTTTGAAAGGGTCTTTAGTGTTTACTCACTCTCCTTACAAGAGTTTGACTCTTGACATATGACATTTATGTGGTACAGAATAACTCCAAGTTAAAATGTGAATTATCATTAATCATTCAAAACCAATCAAATACCAATTTGCCCATTCATAAATTCCAAGAACTGTGAAGCCTTTGATGTGGAAGGAAGAGCCATGAACAATGTTATACAAGGGTATAAGTAAGTATCAAGACATCACATGGCCTAAAATAGTTTTGTCACATGACATTTTTTTAAAAATTACAGAAAAAATATCCTACGGTTGTATTTTACTTGACCTTATTTTCTAAAGCTGCACAAAACCCTCAATGAAAAATATATGCGAGTCAGGTATATGCATGTACATATATTAGTGTGCCTGAACCTCTGACTTGGGAACATGCAGGAGGGTTTTTGCACATGCAAACTGAGTACGCACAGAAGTGTGTGTCTGCATTTAGACAAGTAATTAAAAAAAATAAAAAGAACAAGCAACCACCAACCAGAACCCAGGCTTTTGTTTATTCCCAGCTTGAAACTGAGGCTGTTTTTGGGAGCATGATGGGGGGGATTTTCAAATTAAATTTAATTCACATAAAACAGCAAGAAAAATAATTAATAATACCACCTAGCTCTTGTAAAACACTTTTCGCCCATAGATAGCAAAACATTTTGTGAAGGTGGTAACAAGTCTTGTTATTCCTCTTTTACAAATAGGCAGACTGGGACACAGAAAGGCAAAGTGAACCTTCAAGAACAACCAACAGCCTCGTGGTAGAACAGGGAATACAACTCCTATCTCCTGACTTTCAGTCCAATGCACTATCCACTAGGCTACAAGACTTACCACAAACCTACTCTGAGCAAATAAAAAATTATACTGAGTTAATCTATCATTGTCTCAAGCCCTTCTGGTTCAGAATTATCCAGATGAAATGACTGAGATGTTTATTTATGACGGCACAGTTGGTAGCACCACATATTAAGGTTGCCCAACATGTTCCATTACAAGACCCTGTTTTCAGTTACTTGTAACTGCCACATTTTAACCATTTGGGATGAAATTTCCCATACTGGGTGTCTGCCTCAAGTTGATTTTTTTTTGGAAAGTTTCAACCAAAACAGTTCAGCCATTTCCAAGAATGAGGTTAGGGGAAAATATGTTGTTCCGTCCATAAAAAATAGTTTTGCCACATGTCCAAAAAAACATACTTATGACTGTTTCTTTGAGAAGCCTTGAGTTTTCACTCAGGGATTTGCACTGGTTTATCTAAACCCAGAGTAAGTTTATAATTAATTTATAATAAATATTGAAGTGCTAACAGTTAATAATCTGGATGCCCCTGTCTTCCAGTGCCTGAATAATAAGGTAATTTCTTTTGTCTACCTATCACCCACCCTTTATTAACACAACCTCCTTCTACTCCTGGTTGGTTCACACAACATGACTTCTTCTGTGGAAGAATTATGCCAGGATCAAAACAGACTCTTGAGAGAGCCCTGCTCTGGAACAGAATGCTATCATACGATTCCAGAATTTGGTCCTGAATGCCCCAAAAGTCAAGATGTTTGGGGTTCGCGTCATATAACCCCTTTCCCCCTTTACATGAAGTCCTGTAGAATTTAGTTGAAGATGAAGCCAACAGGGACTTACATAAATTACTCTGAAAATCTATAGGGTTTTTAGCAGTCTTATGTAATTCTAGAGAAGAGTTATACTTTTCTAGCAGATTGGTCAACCATCTGATAGAAATTCCTTGTGGGAAAAGTCCCATAGAACTGAAAATAACTTTTCTATTAAAATTATTTCTCCAGGCTCATGCTTTGGGAGGAATAGAATACAGAGCAATGTTGCTACAGAGAAAATCCCCTCGCAAGAGATGCTGCAAAAACAACACAAAAAGAAATGAAGACAATGAGAAGAAAGCTCTATAAGTGGCTCCCAGGTGGGAAGGAGTGCAAGAATGCAGAGTTTTCTGCTTTTAGGGGGAAAAAATGTTGCTTATCTTTTCTAATAATCAGAAAACAACCGTTTTACTTTTTCTTTCAATTGACTTCTTCTAGGAATCCTTTCTTTGTTTTCTACCTGGATTTGGAGCCAATTTATTCCTTATTATTTGCAGAGTGCTGCTGTGGGACTTGGGGGATGTGGGATCTTCTAACAGTAATCTGTGCAATGTTGGGAATTTTGGCTGCTTGCCCTGGTTAACGTTTTTAGGAAACAAAACAAACCCCCAAAGTAGAAGTGTACCTTTTTCTGAAATGTAAGCGGTATTGTGACCTATTTCTCTATGCCTCTGCCTCACTCATTTATGGGTTGGGTAGGTAATGAGCACAATGACCTATAAAACCACAGAAGAAAGGAAAACAATTGCATATACCCAAGATCTTTGAGGACAGGTAATTTAGCAGGATTTATGGATCAAAGAAAAATAGGACAGGAGAGTTATGCACATTTCCAATTACTTCCTTGAGAAGTTTGCATGTAAATGAAGAAACCTTTAGACAGATTTAGAAGATAAGAGACAGCCTTGGAGAAGTCTCTTTGCAACTGCTAAGAGCTGAACACAACCTAGTTATGGGCTGAGTTAAAACCCCGTGGAGGTTGGCAGGTGTGAACCCACCATTCAGTTCACATAACTGTAAGCCTAAGCTCCACTTAAGACAGAAGGTGTGTGAACCCGGCCAGGAGCATTTGGCAGAATATTGTATTCAACATGAGTGCCTATTTGTGGGAAGAAAGGACCCTCAGAAATTGAGGTCAGACAAGAACAGAGGGCATGAGGGAGACAGCCAAATGCATGTGACTGAAAACACATGGACGAAACCTGGGAAGAGGTTTGTGTGTCAGGGCTACAGGCTGAGAAGAGTGCTCTCGTGCTCTGAGCAGAAGAACCTGTTGTCTGCTATTTGATTCCTTCAGAGACACAACACTTTGTACCTTTTTTGGATATGAACAATATTGCATCGGCAAAATATCTGACTCCCGCTAATTTCTACTCCCAACTGAAACACCCGCAGGGTCCCAAACTTTGGGATAAAAAAGGGCAACAGGCTCATAAAGGAGACGTTTCTAATGAACAAAGCTAGAAGCTAACACACTCCATTGGTATAATTAAAACAACCATTCTGTAATTGTTTATGTAGACTATTCCGAGACAGACCTAGATGCTGGTGAGACAGCACTGTATTGAGATGGAAGAGAGGGATAGTATCTTGATAGTCTCTATTTTCTCTCTCTCTCTCTGAGAAAGGAACACTTAGTGATAATCTGAAGCCTGGTGCACAGAATTCTCTTAAGGCTGGGCTACACTATAGGGGAGGGGGGCGTTGAACTAAGATACGCAACTTCAGCTACGCAAAAAGTGCAGTTGAAGTCATAGTATCTTAGGTCGACTTACCTGGCCACCCCCATGGTGGTGGGTCAACCGCGGTTGCTCTTCTGCTGACTCCGCTTACTCCTCCTGCTGAGGTGGACTACATGTTGATTTGGGGATCAATTTATCGTGTCTAGATGAGACACGATAAATCAATCCCTGATACATCAAGCGCTACCCTTTGATCCGGCGGGTAGTGTAGCCATATCCTTAGAAAGAATAAGTGCAAGCTAAAGAACAGGTACAAGATTAAAAGGAAGAAAGAGACCATGGGTTTGAAGTTACATTGCAGGGGAAATTGGCAGCTAAACAGCATCTAACCATAAAATAGCATACAGACGCAGCTGTATCACAGAGGTAGTTCTCAAAACCTGCAGTACCATCCCCATAAAACTAAGGAAACAGGGATTACAAGTGTTTATGTCAACTTGAATATAAAAATAAAAATTAATCATTGCTTAGTGAGGCTTGGATAATTCATGTTTCCAGCAGACAGAGGTAAATCCAAACTCCACAAAAGACCTAAGACAATTGTGTTCTGTACTGGGAGACAGATGGGGCTATAACTACAACAATACTGAGGCAAAACATTATTTGCACTGTTAACCCTTTAAGTAGAGCTAGTCCAAAAGAATGAGAAGCATTTTTAATTTTTTTCCCCACCTTCTGAAACTCAAAATTAGAACCAATCCAAAGACATATAGCTGATCCAATATGGGAGGAAAACTACCAAAAATCTTTTGATAGACTTTCAACATTTTGAAATTAAAAAATAAATTGCTGCCACTTCTATGTATCCATCTAATGGAAATCTTGGCAGTGGCATTACCTGGATCCCAAGGCAAGAAAGAACAGCTTTTTATATCATATCCTTGGGGGCAGGAATGGTCTTCATGTAGTGCGTTTGTACAGCACCACGCACAAGGGGAGCCTGGGCCATGATTAAGGCACCTAGGCACTACTGCAATATGAATAATACTAACTGAACACTAGTACTAGAACACTGTGTACAGTTCTGGTGTCTACAGCATAAGGAGCATGTTGAAAAATTAGAGAAGCTGCAGAAGAACCACAAATGTTATTTGCAGTCTAGAGAAAATGGTTTAGTGAGACTTAACAAACCCAATCTTAAATAGGTTTAATTAACTAAATACTTCTCAAAAAGAAGATTGGGTTGACTAGGCAATGAAACGATAGATGAAATTTAGTGCTGATAAATGCAAAGTAATGGACATTGGAAAACAGTCTCAACTCTACATACAACATTATGAAGTCTAAGTTAGTTGTTACAACTCAAAAAAAGAGGTCTTGGAGTCTCATAGACTTTAAGGTCAGAAAGGATCATCACGATCATCTAGCCTGACTTCCTGCACTTCGTAGGCCACAGAACCTCACCCATCCACTCCTGTAATAGATCCCTAACCTTTGGCTGGGTTACTGAAGCCCTCAAATCATGGTTTAAAAACTTCAAGTTACACAGCATCCACCATTTACACAAGTTTAAATCTTCAGGTGACCCATGCTCCATAGGAAGCAGAATCCTCGGCTACGCCCCGTGGGTCTTCGTCAGTCTGATCTAGGGGAAACATTCCTTCCCAATCCCAAATATGGTGATCAATTAGATGAAAGTTCTAATAGTTCAGATAGTTCCCTGAAAATATTTATTCAAGGTGCAGCAGCAGTCAAAAGCTAACAGAATGTTAGGAGGTATTAGGAAAGGGATAGGTAAACGGACAGAAAATATCATAATGCCATTATATAAAACCATGGTACGCCCACACCTTGAATATTGTGTGCAGTTGTGGTCACTCCATTTTTTAAAAAAAGATACATTTGAATTGGAAAATGTACAGAGAATAGCAACAAAAATGATTACGGCGAATGGAACAGCTTCTATATGAGGAGAGATTAAAAAGACTGGGATTGTTCAGACTGGAAAAGAGATGACTGAGGAGGATATGACAGAGGTCTATAAAAGCATGAATGGTGTAGAAAAAATAAATTAAAAGGTGCAATTTACCCCTTGATGCAACACACAAACAAGGGATCACACAATGAAATGAACAGACAGCAGGTTTAAAACAAAGATAATGAATTTATTTTTTATTTTTTTTACACACAGCCAACCTGTGGAACTCATTGTTAGGGGATGTTGTGAAGGCCAAAAGTATAATTAGCTTCAAAAACAAATTGGATAAATTATGGAGAATAGGTCCATTAATGGCTATTAACCAAGATGGTCAGGGATGTAACCTCATGCTCTGGGTGTCCCTAAACCTCCGAAGAAGCTGGAACTGGATAAATTGCCCTATTCTGTTTACTGACTTTGAAGCATCTGATGTTTCAAAGTTGGAAAACAGTGGTGCATCTAACCCAGTATCCTATCTGACCCAATATGGTCATTCTTATGTTTTTACTGAAAGGTGACTTGAATACAGTGTATTAGGACCTTTACAGAGAGAAAATATAGTAGAGACCTTTAGTACCTGATAATTGTGAAAAGCATAACAATAGCCAGTGACTGGAAGTTAACACCAGGCAAACTGAAGTAAATAACAAGGCACAAATTTCTAACAGCGAGGGTGATTAACTTTTGGAACAAATTATCCAGGGAAGTGGCCGTTTCTCCATCTCTTGATCTCAAGACCGGATGCCTTTACAGAAGATATTCTTTTGTCAAAAACAAATACATTTGTTGCTGGATGAAATGCTATGGTCTGGGTTATGCAGGAGGTTACACTAGATGATCTAAAAGTCTCTTCTGGTTTTAAAATCTATGAAGAGCAATATTATTGGTTCCTCTTTGAAAATACCAACTTTCTTCAACCATGTCTCCTCAGGTTCAAGTCCCTGCTCCAACCAGATGGCAGGGACTTGAACCTAGGCTTCCTGCATCTAAGGTGAGTACCCTGACCACCAGGTTTCTGGCTATTTTGAGATAGGTCACCTCCTTGTATTTCCACAAAAATACCTGAAAGATCAGTTTCAGAGCAGGAAAATTTTAGTGGGACAGAAAAAACTGTTTCCCACACTGCTATATTCCACAGGGAAAGATTATTATTGTGGGAGAATACAGCAAAATATTTCTTGCAAATATTTACTTGAATTTTTAACAGGTTTACTTGAATTGTGGTCAGTTATGTTCATGCCCCCTGTGTGTGCACATTTTACCATTATACTAGTAAGTGTGATTGCTAGCACATCTGTGGAAAAAGTCAACCTTAAACACATGAAGGAGTCAACCTGAGTATATAAAGTTTTGAATTTATACTCTCGAGCACTAGCCCTGGTGTTACATTTAGCCATTCAGAGAACAGAAATGATGTGCATTGTTTACTGCTCAAACAATAGCCTGTTAAAAACATTCCTGGCTATAGTAATGATAGTACATATTTACATGGGTTGTGGCCAGTTTTCAGTCATAGTAAAGACAGGGCTGACCCCCTTTTAAAATGATTACTTAAGAGTCTGGTCATATTTTAAGTGTCTATGAAATTATGCAAATGAAATTCATACTAGAAAATCAGATTGCTAGATAATTGACCATTAATCTTTGATAAAAGTTTTTAAAAATTAAAGCAATCAGAAATCAGCTTAGCATACAGTCTCTTGGGCCTTATTTTGGTCCAGAAAGTCTGTATGCTAAGCTGATTTCTGATTGCTTTAAGTTGCAAAAATTGCTTTTTAACCAATGCAAATCCACGGAAATCAATGAGGTTGCACCTGGTGTAACTGTGGGCAGAATGTTTGTGCCCTTCAATCACTGTATTTTTATTAAAACTCAGTATGTGTGTGGATACTTTGGATTCTGATTTGTTCAAGTACAAAATAATCTCTTCTCTAAGCCAGTCAGAATACAGCAAGTTAATAATAATGCTGTAAGCAGAATCCAATTTATTCATAAAAAAACAGTACTGTTTTAAACAAACTGTTCTTTTATGGAAAATACTATCCCTGATTGGCTTATGAAACAGACCTTTGTCTGTTTCAGCCAATCAGAATGGAGCAGGTCAACAAAAGTACAGTTAATATCTGTCACTCTGCACTAACATACATCAGACAAAATATCTCCATCCATCATTTAGCAAAATAAACATAAAATCACTGTAATACTATGTCGCAGAATCAGCGTTTCCTGGTTTGAAACTAAACACAGCTTCACCTCTAACATTTATTTTCCTTATGCCCAACATTTTTTTGGTAACATCAGGACAACCACAATCCTGCGCGAACGTTCTATTTCATTAACACTATCTCTTAATTAGCATATATAGCATGTTCTCAATGTTTATCTGAATTTAATGAGCACATGCTGTAAAACTTTTGTTCCTCTGTGACCAGTGTAACAAAAGTAAATCAGAACTCAGCTATTTAAGCAGCAAGTTACACAGACTTTGCGTACCAAGAGAAAATACGATAATGCTTTCTGCTTAAGGCTGCCCCGTTAAACTACAGCCTATGGTGATCTGAAACTCTCCTTAATTGTTTATTCTTTTATATATTATTTGCACTATGGTGTACAACTTAGGAGCCCTAGTCATGGTCCCCACTATTCTATATGTTGTACAAACACACCACTAGACACTGTCCTTGCCTCAAAGAGTTTACAATCACATTAAGAAACAGGAGACAACAGATTCATGGACAGACAGCTGGAAAGCACAAGGAAACAATGAGACAATGCTGGTCAGCACGACAGGCTGTGGTCTCAGCATATTAGTGGCCTTGTCAAGATTTTTGGGGATTTCATGGCAAGAGAGAGTTTTGAAGGAGGATAATGAGGTAGTTTTTCAGATGTTTACATGAAGCTCATTGCAACTGTAAGGAGCAAAATGGGAGAAAGTACCAAGGTACCCAAATTTAACAGGTGGGTGTTGGAGGCTAATATCATGAGCCGATCAGAGGTGGGAGTCGACATCTCAGTACTGAATGAGAGATCACCTGTAGTGTGGGGAGAGGCTGGGAAGCGCCTTGAAGGTGAAGACAAATAGTTTATGCATGAGGTGATAGACAAAGGGGAGCCAAGAGAAGGATGACAAGAGAGGGATGATATGGTCCAAGGAACAGGCCAGGAAATGATCTTTGCAGCAGCATTTGAATGAGTAGGAGTGGAGCAAGACTGCATTTGTCAAGGCCACAGAGAAGGATGTTGCAAGAATCAAGACATGAGATGATGAGGGCTTGGACAAGCATTTTGGATAGAAAGCAAAGTCAGAATCTTAGCGATACTTAGACATAGTCAGTCTCACATGAGGCTGTGTCTACACTACGGATCTTCAGGTCCACCACTGTAAGGTCTCCTGTGTAGCCACTCTATGCCAATGGGAGAGAGTTCTCCCTCTGGCATAATTAAACCACCTCTAATGAGCAACGGTAGCTGTGCTGGAGGAAGATGCTCTCCCGCCAGCATAGCACTGTCCATAGCGGTGACTCTGTCGGGGAAATTTGTGTTGGTCGGGGTGTGTTTCTTCACACCCCTGACAGACAAAAGTGCAAGTGTAGATAAAGCCTTAGTGAGAGGTCTTAGTTGAAGATGACACTCAGGTTGCGGGGTCCAAAGGGTATTTCTACATTGCAATAGGGAGGTAAGATTGCAGCATGCATAAATATACCTGAAGCTAGCTTTGATCAGAGCTAGCTCAAGTAACAAATGTAATAACATTGCAGCTGCTAGTCAATGATGTACCCAAGGTCCATGAAGGGGATGGGGATAGGGGCTAGCCCATGCAGACTATTAGGATGGGCCGTGATGGTGTCCCTAGCCTGTGTTTGACAGAAGCTGGGAACGGATCACTTGATGATGACTTGTTCTGTTCATTCCCTCTGAAGCACCTGACATTGGCTACCGTCAGAAGATAGGATACTGGGCTAGATGGACCTTTGGGCTGACGCAGTATGGCAATTCTTATGCTCTTACATGCTGCAATGATACCTTCTTATTGCAGTACAGTCATAACCTCAATGTGATCGAGGATGATGGTGTATTACACAGCTTGATTTTTATAAGGCTAGGATCCTGGGATATTACTCCAACATGGTTGTGCAACTGTGCACCTCATTTATATGTGCGAATACCATGTGGCTATTTGCGTGCATAAATGGCGAGACACAATGCCTGGTAACTAGAAAGTGAGAAGGCCCAATTTTCCTGTGCGTTCATTATAATGGAGCATACAATTGTGCGTGTGCAGAGCATTCTGACCAACCCTATTTTAAAACAGGCCTTCAGTTGCACAGAAGAAAAAAAATCCTCACTGAGAATAATTAACCATGGGGTCAGATCACCAAGAATGTGGTAAATTCTCTACCCCTTGAAATCTTTACATCGGTATTGAATGTCTTTCTAAAAGAGAGTCGCTAATTTAACTACTAGTTATTGGAGGCAGAAGTCACTGGATGAAGTTCTCTGCTCTATGTGATGCAGGAGCCTGGCCTCAATGACCATGGTGGTTGCTTCGTGTCTAATAATTCATGAAAAATATTTTTCTGTTATGCTGCAGTTCTTTAAATTAAAACACAACATTTTAACCTCAATAAATTATTCAATATTCAAAAAGCTGCTTATGAAACTACCATTGCACTAAAGTCAAAACTACATTTTAAAAGGAAAATACACTCACATTTACGGACAAACTGTATCCAGATAGCTCAGATTTGAGCAGGAGTAACAACTCTTCCATTGCACACTGTAATCAAAGCCAATGATTTCTGCAGTCAGATTCAGAACAAGATACCATTTCATTTAGATATAGATTTTCTAAATGAAAACGGTCTCCAAAATACTTTCTGGAAGTCCTGAAAACACACACAGTTTCTCATGCTGATTGTGAACAATGGCACCTCAATCCTTCCTTATGCTTTAGATTATTTTGCACAGCTCTGGTGGTGTAAACACCTAGAAAGCTGTCCTAACCCTCCTCCTTCCACAGGATTATCTTGGTGTAAGAAGAATCCCCTGGGTGACATAAAGTGGATGTTGTGGCTATATGCCTAGCTCCTAGTACATGGGGTGGTGTCCATGGGAAAAGGGATGTGGTCAGAGCATTCCAGTAATCCCTGGCGGCTGGAAAGGATTCCTGGGGTTGATCAGCCAGGCAAAACTTAAGGCTTGTCTACACACCGTGGGAAAGGGGTATGATTTGTGACATGCTCTACTGCATAGCACTCAAATGGCCCTTGGGCACTCTAAAAGGTACCTCTTTTGTGTCATCTGTGAGAGACATGTGGCAATATTGCTTGTTCATAACGAAAAACTGGACTGACTCTATTCCTGAATGTGCCTGACTCTCAAGCAATGCCATTCATTGGCTGCTTGTGCTGTAAGTCATGTTTGTTTGGAGAGAGACAGCCTGTCAGGGCCCCCGGTCATGACTGTGTTGAGGAAAAGCACCACTTGAGGAATTAGGACTCTAGTATGGACCAAGGAATAGGAAACAGACACATGCACCTGGAAACACAAAAGCACATGGTCACTAAACATGTGATCATTCTTTTGATAATTTCTTCCCTCCTTCTCTTGTGCTAAATCGCTTTTCAGTCAAAACACACTGGCCTGCTTTCAGCTTTATGTACTAGTGCATCCCAGGAAGCTAACTACGTCATCTCCTACAAATTTTAGTGACTGATGTTAGGGCTTAGATACTATGTTGATGGGGACCATAGAAACTCCTGGAATAGATTAGCGGGTACACAAGTATACAGGGGATGGGCAAAGTTCAAAAGGTTGATCCGGGTTCAGGCTGATGGCTGGTCCACATGTCTGTTAGGGAAGTGAACTGCCTTATCCACACTGATCCTTAAGTGAACCCAAATGAGCTGTAAATCAGGTGCCAGCACAGTTTAGCATTAAATAAGATGGCCCACAAGGTGAATGTAACGGGATGTCGAAAAACTCATCAAGCCCCACAGCAAGCAGGAGAACGTCTTCAGTAAGGGCAGCAAAACTGATCTGTTTCCTACTAGGGTACCATAATCACTAAGGATTCCTGTGAGCTGCACACTCCACAGCGTGACCGGCATGCAGAGGATATTCTGTAACCATGAACACTGGCAGGAATCTCTCCTCGGTCTGATTTCACTTCTGTAAATAGACAATCAAGCCTCACTAAATCTAGCCTCAGAGGTGCAAATTGGACCCCCTAAGTGGCTAGTGCCTGAGTCCTAGGGCATGTGGGGAGATCACAGGGTGTGACTCTTGAGAGTCTAGTCTTTTCTAGATGCAATAAATCAATCCCCGAGCGCTCTCCCGTTGACTCCGGTACTCCACCACTGCGAAAGGCGCAGGCGGAGTTGATGGGGAGGAGCAACAGTTGACTCAACGCCATGAAGATGCCACAGTAAGTCGACCTAAATACGTCGACTTCAGCTACGCTATTCCCATAGCTGAAGTTGCACATCTTAGGTCGACACTCTCCCCAAGTGTAGACTGGGGCTTAGGTGTATTCCCTACACTACACCTCTGAGTGACGACATCAGCCCTACATCACCTCACAGTTCCCCATTGAAGGAGAAACCTTCCATAACTCCTTTCTACTGACAGAGGAGTGCAAAAAAGCTGTTGAGACGTTAAGCTGTGGGTGGACAGATAAAGTAGATAGCTGGAAAATCATTCCTCGCTTAGCTAGATTTAGTCTAAATATTTCAAATTCTCATGACAAATCTGCACCATCTTCTAGAGAAAGGTGCTCAATTGGTTGTGAACACCTGAAATTACAGACAGGTACATGCATTTGCAAGCACTATATGGCGCTGCGGGATAAAAACCTCCTCCCCAAACACTGATGCAGTTAAAAAGCACTGTTTTAATAGCTGCAGGAAATCTAAACAGGAAAGGATGAAATATGGTTCAATAATTATAAAAAAATCCAAACATTGATTATACATCCTCAGGAAAGGCTTCCCAATATTCACTCAACTCTACTTGAAAATGAAGGGGTTTAAATCTGACCGCAGCTGTTTGAAGAGAGAAGTAAGCACTAGGATGTTGGCAGTAAACATACTATTTTTATTCCGTTTGTATGATGCCAAGCCTTTTCTTCCTCTCTCTGAACAGCAGTTAGATAAATGCCAACGTTTTAAAATGAAGTGGCCCCAACATTATTAATTCATTTGGTATTCATTGCAACAGCATTAATCATCATAAATTGCGGCAGCATCACTACACATGTAATGTGTACTTTCCTAGGAATTTCACTGTAAGCCCCTGACATTACTAACAATGTAAAAACAATAAGACATTACAGCTAAGCAAAACAATAATAAACACACAACTTAATAAATCATTATTCTGACCACAAGTATGCTAAAAAAAATAAACATTTCAAAACTAGGAGAAGAAAAAAACAACAACATGCAATAAGTGACATCAGCAAGACTATAGCTTTTGGTTGCAACAAAGAAACAAAACAGCATGCTAATATGACATTTACAAATAATACCTAACCACAGCCTAATTAACTTATTGTGTGCTTACTAAACTAGCATACATATTATATTAGAGGAAAAACACTTATTTGTTCTGTTGCTAAGAAACTTTAGACATTTGCATATTTAACAAATTGTTAGAGTGCTTTTAAACCAGAAACCATCACTATTTATAAAAGACAAATTTAAAACATGAGATCAAAGACACAACATTAATTTTTTCTTTTGTCAACTGTCTTTGTTGAATGGCTCAAAGAAGCTGTTTTATAGCTGGCTGATACATAATGAAACATCTGGTATTATTCTGAATTACAGTGGAACCCTGTAATAATCAAGTTACCCCCGCCCCTCATTTTTCTTACACCAATCCATGTATTATGGGCCAAATCTTGCAGTACTCTTGGAAGTCAGTGGAAGCGTTGCTTCACTAAGGACTTTTGAATCTGACTTTATAATAGGAATTTCACTGTAACGGGGACCTACTTTACAAAAGGCTGCAGATTTCAGTCCTTGGTAATTGGCTCCCTGCAGCTGTGCAGGGAAAGAGAAGGGATGCGTCCCTCTCCTCCAGCCCATCATACAGAGGAATCTCCAGGTAGCCAAGAGCAAGTGTAACTGGCCCTATATAATTATCTCATCACCACAGCACCTGGTGGAAGTGGTAAGAAGGTGAGTCAGCACTATAGCTCTTTATTCTCATGATCCATGGGAGCTGTTGAACCCAGTTGTAATTTAGAGCAGTGCTGAGGCCGCTCTACATTTCACTGAGGGCTGGGTCATCTCCCAGTAGCCTAGAGATGGAGGGAGCACAGAGGTGGTTAAAATAATCCCCTCCGCTCATAGCTGCTCCAAATGGGGCTCTGTAAGAACTGAAGATCTGAATCAATACACTTAAGTTCAGTTTAACTTCTTATGAGTGACATTGCAAGACCTAGGAATCCTTCAGAAAGTGGAAATCCAACCCAAGTGAAACCAAGGGAATGGCATATAAATGATGACAGGCAAAATGTAAGAGGGAAATTAGGAGGGAATTTGAAGTCCCGGGAGCCCAACACAAACAAGCTATTCTTTACTTATACCAAAGGTAGGAAATATGACAGTCAGTGAGTCTGCTGGATTACCTGTGAGTGCACAGGGCAATCGGGGAGGATGAGGACACTGGAGGGAAGTTAAACAACTCCTTTGTAGCAGTCTTCCCCACACACTGTTGGCAATACCCACCCCAGGCCTGCTCCTTCGAGGTAATAAAGATGAGAGATGGTACAAAAACCAATTCAAACCCAGAGCAAGGCGTTCAATGGGACAGAACAGTATTCACAAAGAAAAAAAAAAGGCTAACAAGCTCTTACAGTGGAGCTAACAGAGCTACGCAATCTCTCTATCATCTGCTAATGATATTTATTTAGACTGAATATTTTAAAGACAACCCATCAATGCAAATCTTTGAGTGCTGTGACAATTAAAAAACATCCCCCACCAGTGCCACCAGGCATCGCGAACACTAACAAAAAATACATTAATTCTGATAGGCAGGAGCTTCAGGGAGTCAAAAAGCGATAATCGACCTCAGCCAACCAACACTAAAAACCTCCAGAAAAGCCGCTCACTCTCACGTCAAACTCAATACTAGAGGAAAGCCGGGATAGCCCATGCTGTAGCAATTGTGAAAATGGCAGTAGGTGGAAAGACCTGTGGTCCTTGCGGTCTAATCCTGTGCTAGGGGAATCTCACTCTAGACATATGGGACTGGGCTGAGCCCTTACATGAATATAAAGGAGCAGAAACTCAGCTGGTGTAAATCAGCATAGCTAGGGTTACCAGACAGCAACTGTAAAAAACAAACAAACAAAACCAGGACAGAGTGGGAGGGTAATAGGCGCCAATATTAGAAAAAGTCCCAAAAAGCTGGACTGTCCCTTTAAAAATGGGACAGATGGTCACTCTAAGCATAGCCAATGGAGCTATGCTGACATACATGATCTTCGAATCAGCTCAACATATCAGAGATAGAGGCAAACTACAAGACTTTGGTGAAGTGAAATCCTGCATCTCCAGCCTCATTTCATTTCTTTGAGGTAGCCAATAAGTAAGTAGGTGAAGTGGAATCAAAGGATCTAATTTATTCAGACTTGGAAACAGCCTCAGAATATGCTGTTTGGGGAACTGAGTTGTCATGGGGCTAGAAGTGAACTTCAGTCTTGGGTTCAAAATTGATCAAAAGAAACTGAAAATTGAAAACTGACCATTTATTCCTAATGTGTAAGGAAGTTAGTCAAGGAGTGTCCCAAGTATCTGCATGAAATGTAATAATTATTAAATCACAATATATGCATTCAGATGTTTAATGATATTGGTCCTATGGGGGAAACTTTTTTAAAGTGTGAGAATTTAGGAGCACAATGCCCATTAAGGGGCACAAGTCTCAGTAACATTGAATGGACTTGGGTGCCTAAATCCCTTAGTCTTTTCAAAATCTCCCTGCTAAGCCAGTATTGTGCAATATACTTATTAATGATTTGGAAAGGCGGTTGAACAGTGAGGTAGTAACATTTGCAGGTGACAGTTATTTAGGTCAGCCAAATCCAGAAAGGATTCTGTCATCAATGACGATTTCCTGAGATTTCAGCACTGGTATTTTTTTTGAGTTGGATCCGATTAACCAGAGCTTTCCTTATCCTTTGATCTCCCACTCACTGTGTACAAAGAAAAGGCTGCTGAAAAGCTTTTTCCGTGGGATGCTGCAGGTTCTGGAGATCTCTCTCCGGGGCCAGGAGGTAGGCAGGTGCAGAATGGGACAGTGGATTTTAATGCCAGTCCTCCACAGTTCCCTGCAGCACCTCGCTCTCGGCAGGGATTTCCCTTTTCAGTGGTCTCCACCACAGAAATGTTTCACTTCACACTAAGGGGTAGAGCTGGAAGAACACATTCAAGAAAAACGCGTACATCCTGAAAGGCTTTGTGGTTTCAAAACATACACACACCATTCCATGTTCTACGACTACAGCTCTCTTTTCAAATTGTAGGCAGAGGCTGCCTACAACATGGGTAGGCAACAGTGTTGGTTCAGCTCCAGCTACTCTGCTGGAGTGTGTCTGCTGAGAGAATGCTGGAAAGGGTAATGTGTGGAACACACAAGCTCCAGTCTTGGCCTCAAGGCAGTTGGCTGGTTCGTTTTGGTTGACTGTTCGGTATTTACCAAAAAAACATCAAGGAAAGCTTCTGCCTTGGACAGGGTAGAGCATATGGACCGTCAGGGTTGCTAGAGGAGGCTTGCTTTTCTGATTTCCTTAACGTTAGCCACAGGAACCCACCTCCCGAACACAGTGGGTATTTGAAATCAGTTTAACTTTGGGGGTTATATTAATCCTGCTTCGTTTGTTACTGAGCTGACTGGCCTGTCCCTGTCAGGAAGAGAAACCATTTTATGACAGCCATTACCCCATTAAAGGAAGCATCTGGAACAAAAACCAAGGTTCTTCCTGGCCAACAAGAATAAACATTGTGTGTCAGCCAAGAAAAGGCCCAGTCATTATAATATATTATATGGCAGACTGTAGAAGATCTCACTGATAACGAGGCCCCACTGTGCTAGACACTGCACAAACACATAGTACGAGGCCATCTTCATCTTAAAGAGCTTACCATCTAAATAGACAAGGAACAATGGCAGACTGGAACAGCAAAGGGACACTGCTGTCAACTCTCTAGTTACAATTAAACAACAATTAAAGTTTGGAAAAGTCACTGATGCAGGGTTTTATAACAGGAAGTACTGGGCAATTTTACCATTAAGCAGCACTAGGAGCCCTGCCTCTAATTAGCAAAATCCCCAAATCCAAAACTCTGAGTAATGGCCCAATCCCAGCAATCAAAGGCTTCAGTTTCTATTTGAAGTGGAAGGTGCCAGTTCTGGCCAGGAAGCCTTCCTCTGCAGCTCCGGGGTGGAAAAGTGGATCATGTGTCTCCCAAGCGATACCATAACTCAAAGGAATTCTCTATCACAACCCTCAAAGTTTCCAAAGTCGTATTGTATAGGGATGGGCCAAATCAGAGTCTGCTCTGGATTAGGGGCAAGAAGACTAGATGGAATGCCTTAGGGTACATCTATACTGCCCACCGGATTGGCGGATAGTGCTCGATGTATCAGAGATTGATTTATCGCATCTCATCTAGACGCGATAAATCGCTCCCCGAACGTACTCCTCTTCAACTCTGGAACTCCATCTTGGCAAGAGAGGGAAGCGGAGTCAACGAGGGAGTGGCAGCGGTCAACTCACCACTGTGGAGACGGCCAGGTAAGTTGACCTAAGATACTGCAACTTCAGCTATACTATTCACGTTGTCTTCTCCGGTCCCCTCCCCCACAGCCCTTAGAATTACCATCTGTGCCTGTATAACCCAGCAGGCTGGAAGAGAGCACACAGCCCACTAAACAAGTAAGCACTTTGCAGTTAACCAATAAAATTAATTTTTATTTGCTCTAATTTCATTGGAAACTTTTCTTGTGTGTGTTTGTTTTTTGGCAACATTTCAACTTTGGAATAGTAGACCACTTAAAATAAATTGATCTTTTCCATTTCTTAAGTAGCACTCAATGAACCAAAAACACAGTTTGCGTTGGATGTGACACCATGCCTGATAGCTGCATACCACCATACTGTAAGTGATTTTAAACATAAGTGAACTAACAACTTGGAGAATAAATTAAAAAGAAAAAAAGTCAAGATTTAGAAAAAAGTTATTAATTTAGTTTTGCATTTTCACGCATCAAAAAAATTGACAATATTAGATATGTTTGGGGAAAATAATTGAAAATGGGTTCATTATGAACACATCAAAATGGAAACAAGTTCTTTTTATTGTAAAAATAAGTTCTCATTTTTCAACTAGCTTTACTTTCCACTCTCTTTTGTGAAACACACTCACTGTTTAAATAAGCTTCATAATATATTCTCATATACAAGCTTTCTGGCTCAGTGCCTTTCACTTACCTACCAAAGAGACAGGGTTGAGGATGTGCGGTTTCTGTCTACAGACTGAAGAACAGGGGTTCCAACTTACATAGACAGTCGATAGTTTTCCAGGAGAAGTGGCCTGATTAACATCTCACTTACATGATGATTTTTAAAAATGTTTTCCTGTAGTACATTTTACTCAGCCGACTTTCACCTCTACTTTATATACCTAACTATGCAAAGAAATTTCTTCAAGCAATTAATCCATGCTATTTCCTTTTCAAAACCAATCATTTTAATTTGGAAAAATGGCAGCAGTAGTCCACATGTGTATTATGCTTCAAGAAGTTTTCTCCCCACCAGCGAAAGGTGATTTTTTTTACAAATTATTTAAAATTCAATCTAATGTATAACATGTAACTGTAAAAAAGAAAAAGTGTTGTAGATCCCATTTTATGTGTGTAGACTCAGACTGAGTGAAGAACGTTCATTTTTAAAACTCACTAATGTAATGACTTAAGTAGCCTATGGCTTTGCATGTCACTAACCCACATTATAAAATCCTTGGATACAGAATGTATATTTATGCATTTTGCAAAGCCTCTAAATATACATTTTCTTTATTGACCATAATGGTACCATTACGAAAGCATGAACCATGATGGACTACCTATCTTGTGAGCATTCAGATCTTCCAATGAAACATTATTTACTTTTTGAAGAGGTACCCTTCAGCCACAGGAAATTAACTACAATACCCAGAAGACACTACAATTCAGTAAATAGATACATACCATGTGAGAAAGCAACTTCAGGCTAAGATCCTGTCCTTAGCTCACCTCTGTGGCTCAGTAAATCAGGGCATACGAGATCAACCTTACATCTGGTCTGCCCAGTTTTTGTACATCTATTTCATTAAGAGATGTGATTTTTTTAAACCAAAATAATTATACTAGTAAAACCCCTAGTATGGGCAGAGTGATACCAGTATAAAGTTGTCTTAGACCTGGTCTACACTTAAACTTATGCTGACATAGCTACGGTGCTCAGGCATGTGAAAAATCCACACCGTTGAGCACTGCAGCTATGCTGACCTAAACCTCTGAGGTAAACATGGGTAGGTGGACAGAATCATTCTCTCATTGACCTAGCGATCTTTGCTTGGGGAGGACCAGGATAGGGGCATACTACTTGTGCATTGTAGTGTGCTTCAAACGCTATGGAGTACCAGTGGCATAGCTGCACACAGTAGCTATGCTGCTGTAACACACCCAATAATGTAGATAAGCCCTTATACTGGTATAACTTATTCACCTTCCCAGGAGGGAGGCCTGGTTTACACTACAAAGTTTTTCTGCACTAGTTATGTTGGCTAAGAGCATGGGGGAAAAAAAATCATACCCCTGCCTGACCTAGCTAAGCCAGGAAAACCCGTATGGCAGACAACTATCCCAAAAGAAAAATGTTTCTATCAGGATAGCTAATGTCGTTCGGGGAGATGGTTACTCTATGACAGCAGAAGAATTCCTTCTGCATCTACACTCAGGGCTCTGCCAGCTCTGTAACCCCGGTAGTGTAGACAAGCTCCTTTTAAGAGTACAACTGAATCCACACTAGGGGGGCTGTACTATTTAACTATATCAATGTAGACATAGCAGGACAATTTGTATGTAGGCCAGCTGCTTTACGGCTTTTGTTGAAATACCTAGACACATGGAGACAAAGTAAAGGCAAAATGTCAGCGATATTTTTTTGTCTTATTATGTCACAACCTATCTAGGTTTTGCAAGATAATTAATGGCTACTATCGCTTTGGACTGACAGTCAAATTAAAGCCAGCTTCTGCACTCATCATACAGGACCATAGCTTAGCACTAATTCTGTATCATCAGTAAAAGAAACTTAGTTTGATTGACTGTTGCTCCCATGGTACTGTATATTGTTTCCTGAAACAGACCATATTTAATCAGCTTTAAACGAAAATCAAAACCAAATGCCTCTAAGATTACAATCTTAGAGCCTGATCATCCTCCTAGAGTGAAATGACACAGTGGAGGAAGTTCTGTCAGAGAAAGCACTGAAATTGAGGGTCACATTGCTGCTTGTGATTGTCTCTCTAAGCAGCATGTTGTCTACCTAGTGCATAGCAAAGAATGGGCAGTCTACCAGGGCTTAGCTTATCCATATGGAGGCGAAAGGCTTATTGTTAGACTTGCTGTAAAAGGTCCTGTTCCCATTACTCGACTTACTCTAGGTAGGAAGCAGTATGGAAAGAGTTTATTAAGGCAAGGCATGGTATGCACCACCGCACCCACTGCTGGACAAAATGGAAAACTGCACAGGCAAGCTCTCCAATGGAAAACACGGGGATTCTGTTAGTGACTGGCACTATGCATCAGGAAGAGCAGGCCGATAGGTTGTGAGTTCATATTATACAAATCTACACATACTTAACATAGCACATACAGCCAGTGAAAGCACAGCTCTCCACCAGATGGGATTAACACAACTGCATAAAATTAAAACTGTCTGGGCTGGTTTTAATTTATACTCTCCTAAGTGCCAGCACACAATGCATTTTTTATTTGGATGAAGGTGGGGAGAGGGAAGGGTAAGTGGCACAGAGGAAGACAAGGCAGTTGGGTTTTCCCCTAGAACACCTCCCTTTTGTAAACTTATGCCCTTGTTTTGCCAGCTCAGAAGTACTGTTAGGACCATGCAAAATGTTTACAGGGAAATTCAATGCACTATGGAAGTTTATCACATTTCAGTGCACATTCAAAACTGGAGTGTTTGGGAAACATTTTTACACTGTAAGGGAAACATTTTCAGTGACAGTTCTAAGGGGGAAAAACCCTCAAAATATTTCATTGATAATATGTTGCACATTTCCTAAACCAAATTCAGAGTTTGGGGACATTTTGCATAATTCAGAACAATCTCATGAAGGCAGTGGGGTGGAATACGGGGGAAATGAGAAATGTTTGGAAATTTCACATAGTATTAGCACAAGCATTATAACACATTTATTGCTATCATCCTCAATACACTGTACATCACCCATTTCTATGTACACTGGACTATTCTCCTGATCAGTTACAATTTTTTGGCCAATTGTCCATATTTTAATCCACAGGACAGTGAAGCAGTAGATATTTTGCAGCATCATGTCTTATCTGCAAACCTATGTATATGAAAGAGAAAGATTTATGTTTAGACATAACTAATTTTGCATACAGGCCCTCAAGGTTTCCTGGTAATGAGTTTTGGTTTAAACAGCTTGCTTTGTAGCACACTAAAATAAGTGGGAATGTTTCCATTCACTGCAAATAGTCATTGGATCAGGCCCAATGTTTAGAATAGACAGAACATTACAAATGTTTTTATATAAACATTAACTTATGCATATACTACAATAAAAGTTAATTATTGCTGTAAGTGGGAAAATAATTTATGATCCATTTGTAACTAATTCAAGTATTAATTTAGCCTCTTTTCCTGCTCACACAATACCCACAAGCAAACTGATTTCTTCAGATGTATTTGTGTATTTGACAAGTAGTTTTTTCAAACCTTTTACTCTATGGATCGAGAAGAATATTTACAATCTGAGTTATTTTGCTTAGTTATGCTTATGAAATCACATGGCATTGTTTTTTGTTCAGACAGGATAAACACAATGATTTCTTGTAAGAATTTGGGAGTGTGTTACTTTCTAATTGGGTTTCCACACATATTTGGATATTTGCAACTGGAAATTCACTTGCGAAAATTTGTGCAAGTAAGACTTGATCACGTGAGTCTTCATGGAAAAACAACAGGGTGCAAGCAGAACTGTAGCAAACTTGTCGACAACTTCAGATGAATATTTATTTGCAATGAAAAAGGTGTCAGTACGCACCCACACTAAATTGTGCTCCCTACCAGTATCCAAAGTGTACCAAAATTTTCCCCAAAGATAAGACTTGAACTATTTCAGTCTTTTGTGATGCTTACTCTGTAGTTCACTCTTTTGAAAGCCACACAGTAATAGTGAAACAAACAGAACTTGACAATAAATCAAGCATATGCTGTGGTTATTCAATCCCTGCTTTAGCTCAAAGCCTTGCACATGTGTATTCAGCCCAAGAGCTAGGAGTAAAAGAATGACACTTCTTGTTTGGAAAATAATAGCTGTGTTGTGTGTTTAAAAATATTTGTAATGAAAACTTCATTATAAATACATATAACTCATCTTCCATCATCTATAAACATGGAAACTTGGAAATGAAAAACTGTCTGTATTTAATTTGATGGACTCACTGTGTATTGTTCCTAACCTGTAGGGGCTGGGGAAGCTACAGTTTATTTTTTCACACATGCATGGAAATAGGCAGGTAAACTGAGGAGCATCACCATGCCTTTAAATCCTGGAAACACTTATTTTAAAATGATTCCAAATAAAACGCGACTGTTTCCCAGCAAGCTAAAGATTCCATTGTTCAGTCCAATTAGCATGACTTGGTGGTCTTTTTGTACTGCCTCTTGCATTCCAAGCCTTGACGCATCTGCTACATATTTTTAATTTCCTTTTATATTTATTTATTTCCCCAATTTGGTTTCTAAACTCCATTTCTTTGTGGTTTCCTGGAGCCCCAATGACAAAGCCACATATTCTGTTCCTGTCCTTTATGGCACTGGAGAACATATGAAATTTGTTTCTAATTTTTACATCTGCAAAAAACCTTTCCTGGATTAGCAATACACTAGCAAAACACTAGCAAAACTGGTAGGCCCTTTCCCACTAATGCCACAAAACAAACAAAACCCAAAAGGAAATCAAATAGACTAAAATACAGCATAAATATTTTTGCACGTCTTTTAGCCTGCTTAACTTGAAAACATGGTTTTAATTTCTGGCATCGTGCATGTATCTGTTTATATTTAGAAACAAAAAAACTTATAATACAAGCAAATGGGAAGGAAAAGTTTAGCCTTTTCCTTTTTGCTGAGTATAGATGTCATGAAAACATGGCGAATATCTCTGGAGAAATTGAAGAAGCTTGTGGAATACAATTTCCTCACTCACACATCTGACATTGCTTATTTACCCAAATGCTACAAATGATGGGTCAAACTCCTGAGATCCTGCATCAATGTTTACTAAGGGACATTCCTGTCAACCTCGACCATTTCTTCCTCATTTAACTTGATATATCTACAACTGATATTTGTTGTGTCCATCTCAATTTTTTAGGATAGTTGATGTAATCTTCCCAATTTTTACAGCCATTCCAGGGTGAACCCACGGTATTGTTAACTCATAACAAAACTGCTTCAACCCAGAAAATAAAGACTTCAGTTCAGTGAACCACTGAGGCAAATGCTGAATTACAGGCACATGAGTGGCCCCACTGAAATCAGTGGGCCATTGCCCTCATTGGATTCAATGAGTCTACCCACCTATTTAAGATTAAGGCCATCCTTAAACACTTCATCGGGTTAAGGCCCTAACTGAAGGTAGCAGAGCTAAGTTTTTTAACTTTCACATGGTGCAGCAGGTCACAACCTGGCCCTGAATGTAGAATACTAAATGATATAGACAGACCTGGGACAGAACTCCAGCCCTGAACCCCTCCTACCTTCTGAATTTTGTGAAGGTCAATGATCATTAGTGGTAGTAATATGGTAGTGCCAAGATGCCCCCAAGAAATTACTAGTGGCTCTACAGACAGAAGATACAGTCCTTGCCTTAAGGACTTTGCAATTCGGAGAAATCCGGAGCCAGACCCCATCTTCACAGCTTGGGTGTGTAGGGTGAAGAACGTATATCAACAGTGTGTAAATCTGAGGGCGGAACCCCACAGTCTTATCTCATGTAGAACCAGTTTGGCAATGGAAGGATCAGGTTGTAACAGAGTCTCCTCAGAATGCCTGAGCCTGGGCCTGGGCCTAAGCTATGCAGACCTCAGCGTGTGCATGGTTTTCCCTCAGGTCATGGCTCTGTTTTACAGATGTTTGCCAGCATCAGCACACGTGGCCAAAGCTTTGAGTTTAAAACAAAACCCCAGAAGTTTTGCTGCTTTTCAGGTTCAGTTATAGAAGTTTTACAGGGTTCAATTGAGAACACAGGTTTTTAAACTTTGTGTGGCCCATCTCATACCTGGTAATTTCTCTTCACTTTTAACTGTAAAGGAATCTGTTGGCAAGAGATTTCAGCTATGCAGACTTCTAGAAACTAATCTGCCCCTGTACACACATGCCCAGCCTATATTGTACAGCAGGTTCTTCCAATATAAATTAAGGGTTAATGTGCTATATGGTTATGCAAGTGATTCTGACCTTTACTTTTTCGTTGTTATATAAGAGTCGTATTTCCTCGGAGGAGAAACACGTGGATTGTATCTGCTGTTGTAATGCATTTGGAAAAAGAAAAAAAAGCTACTGACAATAAGAGGAATTTAAAATTTATTTGCATATCTGCTAGACCCTACCTCCTTTCTGCATTTTCTTTAGATCTGAACCATGATAAGGGCAAGGTATCTGTGAAAGCCACTGTGCTTTACGAAAATGAGCACAGACTTCTAATCCCTGCTCTGCCACAAATTTGCATATATGCCCTTGTGCAAATCACTTCACCATTCTATCCCAGTTCTCCTGTCTGGAAAATGGGGATAACATTAATCAGACTTGCCTCCCAGAGGGTGGCTAGATAATATCGATACAGCATCCTGACTACGTAAAGCAATACAATAATTATTTGAGAGTGAATAGCTCCGCCATTAACCATATGCCATGGGGGAAAACCTTGAGCAGTGTCACAGGACTTTAGGTCACATAACTCAGACATTACTTTGAAATTAAAATTAATTTGATGGCAGCAACTCACGCTATGAACTCTCATTTTGAACACGTCACTCAAGCACTGACGTTTGCAAAGTGGCTAACGCAATGCACACACAAAGCACTTTGTGAAAAGGATCTTAGACTGCACGCCCTGCTGTGGATCCTGAGCAGCCTTAGAGCTCAGAGTACCACCCCGAGATACAAAACGTACGCTGCATATCAGAGACTTCAATTTGTCCCCTTGTTTGCCTTTTGATCTGGCAGACAAGCATGTGTTATAATCATGCTTATTTCCCCTTCCTAGTCTTCCTCATTCCTCTTCTCTTCTCCAAAGGTGTGTTTGGTTTTTGGTCCTTGCCCCACCCACGGCAAGTGTCTTTTGAAAGCCTTTGCCTTTTTACACATTTGTGGGAGTGCAAGACAGAGCCCCAGCCTCAATCCTGAATGTGCCGGCCCTTGGTCAGCGTGAGCCATACATGGAATATGACTTAAATATGTATTTTTGTATTGATGTAGATAAACATGATTTGCAAGAGGAGTCAAATTAACCATCAATTGCAGATGAATGGCCTCTAATCAATAAGCTAATTTGACTACAAGGAGGAGGGCAGGGAAGATGGAGGACCTGGAATTGAAACAACAAGGCCGTTGGGCTGTAAAGAAGCTGTTAAGCTGCTGGTGGAAAACTGAGCAGTCCTTTGTGGAAAAGGGCAATTTTCCCTCTCCCTCCCTCCCTCCTTTCCCCTGTTTTTGTAAGATGTAGAGTGTGTTTATTAAAGAATAAAGCAGAACAATTATTACATTCACAGCAGATTGCGTCCCTCCAGAGAGCTGCCTGTTTGAACTGTGTCCCTAATAGTTGTGTCAGCCTGCTCCCTAGTGGTGTGAGTGGTGTGCAGCAGCTGACAGGAGCTAATGCAAACCCGACACCCAGCTCGTGTGTCTGAAGACCAGGGACCGCCGCTCCAGCTGCGCCCAGTTAGAAAGAGATCCGAAGCCCCCCAAATATTCCTGCTCTCTCCTGGGTGGCAAGGAAATCTCAATTATACACACAAGGGATGTGGTTAAGGGGGGAGGGAGAAAGAATGTTTAAATTGTATACGTAAATTGTTTTGCTTTACAAGCTGGAGTAAATCAGCACATTTGCAGGCCATATTGATCTGATCCGCTCAATAATAATCTTTTTGAATGAGCCCCATTGATGTGGTATTTATGCCTTTGCAAAACATAACCAATCCCCTCAATTCAATTAAGGCATTAGTGAAAAATAAGAAAATTTTGCTCCTGGGCTAGTCACTACTGCCAGAGAGGCACATGAATCTCTGTTCTGCTGCCATCAAAGATTGAAACGGAACAACACACTTGACAAGGGAGAAACTCAGAAACATTCACTGATTTTTACCTACTGATTTCTCCCCAATTGCAACCTCATGCACCCCATTTAAAGTCAAGGGAGTTATAGAGATACAAAATTAAGAGAAGAGAATCAGAGTCTCTGTTTATGTAGCACAAGTTTCCAAGTAATGGGCCCAATCCTTCAGTCTTTTCCCAGAAAAAGCTTCCATTGACTTCAGTGGGAATTTGCCTAGCTCAAGATGGCAGGATCAAGTCCAAAGTTCTACCATGGGGTTTTGCTTCAGGTTCTCAGAGTTCACGGCTGCATGCCTCTCCATTTCTGCTTGCATAATACAGGGTTTATAGGGCCCCCTGTCGTTTATGTATGGAGAGAGAAGGGAGTTGGATACAATCTCTGCTCCTCAATAAGCAGACAGACTTCACCAGGAGTGGACCTGTTACAGATGTGGAACCTAGACACTTATTAAAATTGCTTTCCCCAATGGAATAATGCCATAGGAAGAGGGTGATAGCATAAGCACCTTCCCTGAGGGAGATCTTCCCTGGCCCTGCTAGTGGATCTAGCTCAATCTCAGTTACACATGGGTAAATCAGAATCAAATCCAGTAGAGTTGCAGCTCAAACTCAATTGCAACAGAGTCCGATGCCTAGATCCTCAATGAAATCATGATGACATAGCACAGCTTCCTCATGCTTATAGCCCAGGGGGGAAAAAGTTTCTTTGAAATGTTCTGCTGAATTATTTTGAAACATCATCTTCTGAAAAAAGTCAATATAGCCACTAAAAACAGGAAATTCATTCTAAAGGGTAAATCTGTCCATAGAAAAAAAATATTTTGACTCATACAGGCAAAGATCCACGTTTGGCTTTTAGAAGGGACCTGTACAGGAAGACCAGATATCCTTATTTTATAGGGACAATCCCGATTTTTGGGTCTTTTTTTTATATAGACTCCTATTACTCCCCCCACCCCCGTCCCGATTTTTCACACTTGCTGTCTGGTCACCCTAGGCCTGAAAGGCCCTGCACAAAGAGTAGGCTGATGAGAATTCGTCAGTGATCATGCAGACTTGGGAATGTACTGATGAGAGATGTACTATTTAAGCAATAGTCCTCACTGCTGTGGGCCTTTCACGACAAGATAATTGACACTAGTGAGAGTTATGGCCCCTGAGCTGAAGGTCAGGGTCCATAATGAAAGGCAGGGTCACATATATCACAGAAACGCCCATAACCAAAGGAGCAATTGTGAATAGAGCACTTATAAAAGTGTTGTTGTCATCCCTATGCCTTTTTTAAACAATACATTGGAAATCAGCTGATTTGCTACTGCAGATTAATGCAGACTTCATTCTCTCCTTAATAAGAAATGATACAAAATCTGGACATTCCAAGTGGCATCTGAGATGAGTTGGAGACAACTGGAAATACTATCTGAGTGGCTGAGTTTCATTAAAAACAATTTAATATTCATTTGATGTAAGATGCGTCACTGAAATTGGTACAGTCTTGGGACACTATCATGCATTTGTGTATAGCTATTAGAGATGGGAGAAATTGTCTATGATATTTTCTTAAATAAAAAAGGTAATTCATATTGTTGGCGTTTTTGTCCTTTCTACAAATATTCAGCCAACTACTAGCAGGAATGTTCACAGAAACAGCAAATCTTAAATGAACATTGGAGAATATTCATGAAAAGTGAGTGCTGAACCACTGAATGTGAGTATTAACAAGATAAGCTATTTCTAAAAAAAAATTACACTAATCCAACTGGGGAATAGAGAACAATATGGTGTTAACCCTACATATCTAATCAAAACTAACATTTTGAATATCCAATAGCAAATATTCACAACTAACAATCTATGGAGCAAAAATTATTTGCTAGAACAAGTCTGAGTTATGTATACTGTCTATTCCAGAAACCCTTAAACTATTTCTTGATAACAAGTGATCAGTTTAAGGAGGTATATTTAGCAAATGCATTATTCACTATGAATTAGTTCCTCAGCTCCAATGGCTACTCCAGTGGCAATCAATAACCACACAGTAACAGAGGGAAATGGTTTTTCCATTGTCATGTTTACAGTATAAAACTATATCTTTGAACTGGATAATACCATATCTCACACCTAACTAAGCCTCTTCACTGGGCAAGTTCTACATCAATTTGTTTTCACAATTCAAACTCAGGATATTTTATCAAAACACAAAGGGATACACTATATGTTTGCACCATTTGTTTTACTTATTGGAGAAACTGGATCTCTCTTACAGCAGAGGAACTTAGGGTGATTAGATGTCCCGATTTTATAGTGACGGTCCCGATTTTTGGGTTTTTCTTATATAGGCTTCTCTTAACCCCCACCCCATGTTCGCATTTTTTACACTTGCTGTCTGGTCACTCTAGAGGAACTCCCTGAAGTCAATGAATGGCGCTGGTGTAAATCAGAGAGGAACCATTTCTTGAATATTTGTGTTTTAGTAAAAAAGATTGGTTTGTTGGATCCTGGATGTGCTTGTTACAACTGTCCCCTAATCTCATTTACATTCATACTTGTTAAAAAAAATACTACCACATTCTAGAATGATGGCCCCAGATGCTACAGTAAATCCAACGTTAGAGTTTGACGTTGCAAGGTCATAAGTGCCCATGTGCCTATGCAGAGGCCCAGTCCTTGCTTGCCTAATCAGAGTCATGAACTGCAGTGTTAGGGATCATGGGGGCACAGTACTATGCTAGCTGGAAAGAAAGGTGAAAGCAACTGCATGGTTGATGAATCTCGTGTGATTTCTACACTGATTCTAGCCTTATAAACCAGATTTTCACAAGAACTCTGCTGTCATTTAGGCACTAGCACTGGCCAAGTTTTCAAGAGTTCAGTATGTGGGGTTCCTTTGAAAATCTGGCCACGGGCCCCATAATGGCCATTGCTGGGTGTTGAGCAATTTGGGCAATCTGGTCTTTTTGTGACAGGAGCACAATTCTGTTGAAAAGCTGGCCCCACCCACGGGCACTGACCTCTTGACAATGAGGCCCCACACCCCCATGGACGTGAACTACACACATTAACTCTGCAGGATATAGGACATTTAAATCATCCTCACTGCCAATCCCTCATGTGGTTTCTATTTTCAAACAGAGAGAAGTGAAGGAGCAGGCTCCCGTATGTTTTGAGCTTCAGAGCAGTATTGGAAAGCTAAATTGCAGATGACAATTGAGCCTCACACATCTCAACGAGGCACACAGACTAGGCTGACAATTAGCTCTCAGGCAGTTCATTAGTCTAGTATTATGTAGGTATCACTTGAAGACGACATTTTTCTTAATGGTTTCCCTCCTCCATATTGTGTATTCCAAACCCCTCTGTTCCCTGCAAGTGTTATTTCAAATGCAATCGTCCCCTGCACTCCTGGAATTACAAACAGCACTGTAGTATCTCTTTACATGGAGTTTATTACCAGGCTCTCTCATTCCATCTTTTAATAGGCTGTGTTAAGCTAAGGCCACGTCCAGACCCTCCGGCAGAAATTGAAGGGGTAATGGAGCTAATGTATTAAGCTTTGGCTAAAGAAAGACAGCTGCTTTATTCTGCAGTACCCTCTACTTGCGACATACCATCATGGCAACATGACACCTTGCCTCTATAACCTGCAATCGTTCTTTCATAGGTCGGACCACAGGCTCAATATTAACAAGAGGAGGGAGGAGGACATGTGATGGTGTAAGGAAAGCCAGGACATTCAAAGCTATAGCTGACAGTCTGTATTGAACTCCAGCTAATTTGGAAAGCAAATAAAAAAGGAATGATGGGACAAGTTAAGGATGAAGTATCAAGCTGTGAAGTTCTTGGATTTTTATCACCTTAAGTCAGACCCTTCAAATGATTAAAGCTGAAATTCTCAGACTACTTATAAACAGAAACAGCACAAGGTTTCATGAAAATTTATACAATGAATATTTAAATGAGAGACCCGCGCAGCTCTAAACTGAGAACATTTCTGTATTTAAAATTAAAATAAAAAAATAGTGCATTTTCTACACCAGTGACTGCTGTTTTCAGCAGGGAAGCAGTCCACACACAATGTCACTAATATCAGTACCGGATAAAACAGAGCTTCCCTTTGGAGACTGCACATACAATGTATGTATCCAACAGGTATCAAAACAGCTGCAGCAAATAAGCCAAAGCTAAACAAGACATAGCTGTGCTAACTTGGGTCATACCACTAACCTTGATAAACCTGCCCAAGGTAGAATGCTTTTCTAAAGTGGCTGTACTGGTCAGAAGTTAGTGGGAAGAGTTATTGACATCCCTGGGCTTTGAATCAGATTTCTTGTTGGCATTTGAAAATTGGGCCTGCAGAATTGTGCTAATCACATATGCAAAATCACCAGTTTTGCGTTATTATTTATGCTGCGGTAGCACTTACAAGCCCCATTCATGGACCTGGGCTCCACTGTAGTAAGTGCTGCCTCTTCATACATTCCTCGCCCTTCTGGTAAAAGCCACACTGACAGACACAATACCACCTGCTGTTTTCCTCAGCAACCTCCCTCAGTGGGAGTTCCATAGCAGAAAGGGGAAACCATTAATTTACCAGCAAGAGTTCTGTGTCACTGGGGGTAATGCCTCCGCTGAAGCCATGTAGCTAGGACACCTTCAGTGTGCAGCCTCACAGGAGGGCCCTGAGCCTCCAGGCTCCCTCAAGGTTAGGGGAAGGAGCAGAATGATACCAGTCTAGAGACTACTTCCACCTCCCTGTCTATAGAACCAGGATTCTCTGGATTCCCACAGTATCTGTCCAGGGGCATCAGAATTGCAATAAAATACTCTCCCCCCAACCCAGGAACATAAAAAGAGAAAATTAAGGGGAAATATAACAAGAATTAAGAATTCTTACCAGCTGGAAGGAAGGGAGCTCTAGCAACTGATGATAGCAAAATGGCTGTATTAGGGCCACAGCTGCGTGTTTCTGCCAAATTTAAAGAAAAGCATGATGGGGAAAAAGTTCCTATAGGAAGAGAAGGAAGAATTATCAGAGTCCAAATAACCACTTTTGTGGTGTGTGTACTACTAGTATGTCACAGATTCCTAGTTACTCATTTTCATAATCCTCATACAAGATTAGATAGTTAACAGTTTGGTGGGTGTGGGGGGAGAGAGAGAGGTTAAAACAAAGACTTGCTTTCTCCCAACTCTTTTCTCTTATATCTTGCTTCAGGAAAGCTGTAATCATATGGCAGTTAGATATGTTTATGGAGGACTTTCATACCTTCCCTTTGCAAGCTTTGGCAGCTGTTGGAGACAATTTTATCTGACTAGTTAAATTATAGGGGTCAGATATTTAGTTGATGTCATCTCTCTAATGAAGTCAATGGAGCTATGACAATTTACATCAGCTGAAGAGCTCTTTGTGGTGTTTCTGCTATGAGGAGTTCTTATGTTACTTAGCCTTGACTGAAGAAACTGTTTGAATGTATGACCTAATCAGTCCCACCTCACCAAACTATACCAAACACACTATAATGATGGCAGATGGGTCACCAAGGGAGATGTATTAATTAAACTGCACACTAACTTGTTATTGATATTGTTCATTTGCTGGCTGGCATTGTACAAAAACAGTCAGTAACTTCAGTGACTGGAAGGGAAGACGGTAAATCCTGCCTTCCCCCTGGCAGACACACTGCACAAATACTGGCAAGGTTAGGGAACTAATATGTCATGACACATTAGGCAGGGGGCCAGCTAACAAGTTGCTCCAGGATGGCATTGTCAGCCAGAGGCAAAGGGGAGAGACCTCCCAACCCTCCTGCCTAGAGGCCACTATTGAACAGCAGGCACTAACTGGAGCACAAACTGTTCCTTCTTGAAAGAGGAGCCCTGAATGCTGCTGAACACCTTGCCTGAACCTTCTCTGAGCTGTCCTGCTGATGTCTGCAGACTGGCTCAGGGACACTCCAATCAGCTGCTGCTGCTCCCTGCTCATGGAGATCTGGGGAGCTAGGGAAGAATTTTGCCTCCAGCCTTTACGTATAAATATGGTTTTTTCCTGGTGTTTGAGTTAATCGTGTGAAAGTCCCTTTTTAAGCCTTGCCTTGTAACTAGCATCAGATTTTACTTTTAAAGCTACGTTTTCTCTTTAAATAGGGGAGTGAAAAAAATGCTGATTAACTCAGCACTTATATACCAAAGTACCAGAGCAAGGTGAGCTTTTACTGCTGCCCTCTAAAGCCCTGGAAATTTGGGTTTGTCATGGAAATAAGGCAAGCCCCATCAATGTGAGATTGTACGAGCTGCATAGCGACTAATTGTGCTCGGAGGTGGATGAACAGGGTTAACTGGATGGATTAAAAAAGTCCACACTCGATCCTAGTTTATGGGGAAGAGATCAGTGCAGTCAAAATGATGCCCTCATCACAATTAAATTTTATATCTTCTCCCCTACGACTAAGTTGGCTCCTCGCTGTCTGCCCTGAAAAAGAGACAATACTAAGTCCCAGTTCACTTGCTGCTTACCCAATGGAGGAAGAGAACTACATCAGCCCATTTCCTGGTGCACATAACGTCCCTTTTCATATGGGCTGGCATGTTGAAGACGTGGAACCAAGGCCCAAGCCTTATATCTCCACCAACCTGCCCAGGAAAAGGAATAGCAGTCAGTTGGAGGTTGCTTCTTCTTTGCTGCTCCCCTGCTGTAATCTGAAATGCAGGTACCCTGCTCAGGGGAATCAGAGAAGGATCAATTTCCTGTACAGGTGGGTCGGTTGGTTCGTGCTGAAGCTAGCAGAGCTTTGCACTGTGGTATCTGAGTGCTTTCCATACTGATAGGGTTGAGCATAGTGAAAGGTCACAGTGGAGTTAATGGCTCTTCTCCTTTTTGGGGTTACAGAAAGCACCATCCAGGTAAGGTGACTGTTTTTGGAGGGGGGATAGTGTGGATGAAGAGGGCAGTTGCTACTGTTAATACCATGCTGGGTACAGAGGGAAAGCTCTCTCGCTATATGGGTCCCAGATTTACACTGTGCATAAATAGACAATATATTCATCTAATTTTGTGGAATAAAAACTGATCACAACCACCACTGGGTTCAGGAAATTTGAATTATATACTTAAAGATTACCAGAAAGCTTTTTTCTCCATTTGTTATATTTGTTAGGGATACCAGAAGGAAATGATCTTTCATGGACAAACAGAAGTAACCTGTCACAATTCCTCATTTACAATGGTGGATCCTTAGTGCTTTTCCCAGGGACTTATGAGTGTTAGTCTTTATCATTTAAAAATAAAGAATTTGAGGTTATTCATTAAGAACTGTAACAGCTAAACTTGGAGGATGAGGGGAATTTGGATTAATTCACAAATTAAAATGATAAAATGTCATACTAGCCTCTGGGGTTGCAAAGTGGACATTTTTGAATATTGGATGTGTATGCAAGCATGCACTTGCTCATGATTTTTCTAACATGCTCCCAGCTGGCCTATTTCTGTTCTCTTGATAGTCAAGGTGAGTTTTAGGACAACTCTGAGTGCTTTTGAAAACCCCTCCCATACATGACAGATTGGACAGAACTAATTTTGGAAAACATTTACAAACAAGCCTGTTTTCTAAGGGCTATCTAGCAGCCCTACCTCTGTTGGCAGAACCAAGTCAGTCATCCTGGAAGCAAGTGGAATTCTCACCTCAGTCCAAACAGAATAAACATACACTGGCTATATGCTAAACCCCTTTCCTGGGTTGTAGCTCTTTTGCAAGTTGTTAATACAGATAACAAGGAAATCTTAGCATAAGCTTTTCCCTGTGTGGCTAATAGCGTTTTCCCTGCAGCACTCATCTGTACCATCCCTATTTCTTATATCCCAGCGCTTACACTCTAGTACTGAGCTCATAGAATGCACCTCACATGCATCTCCTCATGTAGGCAAGAAGTTCCCCCTACATGTCAGCAAAACTAACTCCTTATGCTCCTTCAAACCACCCCCTTAAAACTCTACTTTGCATTTGCTACTTTGGCCTGCTGTGAAGAAACTGCTGAGGCTGCTGACATCTCCAGAGGGGCTGGAGCCTTCAGAGGGAGGTGGTTGGTCAAGGTGACAGTAGATCTGGAGAGAGGGAGATCTGGGAAATGGTGACTGGGTATCATCGGAAACAAGGAGAGAGAAGGTCTGGCTAGGCTTGCCTGGAGAGGGGAGCCTAACTGGAGAAGGATTAGTAGAGCTCTGAGAAGGGAACCTGCTCCCAGAGTCATCCCGCTATTTCAGCCACAAGGGTTAGTGAAGAGAGGCGACATCAGAGATAGACAGGCCATGTCCCAATGTATATGTCAATTTATAAATAATTACGAAGCTCAAGGTAGACTGACATAGACAAAGTAAAATGAGCACTTCCTGTGTATAAAACTCTTTCGTTAATGCTTCCAGATTCTTGTTTAGATTCCATTTGTTCAGGGTTTAATGAATAAGATGGCATTAATGAAAATAAAGTAAGACTAAGCCTGATACATGCTACTAAGTTATTTAGATACTTAAAGCAATGCTACATAATAAATATCATAGTAATTTTTTTGAACTAGCTACTCATTTTACAGCTGCTGAGTTGCACTGTTGACTTCAATGGAGTTATGCTGTTTTATGGCAGGAGAGAATCTGACCCTTTATTTACACTCTCCTCTCTCTACCCCTGGTCTCTTCTTGTACTCAACTCTTCTTGTTTCTCATTTTCTTCTTTTCTTGGTCTTTTCTTCTTTTTCCTTTCATGGTAATTCATTGTGTAATAAACTATTATTACTATTTTATTCAATACTAGATCTCTTTTGGGTGGTACATAATTTTTCCTATAATGATGAAGCTTATTTAACGTTATGCACATTTTTTTATTTAAAAAAGTCCCTTGACAATAATATGTATTAAAAACATACAGCATGGAGGGTTTCTACTTCCTCGATACCTCAGACTGCCAGGTGCACCTTTACATTTACCCCAGGGTTTTCAGGGCCTGAATCCAAAGCCCACTGAAGTCTTTGTAAAGACACTCATCCACTTGAATGAACTTTTGCCATCAGCGACATCAAAACTCAAGGGCCCAACTTCATCTAGACTTCAGTGAAGTTGCATCCGGGAAAAAACTGGCCCAACAGGTCAAATGAGTCACTGAGATATACACAGAGCTCTGATCGATTTAATCTAGCCCAAAATTCTTTGTCATTTGAAAGAAAATAGGAGCACATGAGCTTTCCCCCCCTTACTCTGTAGGTATAGTTCGCATTTATCGATCTGTAAACAGGTGCCTGTTACGCCCTTGCTCAAATTGGAACTCAAATATATATTTTCAAAAATATCCAAGATTCTGAGCAGTTACGGGAATTTAATTTCCTGAACCAGAAAAGAAAAATGAAAAAGGTGAAAACAACACTGACTGTTGATCTGTTTTAGTTAATGGCATGTCAGTCTTCTCAGATCCAGCGCACAATCCTCTTTTGTGTGACTGAAGGTAGAAAATGCAAGTCAAAACTCAGTTAGAACATGCTTTGCTCATCCCTCCTGTGCCCCAAAACTCATTCTGACCCTGCTTTGGGGGACAATATTGAAAACAGTCAACATATAACCCTGCTAAAAACATGAATCAAAAAGTCACTGCTTGTGGACATGTTTTTAAAATTGCTTAGTTGCATGGAAGTCCCTTTAGTGCTTGAAGGACTTTAATAAAATTGATTTTCTGAGTATAGCCTTTTAGCAGCTACTGTATAAGCTTGAAATATGAACCCTTCATTGTTGAAAGTGTTTCATTTTTGCCCTGTAACTAATGATCAAGGGAATGAGTGTGTTCAGAATTCTCCATGGCTGCCATTTTCATAATTAAATCGTGCTAATAATAAAGCTTTGCAGACTTTAAACAAACTGGCACTGGAGTGGAATGTGGTTTGTGGTGTTTCATTTAGAGACCTCTGCAATTAGCCCTTAATGAATAAGCATACCACAGTGATAAGTAAGACATCTCTATGAACTGCTTATTTACCAAAGCACAAAACTGTGACATTTTCATTCCAGTGATTGAAAATTATTCTGCAGAATTCTTCTGAAGGGCTCTTATGTAATTATTTTGAGAAGTTAAAGCACATCAATTGTTTTTTATACCTGAACTCTAATTTCAGCTACACTTAAGCATACTACTCCTGGTTTAGTCTAATGTGCTCTACAATGTATCAAAAAATGAGCAGTAGGCAAATCAATAAAGGCACATTTAGATGAATAAATGGACATTGTTCCCTTATGCATAAATTCTATTCGCTATTAAGCCATGCTGAATTTCACGTACACCAGAAGATGCATTCAGTCTGGAAATATGACAGCTTTCTTTTGTACAGTTATTTTAACTCAAGATCACATTCATTTTTTTTTCTTGAATTCTAATGGCCAATACTCACCTTCTAGGACACAATGGGTCAGATCTTCAGATGGAATTATGCTGATTTATATCAATTAAGGATCTAGCACTATGTGACTCAATGCACTGAACTAGGAGACACAGTTTAGTTCACCTGTGATAGATGTAGCACAAAGATCTTAGGAGAGATTCGTTATTATCTAGCAAAACTCACTTCTGCATCTAATGAACAACATGTGCTGGTTTCCAAAATCCATTCCATATCTCATCTAGCACAATGGCATATAGATCCTGAGCCACTATCCACTGAAACGATGGAGTCTTTCCATTTACTTTGGTGGGTATTGGATCAGGCGCATTAAAAACAATTTGACGAGCACAAATATATGTGAGCATCATCACAGGCTGCCATCTGTTTGTAGAAGAATTGACTCAATGTAGATAGACCATTCTCTGATACTGCTGTTAGAAGACAATACTATGATAGTATGATTATGGAACATACCCTGAGATAGGAGAGACAGCAGAATCCTGATTATCCAAACCTAAATTTTGCCAGAATGTGTTCCCAGACACCACCAAAGACCATCTACCAGGACAAGTGGGTAGTCAGTTTTCTACTGTCTTACATATGCTTCACTTCCACCTGGAACATAGAACTCCTAATTGCCATCCTTTGCCTTTTTTAAAATAGCAAGAATGAAAAAGTTGGTGTAGATAAAACAGCACAACCTCTGATATAATTTTAGGCTCCTCTCCATCTAATTCTGGCACCGATCTTTTCATAAAAGAAATACAAGGCAAAAATGAAGAGTAACATGAAAGATAGGAAAGATTTAAACAAGTGATCTCCAGTACAAGTAACAGACAAGAATGTAGTCCAGTCTTCAATAATTCTTATGACAGTGATTAATGTAGGCTCATTGGAATTGCCATAATGGATCAGACCAATGGATCATTTAGTTTAACATCCTCTCTCTTCAACAATTGATAGTACTAGTGTCATAGGGAGGTGCAAGAAACCCTGCAGAAGGCAGTTATGGAATACATTCCTCATGAAGTTTTTTACTAATCCCTATTTGTTAGGTGTTGATTTATGCCCTGAAGCACAAGTCTTTATACCCCTCCGGAGCCCCTGATAGTTTTTTAATCATTATAACAACTCTGGATATTCTTATTATCCATATAAATGTATAATCCCTCTATGACTCTTGAAAAGCTCTTAATTGCAATATGTTGTGGAAATGAGTTCCACAGGCTTATTATGCATTCTGTAACAATGTATTTGCCTGTATCCATTTTAAATGAACTACCTGATAGCTTTCCACTAAATCTCAGTGTAATAGCATGCAACATCTGATTGGAAAGAGAGCTTCCTTAGGCTTTTTAAATCAAAATCTCTCTTGGAAAATTGTAATAATTATATCACTTCTGGGTTCATGTGCCCAGGAAAAAACTGGCCATTAAACACTGAAAGCTGGGCATTTTTTGAAAAAGTGGTAGTATTTGCAGTCAGGAGATTGAGTGGTAAGCCAGAATCAGAAAATCAACTGTGAGACATGTCACTGGGCAGAGTGATAATTAGGGGAGTGTCTTTGCAAGGGTCCTGGGAAACGGGTGCATTTGCTACCCTGCCAGGTGGTGAACGTCTTGGCAAAGATGGGCTAGAAAATCCTTGGCATGAGGACTAGGCACGGTGTCTCAAAAAACACCAACCTACAATTTCACGGTGTCAGGAAATTAGGTTTTAAGACTGTAGACAGTGACACATTTTTAACTATCTGCATTGTAAACTAACTTTTAATAAAGATACAGACCTCCCCCTTCCCCCAAATATTGCTGGGGGTGTATTCAGTGTGCTTTATGGCACTGTCATTTTAAAAAGTGGGGGTGTATATGTAAACTTAGGGGTCTTGAAAATTTCCTTTCCTATTAAAACCCCAAACACTGCATGAACAGCGGCAGCGAAAGCTTTCTGACTCATCTCCGGCAGTCTTCCTAAACCCCGCTCGAGTAGGAGAGGGCAGTTCATTTCCCACTGCCAGTTTGTTGCTTGGCCTCTCTGCTAGAGACTGCCAAACAGTGAGCCAATTGCTGCTAGTGTTGTCATTTTATAGAATGTGGACAGTTATATGCTGGGAACTTGCTGGATATCACTGAACTCACATGGATCACCAAACAACCCCGAGATAATGTTGCTGAGTGTTTTTACCATTCTGTGTTGAGTTTGAACCCGAACCTTAGAAATGAAAGACTCTCTAGCCCACTGCCAGTCCCTAAGAATTCTAACCTCTGCTTGCTGGCAGTAGCAAGGTTGGGATCATAGAGCCAGATTGCCCCAAAAGACTTAGGTGCTTAAAACCCAGATTTAGGCTTTGCAGTGCCAAAGTCACTTTGTGGATCAGGACCATACAAACCAACAAGTAACATCCAAAAGGATCTTTCCTTCTATTACGGTGTGCATGAGCTTTACTTTCCATCTGAACTTGATACATTAAAATATTTAGCACACAGAATCCACCATGGAAGAAGAGCAAATGTCTTTCTTAAACAGAAATTTCATACCATGCATTCATAAATCAAATCTATTCCATGGTAGAATGCACCTCAAGTGGATCTTGGGAGAAGAAAAAAAAAGAATAAAAGAAGTAAAAGTAATATATTGTGTTCATTAGAGCAATATTAAAATTAAATTTTAATATAAAGTACCTGAGACTAAACCAAAACTATTAATCCCAAAGCCACTAACTATTCATTAGCCAACTCAATTTTGCATCCCATTAGGAGTCACACTGTATAAATTCCTGCTGAAATTGATTTAGTAAACCAGTGCTTTGATGGGCCTGAAATTGAAAGGATAGAAGAAAAGATACAACTAACTGAAGAACACAATTTGATGATTGTTCAGGGTGTGAAACTTACTGAGGACAGAAGGGAGCTTTAATTTAAACACAATGGGCCAAATCCAGACCTGGGAAAATGGCAAAGAAACACCATTCTAATCAATGGAGTTGCAGTAACTTATCCCAGGTCTGCATTTGCCCCAAGGTCTCACAACACTTTGAAAACGTGTCTGGAAAAACAGACCCGAAAAGACAGAACTTTGTGCTTGCAAGGCCCTATCTGGCGTATGAGAGAGGGCTAGGAGTTACTGCATCTGAGATATAAACTGCAATATGTTGAGCAATTGACCTTCTTCAAACTCCCTCTGACTTCAATGTGAGTTGAAAGTGGTCAACACCTTGCTGGCTGAATCTGTTGTCTGGGCTGCTACTTGGTATAAAACCAGAAGACCTAACTTTATTGGCAAGGAATTGAAAGGAATCCTGCCCTTCAGTCTGCAAATAGTTACAAGGTGACAATGTATGGAAGATTGTAGTAGTTGTTCAATTATTTGTTGTAAATAATGTATTTCTCAGATTAGACCTTTTATCTGTTCACAAACTGTCCACATAAACTGCTAAGATTTTGTTGGTTATTGGTAAGAGTTTGATCATTTTTATTTTGTGTTCTAAAAGGAACTATTTGGGGGTTTAGGTTTTTGCAATCCATTAGTAGTGAATACTCCTTAAAATATTCACTTTTGGAATCTGATACTTATTTTTCTCCTAACTCTCATTGTTTTGCTTCTGTTCTGTGATTGGATGTTACAATCTTTAAAAATAGGAGAAAAGGCTGAAGAAACCATTAGGGTATTCCATTTTGCATGGAAAACATTTTATGGCAAAACACTTGGCAAGAGTAGGAAATTGTAGGTCTTTTAAAATTTTCTTATTGTTTACAGAAGAAAGAATCCTATTTGGTTACAAACTGAATATAGGCCTGGATTTTAAAAGAGCTGTACTCCTTCCTGACTGAGAAACAGAGATTTAAGCCAGGTTTATTGGTTTATATTTAGAGCTATTTGAACTATTCATTGCAAATTTATCTGATGAATTTAACTTATTTTTCTTTTTGACAACTGGCTGTAAACAGGGCCTGATTTTTATGCATTTGTTCATTATTTGTAATTACTCATAATGAGTGAAAGAACACAATTGGACTAGATTGTCCATTGACCAGATGTTCAGAGTATTCACTAGTCACTTGTCCAGTTGGTTATTTAAGTCACACAGCACTGTTTCTGGTCCCTGACTGGATGACCTAAGTTTTATAAACAGGAGGAGCAAGCTGGTAACAGGGGGGTGAGTTCATTCCATTGCAGTGAGAAGGACCTGCTGTAAAAGTCCAAACAGAAGTTCAGATTTTGAACGTTCAATGGACAGAGTGGGTTGATATAAAGACTCGGGTTAAGCACATCTTTCTGTGAGAGAGACACCTAAGTAGCCCACTCTATGACATGCAATTTTACCCACTACAACAGGGGTTGCATGGATTCAATTCAGGTACATGCAAAACACTACCTTTGACAATCAGGGACTATGTAAATGTGTGCCTGTTTAATATGAATACATAAACACATATGGTGTACTCTCTATAAAATATATATCTAAAGAATATGGAACCACTGGTTTATATATTGGTGTATTTTAAGTGCAGTACAACGGCTGTCCTTCTGAACCGTCAGTGTTGTATAAATCTGTACTGGCACGTATTTGTTTTTCCCTTTATCTTCCATCTGAGGACTCTCATTCCTACAGTGAAAGAAGGCATCTTTAACCAGAAGCAATCACCAAAGTTAGAAATGAGCTAATAGGAAGATGAATTGAGTACTGAGCAATATCTGTATGAGCTCTGTAAATGACATCCACATAAAAGCTGTTGGGTGTAAGCAAATAAGAAAAGTTGAATACTTTGCCTAGTGTAATTCACTTCTTTTATTGACTGTTTTTCCCCCTCTCGTTTGTCAGTGGTTCTGATATGCCTGGCATTCAGAATGATTTGTAATGTAAATTATGTAATTGTACTCTCACATATTTTAACATCAAATGGAATGATTGACTACAGAATTTGAACTGTCTACAGGTGGGGGTCAATTATCATCTGAATAATCACACTGCCACACAAGAATAGCATGGCCATGGAGTGTGACATATTTTTATCTCTATGCATTTCAATGAAGTCAGGCTGGTACATAAAAGGTTATCACCTAGGAAACATATTTTCCTAAGCACAAGTTAAACATGCAAGCGAGATCAGCATAGATATTCAATTTAGCCAGTCAACCCTAACCTATTAATATTTTAACAAAATCCAGTGAGGATAATTTTTTTCTTTGATCCCATTTCATTTGAGCAGCCTGGAAAGGGAAGAAAAATTAAAAACAAAATAGTCAAGCATACAGAATGAGGTTATGTATTAAGTGGGCTATTTAATGTTTCTGGCATTTTATAGCCCTAGGGAAAGCGTGGATGGATTTAACAATCAAGATCTGTGTTCCCTGGGCCCACAAAGTTCGAGAAACATAAAATAATCTATACTTCCAAGCTGACAAATTTTACCTGACATTCCGCTTCATCTCACTGGGACTCTCTAAATCAGCATTAATCATATGTTACAGGGAGTAAAAAGAAAAGTAAATCACACTAAATTGAAAAGTGAGATGGAAGGTCTTTGGGCAAAGATTTTAATCAATAATATGTGGGATAATAACCAGGAGCTATTGTTTTAATCTTCAAATATGAAAAGGTAGTGATGCAAAACACAAAGCAACTACAAACTCACTGCTGTTTCAAAGGGGTCAGATGCAAAACAAAAGTGGCTTTGTTTGCTCCAATACCTCCTTTTCCCTTTCCCTTTCCAGTCTATTTAAATATTCTGTATTTACTGTCCAACAGGATTTTGAGCTAGGTCTAGCTCTGTAGCTGAATACAGATGTTGGCCTTGCCACCTGCCTATCTGGATTCAGAATGGCTAGTGAATTTGCATGCTTCTGGGTTGGGGTGCTCAATTTGTCATGCCTTAAAGGATGTGATTGTCAGAAAGTACTGAGCATCTGCCCTTTGAAAGCCACGTCCTTCTGTGGTATCTCAGTTGGACACCCCAAAAAAATAAAACATGCCCAATGAATCTTATTCCTCTCCAGTCTCTCTTCTTCCAGCCCATCCTCACAAGTTAACAGGCAGGGAAAGCACAAAAAATATTGCTAATTACTCAGTCCTTTTTATAGTTTGAATATTTGCTTGCCATTTAAGGCTGCTTTGTAGTTTAATGGACCAGGATCCTCAGCTGGGGAAAGTCTGCATAATTACATCACCAGTTTATGCCATCAGAGGATCTGGCTCATAAAATATAAGACTATAATTGATCTGACCTCTGGCTACTCATACAGCGAGGTTCATGACCTCTAACTTTACTCACCCCTCCAGTAATGTATGTAATAATATTTGGTTTGCTCAGTTGTGAACAGGACGTGGGGACACTAGACCTAGCACATGCTTTTGTAATTAATTATTATTATTATAGGAGGTGGGGAGGGAATTACAGGTCAGATTGAAACCTAACGCTAATCCAGTGCAGCTTGTCTATTAATGCAAAACAGTTTTGAAACTCTGAATGGAACTCAAATAATTCTTTCACGACTGCTCCATGTGGAGCTTAACTGGGCAGCATTTGCATGGTTAGATGAACAGAGAAAATCTGTTCATAATCATGGGAACAAGTAGGGACCATTTCCCTAAGTAGTCCAGTGAAGGAGGCAACTGCTGCTGGGTATCCTTACTACTGGAAGCTCCAGGAGAGAGTGAATCATGTTATGTTCCTCTTACTGCTTTTCTCTTTCAGAATCAATTTATTTTTTCTTTCTCGACATAATCAAAGTTAGAGCTGATCCAAAAAAGGTCCCAGTTTGGGCTAAAGTAGACATGTCTGTATTTTTCATGAAACAATATATTCAGAGATATTTCATTTAGGCCTTATCTAAACATTTTGATTTGATAAACACTGAGCTGTTTCATTTTTGGCTTTTATATGATGTTTAGATATAATATTTTGACATTCTTGGAATGAAACATTTTGATAATTTCCCAAACATTTCAATGAAATCAATATACTCTCACCAAACGTTTTGATTTCATCAAATCAGGATTTAATCAAAGCTTTTTTATTTATATGAAACAATCTTAGAAGCCAATCATCTTTATTCTGAAGCCCTTTTATTTTGGGCTTGATTCCACTAATGACAATGGAAAGACAGACTCACAGGAATTTATTCAGAGTTGGAAAAAACTACTTAAACTTAATAAGAAACTACTTCAACAGAAGCAAAATTTCCTCATCGTGATTCTTTATTGAAGAGGAAAAATAATGTTTAATTAACCATTTATCTGCAGGCTGTAGTCTCTTTCTCCTCTCATGCAATATCCATGAGAAAATCACAATTATCTCAATTGTATCCATTTATCCTGCTTTAGACCCTATTTTACATATAGGGAATGGTACTGGAGTGGGTGATCTCTCCAAAATCAGCGTGAACTTTTTCTGACAAACAGCTGTTTAGAAAGGCTGTTCCTTTGCATTAAACAATTTCTTGTAAGTGGTTTCTAGAAAGTTACGGGGCTAAGTGAATAAACTCAATGAAATGTTCTGCAGGCATAATGAAAGAGTTAACTCTAAATTCAAGGGTGTCTCCAGCTGCAATCTCCACTTAACTGGACTTAGTAAAAACTAATGGCCAACCCTTTGAACCTTCAAGTCTCAAAAGGTTTAATTTGTTATTTCTGAGAAAAACATGAATAAATAATGAGAAGAAGGGACACAGCAGCCAAAGACAATTCACAAGTGTCATTTGCATATACAGCAAAGTTCAGAATTCCTAGAATCACTCATTACCACAATGTCACAAAAAGACAACTTAAGTCTAAGAAGGCAGCTAAAACCCAGAGCCATTCCTTTTTAAGTATATAGTACATTAAAAGACATACAATATTCTCTGAACTCATTTCATTTCCATAATATCTAGAACCCAGAAAGCCACCATATACTGAACTGACCACCATAAATACTTTAGCATGCTGACTCTTATAAGTGGAAGTAGGGTTCCATAGCTTATATTTGGCTAAGGAGAAAATGAATACTGTAGTAAATGTAGTACTGGAAATTAATTTTCCTATATTTTTAACTGCTCTGTCGGGTGGTCAATAGATGTACAATTGCAACAGTGTTATAGAAAGAGGATTTTGTACACAAAACTAAATTTCCTTCCTGAACAGTGTTTTATAGCAATAAAGAAAGCTCATTAACTGGAATTACTACAGGCAACCACTGATGGTGAAAACGAAATATAGTAAGTGACTAGAGAAACATAAATGGATATTAAATCTCAGGGACATCATCTACAAGTTTCCGGTGGCTTCTTAAAGATGTGCAAAGTAGACATTCCATCTAGTTTTGTGTTTAATTGTTTCCCTCTGGGAAAATGGTTACATGGGCAGTAAATAAGTGAATCACATGAACATGTCTATACTCAATAAGGCTCACTAAGCTAATGGGGAGGATGATAAAAACTATTTTGTTCTCAACCGCTAACAGCAAGAGATTTCATTTCCTAGATTTGCATCTCACAATTTGCAAGATATAACTATTTGAATTGTGGTAGCATCTGGAAGCTCCCAACAAGGTAAAAGCTACATTTGTGTAAGGTGCTGTACACATACGTAATAAAAAATAGTCCAAAGAGCTTATATGACAGAGAAAAAGTATGGGAGAAAGGAAATACCATTCAGATTTTGCAAATGAGGAATTCTGGAACAGAGAGAGAGAGAGAAATATTTGCCTGAGCAAATCACGCAGGGAGTTTGTGGTTGAATAAACTGAACCCAGATTGCCTGAGTATCAACTCAGTGACAAACCACAAGACCACTCTTCCCCTTCATCTGCAAGTAAAGTCTGACCAAAATGTGGATAAAGTTTCTGACTGCTACTTGGGTAGTTTAGTCAGAGAGAGACTTTTTCTAGACTCTTACAGAACGTCTAATATGTGCGCTATTATTAATGATCTATTTGATATTAGTTCATGCTTTTTTTCTTTAACAGAATTCTTTCCTGTTTTTTGGGTCTTCTCCAATACAATGACCTACAAGCGAGAGCATGCAAAATTCATGGAGGATAGGTCCATCAATGGCTACTATCCACGATGGGTAACAATGGTGTTCCTGGCCTCTCTTTGCCAGAAGTTGGGAATGGGCAACAGAGAATGGATCACATGATGATGACCTGTTCTGTTCATTCTCTCTGGGACTACCTGGCTTTGGCCACTGTCAGAAGACAGAATACTGGGCTAGATGGACCTTTGGTCTGACCCAGTATGGCTGTTCTTATGTCAAATCTAGTATAGTTGCATGAAAATAAAAATACATATACTTGGATAGTTTTGCATTTCATACTTGCTATTGAAAAGACCAAAGGCAAGCTCTTTGTGTTTTGGTTAGGGAAGTACCAAATATCTTGTTGTTTTATCAGCATCTGATGGTGGTATTTGACTGAACATAAACAGTGGGAAGAGCAATAATGAAATAATATGCTGTCATGTAAATAAAATAATCCATGAATTTGGTCATTTCAAGCATGGACTTTGTGGTACTATGGGGAGATACATACACCAACCCGAATCACATCTTAACTTCAACCTGGGATGGGCACACTCTGTTAGACCTAACCTTGAAATGGGAAACTTCCTACATTTCAAGCAAAAAGAACAAGGATTACTTGTGGCACCTTAAAGATTAACCAATTTATTTGGGCATAAGCTTTCGTGGGCTAGAACCCGCTTCATCAGATGCAGAGAGTGGAACATACAGTAGGAAGATATATATATACATGCATACACAGAGAGAACATGAAAAGGCGGAGGTTGCCATGGCAACTTTAAGTTAATTGATTAAGCCACTTAAGGCTACTACTCTGAAACCTTCCTATGTTTCAAAATGGATGCAACCAATGTAACATCACCAGCTCCCTAGCGTTGAGTCAAGCTGAACTTAACACAGGTAAACTGGGTATGCACAGTTTTGAGACTTCCGTTGAAATTAAATGGTGCAAAGGACATAGGTGTGTCCTCTGCCTAGGCGTGAATTTCACCTCAGGGTGAGAATGGGGCACAGCTAATACCAGAGTAGTGAAAACAAATTCTAAATAAGGCCAGAAATGGATTTTAAGGTCAGAAGAGATCACCTAGCCTGTCTTTATGTATAACAGACAACAAAACATCACCCATTGACTCCTGCATTTAGCCCCAACCACCTGCAGCTGAAATGACACATCTGTTAGAAAGACAACCCACCTGATGTAAAGATTCCCAGGGATGGAGAATTGTCAACAGACACATAATTGATCTCTGGCTAGCCACTTGGAAATATCAGCAATGTTCTATTTGTTCATGGTAGCATCCATGATGATCTAGGTTCCTGCCATACTTTTGTGAAGGGACAATCCATGCCCCCAAAGCATTATCAAAGGACAGTCATGGAGATAGAGATTAGGGTAAAAGAACACAGTAGAACATTTTTGTACAAGTCACTTAGACTCTCCACAAACAGAAGTGGATCTTTAAAATTGTGTGTGTGTGAGAGAGAGAGAGAGCAAACACACAGACAAAAGTGGGGAATTGTATACCATTTCAATACTGTTTTTCTTTTAATAACCAAGGAGCACTTGTATACGTGAGCAGTAGCAGTACCTTGGCCCCAGCTTCAGCAAGCACTTAAACACCTATTTAACTTTTAGCACATGCTTAAGTCTATCCCTATCTAGCAAAGCACTTAAGCAGGTGCTTAAAATTAAGCATGTGCATAAGTCTTATTGACTTATACGGGACATAAGCATATGCTGAAATACTTAACTTAATCAGGGCCTTTGTGCACGAACAAATGAGAGATCATTGAAATATTTGAGCTTATTTATATGTGGCTCTCTGTAGCTAGTGAACTGCAATTGATTTATTTGCTTCACGTAGCAGGTCATCTATAACCTCTACTCTCCTTTTACATTTAATGGCTAGACCTACAAGAATTTCTAAACTTTAATTTATCCTTTTTACAATAGCTGTATTTTTCATGCTTGACAGTAAGGACAAAGGAAGAGTACCCTAGTCAAGATGATTTTATTCCTCCACAAGTTGTTGTGTAACCTAGCTAACCTTGGCAGACATAAATGTTTTAAAATGCAGTTTAAGTATTGAAAGAGTGCTATTGCAACATTCACCTCAGAAGTCATGCACTTACTTTTCCCTTTCATTTTGAAGACATATAAGACCTCTGCATCAATCTTTAACACACAGTTAACACAAGCAGTCTGTAAACCTTTTCAAAGTCTGGTCAATAGCAATGAAGAAAAGTCATGATTTAAGGCTGGTTTAGTATAAGTATGATTAGCTCTCATGAGTTGTTTTCTTGGCTAAAGAATGCCGGCCAATTCCTCTGTTTTAATCTCTGCCTCTGTAACATAGATGGAAAGTGGATTTCCTGTCACACTACTTCAAAACTATCCAATTCACTTCAGTCTGTCTAATATCTCCCTTTGCAACAGAGAGTCCCAGAACAGTCTTATGCATATTAATTCCATTCAGGTGGCATACTAATAAAGATAATATCCAACTTGTTTGGTCAATGCTCATTGAAAGCAAAAGAATGAGGGGTTGGATTAGATGACCTCCTGAGGTCCCTTCCAACCCTCATATTCTATGATTCTATGAATGAGAAGCCTCAAATCAGTTTACAATTTGCAAACAAAATAATCCATAATAATTATTAGCAATAATAATCTCTCAATAATTTCTAAACATTTTTTCTCTAAATTTTACTTTAGCCCTCATGCCCCCTTGTACTGAATAAATATAATGTAGATTTTGATTTATGGACAATAATGTTTTAGATATTTTGTAATGCATACCCCACCTATTGGTCACACATCCATATTAAATATTCTTCTATTGGCATTTATTAATTTTATTAAACAAAAGTTCGAGTGGCACGAAACCTGGAACATCCGTTCCATTAACTTACTGCTATATGTGTTACAAATATCACTCTGGCTTTATATGTGTTCCTGATGATTTTGTCATTTCCCCCTGCTGCTAGCAATACTTGCCAATACTAATATTTACTAGGAGACTATTTCTCACCTGTGTGAGAATGAATTTAATGATTGAATCTTTATTAAATGACATCATAAACAAAACATAGACACGGGGAAATATGAAAACACCTAGATTCCATCTGTTCAAGTGTGATACACTTCAGAGCTCCCATTTCACATGTAAAACAGAACATGATTTATAATTTATACCTAGCTGGTGCAATCCTTATTGAAGAAAAAACACTTTGATGAAATGTTGGTTTTACGCTATCATGAAGCTATTGAGAGAATCATAGAACGTTTGGCAATTTACCTCAACCACTGCATCTTTGAAGTCTGGTTATTTATATTTTATGCATTTTTCAAATAAACTGTACTATTGAACACAAGTATAAAAAATGCCTCAGTTTGCAGAAATCTGCAGCGGTCTACTTCAGTTGATGCTGTAATTACATTTCAGCACTGATGCAGACTTTTGGGTAGTATTTAAGGCCTGGTTCTAAGAATACTTCAAATAGTCAAGGAAGTGGGCTCTTATACACTTTCCCCTGATTTATTTGAAATCTATAGCACACAAAAGATTCACAGAAGAAAAGTAGAGAAATACAGCTATCATGATCTTCAGAGCTTTAATATATTGGCTAATAGTTGTAGGGTTTGTAGATCAATATAGTTATAGATTTTTGAGAGCATGAGATCCACATCTGAGGTGTGATCCTGCAGCCAATATACTTGTGAATAATCTTACCGAAATGATGTGCTTTTCAGAACACCTGTCATCTTATGTCTCAGTTAAAATCCTGACTATAATACTTGAATAACCAAATAATTCAGAATGGTTTCTCTTTGGTCTCAGTTTCATCAACATACTTCAATTGAGAGAAATATTGTATTTGTATTCTGTTTTCATTCCATTCATAAAAATAAGGGCTCTAAAGTGATCTAGTGTATTTCACTGTACCGATTAGAATTTAAGCCTGTGAGGCATGTTAGTCCAAAATAATAATAAAAAAAAAACGGCTAGATCGTGGTTGGTCTTCAACTGTGTTTGCAAAAGAAGGCCTGCAAAGAGGCTTTTCCTCATCCTGTGGGAAGACCAGCCGTGACTGCAGTTCCTTCTTGCTTATCCAGAAGCAGATTCACTCCAAAGGGGCTAGGAACAGACATTCTCATTCTCCTCTGTACCTGACTCAGTGTGGGACTGGCTTACAAGAGGGAGTATGCTGCATTCCCAGAAGGGATATGCTCCCACACTGCAGAGGCTCTGGCTCTGTACCTTTGGCACAATCTAGCTGGAATTGGGTACATAACTGAAATTGCTCTATGTTCATTTTTTTTCCAATATGTCTTTAATGATACCAGCAAACAGGAGTAATATATGGATTCCTGCTACATCTAGCAGGACTTTTATTCTACCATTATAAAACCCTATCCTTTAACACTGGTGGGCACAGGCTGAGATCTTCCATTGGACTTAGAGGAGTTAGGTCCAATTGAAACTCAGTGGCATCTGCGAGTTTAACTCCCTTAAGCTATGTCTACACGACTGCGGTAAGTCGACCTATGCTACGCAACTCCAGCTACATGAATAACGTAGCAAGAGTCAACACTGACTCTGCTTACTCCTCCTGCTGAGGTGGAGTACAGGCGTCGATTCTGGGATCGATTTATCATGTCTAGATGAGACACGATAAATCGATCTGTGATACATTGAGCGCTACTCATTGATCTGGTGGGTTGTGTAGCGGTACCCTTAGTCTCCTATGAAAATCCCATCCATAGTGCATATTACCACAAATAGTCCTATTTAAGCCAATGAGACTACTGTTAGCAATGGATACTGCCCTCTAGTATTAAATGTTTACAGGGTCAGACCAGTAGGGAATACAATGAAAAGAACAGACTATTCTATACTGTTGTATCTAACCAAGGCTTCCAAATTCTTTGGATGTGTTTTTGAGACACATTAATCATTTACCAAATGATTTAAGATCACGGCAGAAGCCTTTAGCTTTTAGTAGGAAGAAATTAGGATCTGAGGCAAGTGGGAAGCCAGTCCATTTCCTGGTGAAATTGCAATGCTCAAAATAAGAAAGATTGCTGCCAGGTGTTAATTTGAGGGGCAGCATTACAACAGCAGGAAAGAGACAGTGTGCCAGAATGATGTTGCTAAAACATTTTTTTTAAAAAAAAACCCAAACATTAAAATATTAAAACCGTCACCTGAGCAGTTGCAGCTGTTCTACGGAATGTTTCAAGTGTGCAAAGCAGAAAGAAAGCAGCTTACCGAGCACACTGGGGACAGAAACAGCAGGCAACACCTGTACTTGGGCAGGTGCAATGGACAGCAAACACCTCCTATGGGGGGTTGACATCTGTGGGGTGATGACAGTCAGGCTTGTTGATGTCTTCATGGGAAATCAAAGAAATTCTTGAGGGGTCAGCGGAGGATGACATGTGGGTTGGACAGCTGTACTGGTTGAGAGACTTTCAGGCAGGTGATCCCCTTACACTGTCATTTTGGGTCAGTGTCAAGCAAGTATCTCTTCTCTTTATGTTCTGACTAAAGCTATATCGTCCCATTACCCCTCTGCTTTTTAGCAAAATGTTTGGAGACTGTGTATATTTATGCGAGTCAGATCTCAAAGAGCCACAAAATGAGTCCAGCATGTTCCCATTGGATGGCATTTGTTTCAGAAGCCTGTCTAATATGTTTGCTTAAAGGATGATTATTCTCCTGAGAAGCAAATATTATTCGTTAATTTAAAACACTCAAATGCTAAAGAGTTTGTCAAAAATGACTTATTCCATTGGAGACTGTGCTCCCTCTAGCACGTCTCTACAATTTTTTTGTAGATTAATTTCAAAGTTTCTGCAATGCAAATGGTGTGAAAACTCATCTACTACTTTTATCCTAAGACCAATGGCCCAGACCCTCAAGCTGTGTAAACTTTGCCAGTTTACTTCAGCTGAAGATCTGGCTGCATCTGCCTGTCTGAAACAACACTCAGAACGTAACTATCTTTAACCAATGCCCAGGCTTATCCTTTTTTAAAAAAATATCATAGCATTATAAATCAAGAGCTAAGAGACTATTAACAATGTTTAAAGCAAACTTCTGGAAAATACACTTCATTATTTAAATATTTTTGCATCTATATTTCATACACAAGGCTGCCTTCAGCGCTATCAAATTGCAGGGACACTTTTAAAAAAATGTCTTCTCTAAAGCTTTCATGATCTCAGTTTTCTGATAACTTATCACTATTAATGAGAGCTGGGCAAAACTTTCATAAGGAAATCCAAAACCAGACAAAACTCTTTTGGGAGCATCTAGATCCAACTTTAATCAAGCCTGTGCTGATTTATGTTTTTAGGTGGAAATCATGTAAAATGCCTCAGATCCAATGAAGTTTCTCTTTGAATGTTCATCTTTGCACCCTCCATTTTTCTTTCTGCTATGCTCTGGCTAGTTGCTTTAAGCATCTGAGTGTTCCCCCCTCATCCTCCTCTGACTCTAGGTAGGTCTCAAAATCATGAGATTTAAAGACAACAGCTAAGTGAGAAGTCATTGCCAGACCTGCTCTGAACCCCTGACATGCATTTTAACAAAGATAGGCAGCCTCCTGTGAATCAAGGAGAGGGAGTTTAGAGTTATGCATCTGAACTCTTTGAACTTAAAAGAGGTTTGACTCAGTTCCATTCTGTGCTGCAGTTCTACAGAGTTTATTTTACTCCAAACTAATTCTCTATCCATGATGAAAATTCAACCTTTTAATGCTACCAAAGTCAAGGAGACATTTGAAAATGTTAATTCTAAGCACAAGCGCCTATAAATCCTTATATAAGAGCTAGATCCTATTATCGTAACTCCTGTGAGGAATCCCATAGAAATCAATGAGATTATTCTCAAGGGTAACAGGTCATTATGTGTTTGCATGGTGGGCCCTAAACTAATATTCACACAAAATGATCGCTAAGAACCAAACTATGCCTTATGATATCTCTGGCTCTCATTGATGTTGAGTCAATGAGTCCACACATGTGTGACTGAAGACTGCTATAATCTACACACATTTCCCCCAAAATCATTTAGGCCCCAAGTTTCATGTAGGCAGCATCCTACCTCTGCTCAAAGCCCTGTTAGCTACATAATCCTCCTGTGCAGAGCTCACTGCAGGATTCAGGCTTTAAAAAAAATGAATTCCCCTTTGCTTCTGTGCCAGTATCTCCTGTTTTCTCCTTTCTCCTCTACCGCCACACCTTCCCCGCACATATGCTGAATCTGGCAAGTTTTGTGACACGCACACCATGCTAAAGCTGATTTCATATGCTTGGAACAAGGGAATCAGAAATAACACACAAGAGATATGAGCTAGGTGGGGCGCACATATGGAAAGACAACTGTTCTAAGTGAGTCCTTCTGATGCTAATTTTACTGTAAATAATATGTAGGGTATATGTGAAAATGTCAGCTCTATGCTAACTCACAATGGTTGGCTTTCAATCCAACTTGAAACAAATCCAAAGAGAAAAATACAAGAGATAGTTGCATTGTTATTTAGTAAGTAAGTTACTCCTCCCTAAAATGAACTATAAACTGAAAATCTAACAAGCATTCAAAATAATTTCAGTGTTCTGGCTATTAATATTTCTAGATGCATAAACAATTAAATTAAACAGACTACATCTGGATGCCATTACTTTTACAATATTTTAAATTTAAAAAACTATGTCCTAGGACATGGACAGCCTATTTTTCTATGTAATTCCTCTTGAAAAACCAGGAGTGATTTTTTTTTATAAGAAGAAGCCTACCATTTAATTCAAAATCAAACACTTCTGAAGTGTGTCAGACCCATGAACAAACATCTTGTCAGAGAACGGTATCAGTGCTTTTAACACAATCCTATTCCATTAAAGTTAAAGTAAGGTGAATGCCCCAGTTAAAAAAAAATAAATAAAAATCACAGCACATAAAACATTTTCCGTTTTCCCCTCTTTAGCATCAAAGACATGTTTACTGCAAACAGGGAAGTGTAAGGGAAATGAAATGGTGAAAGATGGTTGCAACATAGTTTTACACATTTATTTTTAGAACTTTTGCATTTGAGGCCTAATAACCATAAACTCTACTTTTCAAACTTAGCATACCCCAGTGTTTCATTTCCCCTGCCAGTTGGATGTTACTGCACATTCCCAATCTCTAAAAAGTTTTATAAGGATTAAGTGACCTTTACATGACTGCAATACTCTTTTGTTCTTTCCCCATAGAACCCAATTCTGCCAGGTGCTGAGAGCCTGCAGACTCCTGCTGATTTCAATGAGTTGAGCACGTTCAGGACTAACTCAGCATCTTGCAAGACTGAGCCCTTAATGCCTGCTCCTGCTCCTATGGAAGCCAACACAGATTTTACTACTGACTTTAATGGGAACAGACTCAGGCCCTTAATGGCTAACAGTTATTCACGATAAAAAGTACAAAGACACCCTCAAGTTCCTGTCTCCTGCTTGAACTTTAATTGCAGCTTTTATTGTAACTGTGAATTTGGTCCATGTCATGTGTTCCTTTGTTCTTAAGCTTGACATATGTTTTAATGCACAATGCAAATCTACATGCAAAAAATAAGTGTGCCTGCCTATAGGGGCATTAATACTGTATGCCGCAAATGTGGTTATAGTTATAGTTTAAAAGCAATACCGCCAATGACAGCACAGCTTAATATTTCAAACTCTGAGCCCCTCTTGCAAGCTTTCCCACCCTCAACCCCAAAAAAACCAAGACATGCTGAGCATACAAATTATGTCACTGACATCTGGAAATAGGCACAACTACCCAAGTAAAAAATAAACACCACAAAGGTCATGGCTTTAACAGACTGTCATTCTATATTTAAGCTGACTGATTCACACAAAGGTATAATCATAGAGAACATTGGGATCTGCAGCTCACAAGATTCAAAGTTTCAGGCAGAAGGATTTTGGCAGGAAACAGATATACTCTTTTTTATATAAATTTATTTATATAAAAAAGAGAATAAGCTAATTGATGCATTCAATATTATTATGATTCACACAATAATTTAAACTTCAAATGTGAATAATGCCTACTTATTTTCCTACCTAAAAACTTACTTTTAACTATACATTAACATGAATCATTTGCAGGATGTTCTTTGCATAATATCTATTGGGTTATGAAAATAAAAGGCTTTGGTGAATAATTTACAGTAACTAATTTGTATAATCAGTTTCCCTCAATTCAGCGTGATAATGATATGTAAAGCACATCACTACAGACTGTGAAATGAATTCTGTCTCAATATGCTAGTCAACTAGCTGTTAGACCTTTGCACAGGATCACGGTAAGAAAAGCAGAAAAATCCACACACATCCTTTCAATTTCTAAAGGGAAATTTGACTCTAGCTGTAGAACAAAGAAAGAAGAAATAGAAGTAAAAGAAAATCAAAGAAAAAGTGATTTGGATTCAAGAGGATCAGATGTTTCACTTATTGCAGGTTGGAGACCTTCAATCAGTCAAATGAAAGACACATTTGTATTAAAATACCTACAAGGCAGAGAGAAAGCCTTGATCAGGTGTATTAGATTTAAGTTACAGCTCTCTTGCTGAGAGATGTGAACCTACCTTCCAATCTATCTGTTCTCAATATTGAAGGTTTTCTGTGTTACAAACAGATGAAAGGTAGCTCCTTTGCCTGCCCACATATCTGCTAGACATTAACTGTACATTTTAAGCATATGCTGCGAGGAGATGTGAACTTACTATGTGCCAAACAGACACAAATATTCACCTGTAAAAAGGGATGTAGTTGAAATATGTTAAGGGTGTCCCATAAATCCAACAGAAGCGAGGCAAGTCAGTGGTAAGGCTGAAGCTCCATTATAGTCAGTCTTTGCTCTTAAGATTCCGACTGATTTCAGTCAGACTGCATGACTGAGGGCTTAGGATTTCTGTTATGGTTGTGCCTAGAGACCCCAAACAGGGATTATGGCCCTGTTGTACTCGTTGTACAGATATACATAGGGACAGCCCCTGCCTAGTCCCTGCTGAGTAAAGATGGAACAATGTGGCTCCAAGTTTTGCTAGACGGAGGTGCAGAAGGGTAAAGCCAAACCCTGAGATCTTTACTCAGTTTTCACTCTGTCCTTTCATCAGACAGATTCATTGAGTTTGTCTGAACATAAGGAACGGAGTCAAAACTGATCACACAGCCTTCAGGGATTCCAACCAGTGAATAAATAAAATAAATAAGACTGTGTGTATATTTAGCCTTTCCAGAGGAGACTCTCAAAATGCTTTACAGACTAACAGGCTACAATAGCTCTATGTAAAGCAGGTAATTTGTATTTCTGTTCAGCAGCGGGGTAAGTAGGAACAGAGATCTAAGTGTTTTGGCTAAGGACGCACCTAGCTGAGAGGCTGGCAAATAGAGGGCCTCTGCCCTTTCCTCATGTAAGTGATTATGTGGCTCTCATCACATGGCCCCCCACATGTCAATGAGCTTATCCTTACGACACCTCATGAGCTAGGGAAATATTACTATCCCCCTTTCACAGAAGGGAAACTGAGGCACAGGCACTGAGGAAGCCTATGGCAAAGGCAAGAATAGAACCTAGATTTCCTGAGACACAGTTCCATGAGGAAAGGGCAAGGCCCTCTATTTGCCAGCCTCTCAGCTAGGTGCATCCTTAGCCAAAACACTTAGCTCTATGCTCCTACTTACCCCGCTGCTGAACAGAAATACAAATTACCTGCTTTACATAGAGCTACTATAGCCTGTTAGTCTGTAAAGCATTTTGAGAGTCTCCTATGGAAAGGCTAAATATACACACAGTCTTATTTATTTTATTTATTCACTAGTTGGAATCCCTGAAGGCTGTGTGATCAGTTTTGACTCCGTTCCTTATGTTCAGATTAATACAGTTCTAATACAGTCCAGCACCAGAACCATAAGATCATCTGCTAAAGTTCTGGGGCTGGGATTCCAGAGAAGAGTAAGGCACAGCCTAGAGAAGAGCGAGGCAATGGTGTCTTTAAACAAGGTTGGTGCAACCCTGGTAAAATAAAACAGCTAGGCATTGTTCTGCTTTATGGTGCCTATCCCCTGTGCTGCCTAATGGGGACTCTGTAGCCTACAGCAGCATATGGGTCATGGACTCCCCTCTTCCCCCAGGCACACCCCCAGTGCGAGGACTTGCAAGGGGGTCTGTGTAGGGCAACTACAGATGTCCAATGCAGTGCCTGCACTGGGGTGAATTCCTCCTCAGCTCCTATATGTCACCACTGTAATGTGCAGGGCCTGTAGCTAGAGGGATAATCCCTCTTTGCAATTAAGTTTCAGACCTCAGCATAGTGTAGACAGAGACCATCACTTCAGCACTAAAGATGGCTTCCTTATGGGAATGAAAGGAGGTTATTTCAGTATCCTAATTCATGAGACTGGTTCCATTGTGCATTAGTAGAAAAGTCAGAAAAACACCCACTGTACTGTCAGTTAGAAGAGAGAGACAATTATCCATGAGAAGCGTCATGTATGTTACACCAGTTTTATGCTGGCATAAAACCATTGAGGTTCATGATGTAAAACAGGTATACATCCTGAATCAGGCTTCAAAATTTCTTACTTTAACAGCTGATGTCTGACTGTTATTCTGTGTAAACTACTGCTACAGTGATTGCTGCTTTCACACACCCCCTTCATGTTTGCATGGGTTTTAATTCACCCTGCTTGTTACAAAAAAAGAAATCCAGCTTTGTAAAGCTTTGAAAGCCTAGTTAACCTTTTCATTTATCTACCTAAGCTTCTCTGTCATGCTAAAAAAAAAAAAGAAAAGATTTTTATTTTATTTCCTTATATTAAAAAAAATCATTAAAAAACAAAAATAAATATATTCACAATATGACTTGTATAACATTTAACAGAAATATTCTCTCTGTATTGGACCAGAGATGAATGGGTAAAAATAGACAAAAGGCCAGAAAAAAATGATTTTCCTTTCATTATAATTTTATTTTTTGTTTAAACAGAGAGACTATAACAATACACTTCCATGGCCAAATGGGGAAAGGGCTAAACAGCAATATTTTTACCTTGTTTATAGATAGCAACATATCACAGAATTTTCACCGCTATATTACAAAGAAACAGTTGACACAGAGGGATACAGCTGGCAGGCAAAAATTCTTAGCCTTTCATATATAAGATTTCACATAGTGTTAAACCTACTTATTGGGAATGCGAGTATGATGCAATTCCCTTTAACAAAGCAAATAAAAAGGCCGAATTTGGTTGTGATTTCCATTCATACTAAAGTCTCACTCAGTATATGGACAATTTATAATTCACCTTGCTATGTTTTACACGATACAAAGAGCAAGACACACATCTCTGTCTAGATGATTTTATTTCGGAGTAAGGAAAGAAACCAAGGAAGAACAAATATAAAGTTGCCATGGAAGTACACAGGGATGCTTAACATTCTATATCTGAACTGAAAGACAAGCTGGTAGCAGCGAATACTTCTTTGCGTGCAAAGGTGCAGTACATGGAAAACAGACTGATATGATCTCCTTTCGGCTACGTAGCTATGTACACACTAGTCCCCTGTTGTTGAGCAGCTGCCACTGGATGCAGGGTCCCCTTGCAGTCACAGATGAGGGAAGAAGAGAAACACCACCTCTGCGGGAAGAAAAGGAGAGGGAAAATGACTGCACCTTCCTTGACTGGGTAGTGCAGAGGAGCCAATGTGCTAGTGGTCTCTCTAACCCATGTACTGAAGAGTAGGTATCTCCCGACAGCCCACACATAGTAAAACTCTCCTTATAAGAAGTCAACTAGTGAAAAAAGTTACTACATTATGCGGTGATCCAGCCTCTGCAAGGTAGGTCCACTGGGTATTCTACTAGAAACACACTGTCCTAAGTAAAGAATTGCAGTATTCACCCGGGCTCTTAAGATTCATTGAATCTGATTAGCTGGTGTCTTAAACACAGTATTGTCATTTACACCTGTGCAAGGTGGGTATCAAATGCTGCTATTCTGATTTGGATTCTATTTGCATATGGGATCAATGGCTACAGAAAATGGAAGGCAGCAGGCTCATCAGTGCAAACAATGTCACTCCTTTGTTCCCTAAAACCATGTGCAGGTTGGCCAGAGAAGAACTAATTCCCTAGCTGAAGGGCTGCTTCTCTGCTGTTTGGAGTTGGAGGAAGGGTCAGGAATAGCTAGGGCGGTGTGAGAAATTCCTGCGATTTGCAAATGGAATGGGTGAAACTGTAACTGTTGGACAATGAATGTTAAATATCTTCAGCCAGTGACTGGAAACCAAACTCTCAATCTCTGATGTCAGCAGGTACATGGAAATTTTGTCTTTGCCTTACAACAGAAGAGTGGAAGGCAACCAAGGAGTGTTTTTTCCATTGGGTATAAGCAAGGACACTCAGATTGTATTTTAATACAGAATAACATTGTTTTTACTTTTCTACTATATATAGCAAGTAATCACTATATTTTCCCAGACTATCCATTGTGACACAGCTATTGTATGCAAAAATTCCTAGTGGAATCTGGCTATAGACTAGAGCCAGCTCACATGGTCACAGGAGGATCAACTCAGTATAGGGCAGTCCTCCAGTGAGTAAGATCCAGGGTATTGGCTCCTATACCTCGCCTTCTTCTGCTAACTGGGGAGATCATGACTGGAACAGATAGAGCTTCCTTATGCCTTGGCAATCCCTGACTTCTGTAGTGGTGCCTTGGAATCATTGGTAGTCAGTGTAAGTTAAAGTTGCTCTAACTGATGTCTGGGGATATTGCTCCAGCATATAGTGGATACAGATCCTGGAAGGGCCAAAGTAATCCATGGTGCCTTTGCACCCTCCCCTGTCATTAGGGGACGAAAAACAGACATACGAGTAAAAACATCCCGGGTTCATTTTTTGGTGATATTTCTCAGCAACTGCCCCACAAAACTGCCGTTCATTCCCAGAAGAGATCAGGATGATCACAGACTTTGGCTTCCTCACTCCGATCATGTTAAATGCTAAAAAAAAAAAATGGATTTCCAGTCTATTAAAGTGGACATCTGAGTTTTATGCATGTAAAAACATTTGAAGCACATGATCAGCTTAAAAATACACGGAAGTTCATATTATGATATATTGGCCTTTGTTAGACAAAAGTTCTGGGCACTGATGGCAGCCATTTAGAAAAAATAAAGCTACAGTAAAATAGTAGTATCAAAGCCTCTAAAATAAGGGCAAATGGGTTAGCATTATATCTGAAAATAAAAGCTACTGAACTAAGAAGTTCTGACAATGTTCTATATACAGTAGAATGGGGAGCAGCTATCAAAAATAGAAGTGTTGGGGCCACTTTTTAAAAACAGTGTAGACACATTTCCTATATAGAAATAAATTACATGTTTCAGATGGTGAAAACTCATAATATTTAGGATTAAGGTGATCCGAATCAGTGGAGATAGGGATTACTCAAGTTCATCCATTTTCAGTGCAAGGTGACCTGAACATTCTTTTGATGATTAATACAATAGGGCTTTATGTGACAGAAGTAACAATTTGTATAATATGAGGGACATGCATTATAGCTGGTCAAGTACTGTAAAAAAGTTCAGAAACATTTGTTTGAATTCCTAATTGCTGTTCAATTTCACCATTTCATTCATGACCATTCGCATGAATAAGTTTGTTTTCATGAGTGCTTGGGCAATGATTGCTCTTCCTATGAGTACAATTAGCCACATGCAAACAAAGGGTATGTTTGTCAAAGGGAGCATTTACTACTGGTAGTCTCCGGCTTAAAATATTTGTCACCCAATCAGAGGACAGAAATAACATGCAATTTATATGACTAGGTTGACATCATAAATAGGAAACAGCTACATTCATGAACAACCCATAGCTCAAAATGTGTTGCCTGAAGAAGAGCTCTGTTAGCCTGAAAGCTTATCTCTCGCACCAACAAAAGTTGGCTCAATAATAGATATGAGCTCACTCAACTTGTCTCGCTAATATCCTAGGACTAATACAGCTACAACAACACTGCACACACATATTACCATAAACTATTTGTTGAATTACAAACAATAAAAATAGCCTGTTAATTTATTTATTTAGAGTGCGCATAGTCGTCTAGCCAAGCAATGGCATTTGCAGTGGCATGACGAAATTTTTCTAGGCCATCGCTGAGCCTAGTCAGCAGGCATTCATCGACAATGTACATCATTGGCTGTGCTGAGATGCAGCTGCACAAAGGGCTGTCATGAAGGCCCCATAGATACTGGTTGGCTGCACAGCGACCTTGACCGGTCCAGAACCTGTTCAACAGGGACCATTGACAAAAGGCTAGGTCAAAATCAGGTGGGCAAATTGTGGGGTGGGTGACGAGGGACTGGTTGGGGATTATAACAGATCCATTCCTCTTGCCAGAATGTTTCCACCCTAACATCCTGGCATGGCGGATGAGACCATAATGGACAAACATGCAGCTGATGGTTTAAAAAGGTCATTGTGCATGATTCATGAAAAGAAAAGAAAAGGTCTATATTAATTGGATAATTTACAATCTAGGAGTTCAGCTAGATCCACACATACATGTAGATACACACCCAGATTATCAAAGTAAATGTGCACGTATAACAAATGTACCCGTTTCCCAGGATCCTTGCAAAGACACAACCCTAATTATCACTCTGTGCCCAGCAACCTGTCCCAGAGTTGATATAAAATGTGTCTGTAGTTCTCAGTTACAGCAGATAACTAATTACTTAAGCAACTAACTTAGTCATTTGGGCATGCAGTTGTGTGCACAGGTTTTTAAAATGGTCCAGAAATATTCAAAGTATAAAGGTACTCAGGCATATCAAATATTAAAGTGGACCCGAAATATTCAGCACGTCTATAGTTCTTGATATTTTCAAATCTCTCTATAAACATTAAATGAATGTACACAAAGTCACTCTGAGATAGAACTGTATCAATATTCTAATTTTAATGACGACAGATGTGAGACCCAGAGGATGTCATAGACTCATAGAGTTTAAGTTCAGACAGGACCACCAGATCACCTAGTCGGACCTCCTGGATGTCACAGGCCACCAGCCCAGCCAGCCCCTGAACACTAAACCCAACCACTGAAATTAGATCCAAGTATTACACTCCACAGGAGCCAAGACTATACTGCGCCTCATGCAGGGAATAGGAGGGACTGAGATGTACCAGTGCCCAAGGCCCACACAACAGCAGGGAAATGAGTAAGTAATATAGACCCAGATAATCTTGGTGACCTGCACCCACATGCTGCAGAGGAAGGCAACCCCTAATCCCCAAGGTCACTGCCAATCTGACGGGGGAAAATTCCTTCTCAACTACACCTATGGAGATTGGTTAGGCCCTGAGCATGGGAGCAAGAACTTTTCCCAAGCTCACCCCATTAGTAGCAGAGCTGAAATTAGAACCCTGGCTCACAGCCCAGTCCTCAGTCCACCAGACCATGCTGCCTGAATATTTTATATATATTTCACTCTCTCCTCCTTTGTGATGGCGATTGTAAATCTACCTTTCTCCAAATTCAATAAAAAATTAATTGGGGGGAGGTAATTTTAGACCTAAACAATAAAGACCAATTGACTAATCAGTTTTCTGGAGGGTAGGAGAAGAAAACAGCTAGAGGACAGAAACTCTATTCCCAAAAGCTCCCTCTTCTGGATTTCAAGACCTTCATTCTCAAGGGTGCTGGGTCCCTTAATGTTTACTCAGTTTCATCCTGGTATTATTTTCTCAGTTCTGAAGGAAGCAAGAATTCATTCTAAATTATTGATGACTCGATGCTCTGCAGCGACAGTAGCCTTTAGCTCACTGCATTCTGCTGTCTGCCAGTCATCTCCTCCGAAGTCACCCATTATACCGTGACACACCATTTTCTCTCTCTCCCGGCCCAGAAACTGACACTTTTATATAAAATGAGAGGAAGGAGACCAAAATAAAGAAATATGAAGCAACATAGTTCAGCAAGGGCCCTATAATCACGTGAACTAGTGAGCCAAAGCCAGTACAAGAGTCTATCTTTGAGGAAAATAATTTAGAGAGATCGAACCAAGACAAAACTGCAGATTCAGACGTCCAGAGAGACAAAGACTGATCCATATTATTATAATAAGCCAAACTAAAACCACAGATTTGAGCACTCATCTTTGGAGAAAGTTCAGATCAAGGTGCAAACATTTTGACATGGCCCCATCTTTGGAGAAGATTGTGGGAGAACACATCAGAGATAGAAATAGTGAGAAATAGAGTCAGGAGCGAACACAAACTGAAATGGTATTCAAAACAAGGAGTTGGGGTAAGGGGCTATTAGTCAGTGACAAACCTTCACATTCTGGCAACATTTTGAGTCCTCCTTCTACATCCTTGTGGCCTTGTCTTCAACTTCTGGCCCTCACCACCACTTACTTCTTGTTTCTATTCTCCACTTCCTAACTATTCATTTTGAAGGTTTAAACTTTTCTTCAGGAAATTTTGACATCTTATCAAAGACAAATTAGCAGTGCACTAATAAAAGGGGAGGATTCCTTTAAAGAATTAAGTGGGATTTTGGGTGCCAAGTAGGCAGATAGTTAAATATCTAACTCTAGTCATTTAGGTAGCCAGCCACCTAAACTGGTAGCTATTTCAATACCTAAATAGGTATTCACACCATTAATTCATTCTGGGGGTCAGGAAGTGAGAGGCAATTTTTACAGGGACAAAATGGATCCTACAAAAGTGGGGGTTCGGCTGCAATGTAAATCAATCAGTCCCTCAAAGTATTACAGATGAGCCTGATCCCACAAACTCCCCCAGTCTGAACAGCAGCAAAGGAGGGCATCAAATTGTATTTTACTTGTTTATTTTTACCCTAATCCTCCTAGGTCTAAAAATACATGGAAGATGGGACAGTTGCCACTGAGCTCCTTTGGAAGAGGAGCAGGTCCACAATTAAAACATGATAGAATTATATTTTAATTATTGTTCTGATCCTGTTCTACCTGAACTCAGTGGCAAATCTCCCACTGATTTCTGTGAGTACAGTCTAGTCTGGCGCATGGTTTCCTCTAAAGATTGTATCTTTTATTTAGACTCTAGGGAGGCTGGGTGGCCTCCCTCTGAGCCCGAGGGAACAGAACCCCCCTGGCGGCCGGAGTGGGCAGGCCCTGACCAAGCTGGCCCCACCCCCAGGAAGCGGAAGGGTGGGGCAGGAAGTACAAAGGGCAGGGCCCGCAGCTCAGTGAGGGCTGCCCCGGGGAAGGAGGCAGACGCAGGCTGTGGGCTGCTCCCTCCCTCCCCTGCTGCCAAGCCAGGGAGCCCTGACCTAGGGGACAGCTTGCGGCTTCCAGACCTGCCGGCTGCCGAATACCCCGAGGAGCTCCCAGACACCGGCCGGGACCCGTGGCCAACGGAGACGGACGCTGCAGGCGAACCCCCGTGGCTAGCAGCTGAGTACCCCGAGGTACTGCCGGAGCCCGACAGTGACCCGTGGGCACCCGAGGCGGCCGCTGACGGGGACCCAGAACCCCCGCTTACTGAGGATCCTGACGACTGCTGGTGCCCACTCGATTGTGAGTTACACCCTAAACTCTAGCGAGCGCTCCCCTGCCCCTGCCTGAGGGGCGCGCGGACAACTGTGTGGGCGCTCCCCTGCCTGAGGGGCGCGCTCTTAACTTTGTGGGCGCTCCCCTGCCTGAGGGGCGCGCTAGCAACTCTGTGGGTGCTCC